>ML788128.1:402184-422040 GCA_009831015.1 Picea engelmannii | reverse complement strand
AACTTCTTGACTGACTTGAGAAACAACTGAATCCTATTATTCACGCACCTAGTTCCTTACCCTTCCACATAATCAGGTATACAACATATGAAAGAAGGACATAACTAAGAACCAAGATGCAGAGACAAAATCCCATCATCACCCAGGGGATAATCACACCCATGAATGGAGTTCTGCTCCACGGCCTCCTCGTTGATGTAAACAAGAGCCTAACTATGAGACCTCTTCGACGCACTCTATGCGGAAAGACTCGACTGCACTCGATGCAGGAATCTCCAGGCTCAAACAGAGAAACAATTGAAACTCACTTATCTCTCTCTTAGATTTCTAACTTGATACGAAATCATATATGCAGCATAGAGAAGGAAAGCATAAAAGAAAGCTAACATGCAACAGCATAATATTAACAAGACACAGAGAATAATCACAGCCATGACATGAATCAATCTTCCTATTAATTCACGAACTGTACATGGGGACTCTTCACAAATTCTCTGCTTGTTCTTCCTTCTTCCTCCTAATGCTAACTCTGACCTCAGATCTCTCGCTCTCAATAATAATAATACAGAAAAGGAGGGTGCCTATATTCTGTTTTCCCTCACAAAAGCTAAATTGTCTAATCTACACTTAATGTCCCTATCTACCTGTATCCAATCTAATCTTTCTGCATTAAAATCTAATAAGTGTTCCTGCTGTACAAGGACGAGAGCTTATCTGCTCCAGGTCCCAATTGATACATAAGTACGCCTAAATATGGATTCTTTTATTCAATCGGCGGCGCTCCTTAGAATAGTCACGACCGTGACCCTGACGTTTCCCTTTGAAGTCTTTTCCATCTTCCCGTGCAGGCTCGCACGACGAGGCGCGGATGCTCCTGCATCAAGGGTGAAGGAACTCTTAATACTTGCAATCCCAAAGTTGATTGTGTATCCAGAAGGAAGAAAATGGCAGAAGAGGAAAAACATGATGAACAAGATAAAAAAAATTCACATGGTCTTTTATTGCATGTCATAAATGGTCGAGTGAATGTATGGCGATTACGAGAAGAGGATGAAGAAGAAAGGGAAGAAAAAGGAATCACATGTAGATGATGATGCTTCGGTAAAACAAGGAGCTGGAGGAGATCCTCCTGAGCCTTCCTCTTCACCTTCGAGTTCTAGTTATTCTTCCTTTGAACATTCTCATCATTCTCATCATTCTAGCCATAAAGCCTCTTTTAAGAAACCATTGTTAAATCTTGATGTAAAATTTCCTTTACCTTTGTTTAATGGATATGATAATCCTGAAAAAGATAGATAATTGGGTCTGACAGGTTGAAGTGTATTTCCATGTCCAACATATTGATGGAGTGGAAGTTAAAGTGCAAATGGCTTCTCTTCGGTTGGAAGGCACCACTCTCGTATGGTGGGAGAGAAAGCTTCAGGACATAATTAAGTGTGGTAATCTTCTTTCCTCATGGTCGGAATTTAAATCAGTGATAAGGAAGCAATTTGATCCATTAGGGTATTTACATAAAGCAATAATAGAATTGAAAACTTTAAGGAAAAGTAAAGGTCAAACTATACAATGTTTCACAGAATAATTTATGAAGAAAGCTCTTGCATTGAACATTTCGTTGGATTCTTATGAAACTTTAATGAAGTATATTGGCACACTTCATAGTTATATTTGACATACTTTTCTCTTGTTTAACCCCACTAGTCTTGACGAAGTTTGTGTGCACTCACCTTGAGAACATGGGGAAATATGTTCAAGAATATCCCACAAAGAAGCCTTCCAATTTCCCACAAAAGTCTTTTAATAAGTTTAAAAGGAAGGACAAGAAGACCGCTACAGTGACGAGAGGAGGAAAACCATCTTGCACTCATTTCAAGAAGAGCGGTCATGATGAAGAACATTGTTGGAAATTGCATCCAGACAGAAACTGAAACAGTTCGGTGGAAAGGGGAAGACAAAGACCTTTGCTACGGTACAACAGAATCTTGGCTTTGATTCAGGAGATGAAGGAAAGATCACAACGCTTAGAGTACAAGGTAAATATTCTCTTCATGCTAATTCAAGTTCCAATGATGAATCTCATGTTAATGAACGAAAGAGGAATGAGTTATTTCATATAAGAGTTGTATCTAAACATACTAAGATAGATACATTATTTGATCTGGGTTCCTAAGTAAACTTAATATCTGAAGCACTTGTCAAAAAGATGGGTCTTGAAACGAAACCACATCTGAAGCCTTATCCTCTTGGTTGGGTATGTGATAAAGAGAAACTCAATGTCACCAAACATTGTAGGATCAGATTTGCTATTTCTTCAAAATTGATTGATGAAGTGGATTTCGATATTGTACCACTTGATATATGTGGCATAGTGTTGGGAAGTCCTTATCTTTATGATAGAAAAACAATCTTCTTTCATCATGAGAAAAAATACCACCATATTAAAGGGGCAGTGGAATATATTGTTAGAGCTCACAGCATGAGGGTAAATACAACACTTGTTAGTGCAGGGAAAATGAAAAGACTCATAAACACTAATAAGATATATGTACTCATGGTCGTCAGAGAGAAAGATGTCGGGACATCTGGCGCTTTCCAAGGGTGTGATCCATCTCATAAAAAGGAATTAATTGATATTGTTTCTAAGCATGATGATATTTTTCAGGAACCAGATGGATTACCTCCTAAGAGGGAAATCCAACATGAGATACATCTTTAGCAAGATTCTCCTCTTCCTAATGTGGGCATGTACAGGATGTCAGTTGTGGAGATGACAGAGATCAAGAAGAAGGTACAGGGCTTATTGGATCAAGGGGTCATCTGGACCAGTTCATCTTCTTATCTTTCTTCGATTGTGATGGTGTCAAAGAAATATGGCACATGGCAAATGTGTGTCGATTACCGGGCCTTAAATAAAATCACAGTGAAAAATTGATACCCTCTTCCTCGTGTAGATGATTTACTTGATCAATTGAAGAATGTTGTGTATTTCACTAAGTTGGATTTGTGCAGTGGATATCATCAAATCATAGTTGCGGAAGAGGATGCATAGAAAACTTCCTTTAAAACCAAACAGGGATTGTTTGAGTGGTTGGTTATGTCATTTGGGCTTTGTAATGCTCCGAAAAATTTCATGTGTGTGATGAATGATGTATTTAGGCCTTTCATATATGACTTTGTGATTGTATATTTAGACGACATTCTTGTTTTTAGCGGGACTTGGGATGAGCATGTGAGGCATGTAAAGAAAGTATTGGATACTTTGCAAAGGGAAAATTTGTATGTAAAATTGTCTAAATGTGAATTTGGCAAGACTGCACTTGTGTACTTAGGTCATATTGTAGGAGGAGGACAATTGAAAATTGACCCTTCCAAAATTGATGTAATTGTAAATTGTCATGAGCCAAAAAGTGTAACCGAAGTTTGAAGCTTCTTAAGTGTAGTCCAGTATTGGAGGAGATTCATTCCCAACTTCTCCTTTATAGAAGCTCCTTTGCATGCCTTAACCAGTGTGAAGAACACTTTTCAGTGGGAAGGAAAGCAACAAAAATATTTTGACACTTTGAAGGGGAAGATCAATACCGCACCAGTATTAGCACTATCGAATCTTCAATAGCCTTTTAAGATCGAGACAGATGCCAACGGATACGCCATGGGTGTAGTATTGATGCAATATCATAAGCCTATCAGTTACCACTCTGAAACTTTTAACCTAGATGTTGTTAACTATCCTACATATGATAAATAGTTGTATGCATTAGTCTAGAGTGTAAAGACATGGAAGCACTACTTGTTAGGGAAGGAAACAATCATACATGTAGATCACCAACCCTTACAGTATCTTCAAGCATAGACCAAATTGTAACAATCTCAACACTACAGGTGGATGGGTTTTCTACAACAGTTTCACTTCGTAATCAAGTAGAAAAAGGGTACAAGTAACAAGGTAGTTGATATGCTTTCTATACCTCCTATTGATGCTTCAATTGTTTTGAATAATGCTTCTTTATCTTATGATAGCTATGTAGAAAAATATGCCATCGATGAAGATTTTAAAGAAGTATATGTGAAGCTAACCCTTGGTGCACAGGTAGAGAACTATTGTCTGTAGGGAAAACTACTCTACCATCTTGGAAAGATATGTATTCCTACAAGTGAATGAGTCCATGTAATATGAGAAGCTCATACTTCTCTTGTGTCTGGGCATTTTGGGGTAAGAAAAAATATGGCTCATTTGCAGAGGTTTTGTTACTGGCCTCAAATGAAATCAATTGTAACTAAATATGTAGAGGGGTGTGTGATGTGTTCTACTTGTAATCCCACTAATAGAAACCCAGGGATATACTTCCTGTTCCATCCCATCCATGGGAAAGTGTCTCTATGGATTTTGTAGGGGGTTTACAAATGACCAAAGGGGGTCATGATTATTTGTTTCTTGTAGTGGATAGGTTCAACAAGATGTGTATCTTGATGCCATGTAAAAATCATATCACTACTGATCATACTGCTAATATCTTCTTTCAACATGTTTGGGTTCACTTTGGATTACCCACATCTATCATATTGAATCGAATAGTAGATTCCTTGGGGACTTTTGGACTAGCTTGTAGAGAATGATGGACACCAAATTGAAGAGGAGCATTGCTTTCCATCCATAGACCAATGAACAAACAGAGGTGGTAGACCAAACAATGCTACTTTTGCTTCGAGGCTACTGCAGCAAGCGTCCCAAGGTATGGGATGAACATATACCCTATGTACAACATGCGAACAACCGAGCTTTACATTCATCCACTCAGAGTTCACCTTTTGAGACATGTTTTGGGTACCTACCAAAGGTTCCTTTGGACTTGATGTATGATAGAGATGTTGATGTAGATGAAGAACGAACAGAGGACAGAGCCCACAATTTCATCCAGAGGATTCAGCAGATACACCAGACAGTCAGGGAATAGTTGGAGAAAAGTCAAGCACAATATAAATCTCGGCATGACAAGCACATGGTTGATCATCAGTTCCAGGTTGGAGACTGAGTATGGATTCACATCAGCAAGGAGATATTGAATGGTGAAGGCAAGAAAATCAAGCCCATTTGTTATGGACCCTTCACTATCTTGGAGAAAAGTGGTACCAATGTTTTTCATCTGGATATTCCACCTTATATACATATTTACTCAATTGTGAACGTTGAGAACTTGAAAATGTTTTAGCCTCCCATGATCAAGACGCGGAAGTTTCAATACCATCAGTTGATGAGTTTGCACCTGAGTACTTGGATGAGCTACACGAAGATATCACCATGGACAGGAGGACGAGGAATTCACATAGGGGTGATGTTGATTATCTTCAAGTAGGCTTAAAAGGAACACATCCAAGCAAGGCAAAGTGGATCGAGAAGGACAAAATGAGGGGACTCTTCCCTCACTTACCAGTTGATTGATGAAATATTTTGGTGGTCCAAAAATATCTCAATGGGAAGGCATGATCCTAAAAGGATCCAGAGAAAGCTAAGAATAACTCATAACTCATAGAGGAAACTTAGAATGCTTAGAATGGCTCCACCAGATAGAGAAAGGGAAAAAATTAAAAGTTCCCAAAACTCAGTGAAAATGACATGATCATGAAGAGTGTGTTGCAATATTTCTAACAGCACAAGCGACTTGTCAAGTGGAGTTACGATTTGAAATATATTTGCGGTCAAAGTTGCGGTCAAATAAGGCCAGTCAATAGGGGGCCACATCATCATCTGTACTGTTGACGTCAATAGCTGACAGGGTAGGATGATATCAACATGATGGTCTTTTATGTCAGCATCCCATGCGAAAACACCAGAGGCTGCCACATATCACCCGCCAATGGGATTTTCAGGGGTCCATGTCGACCAGTAGAAAAGTGTCACATGGCACCCCCAAGCGACACCACGTTGCACCATCCAGGAAGTGCCACATGTCATGTATGGATTTACGGGACGGAGACGTCAGCAGACAGGTGGAATTATCAGTGGGCTCTACGTGGCCCAATCAGCGAGCAACACGTGGCATCCCTGAAACATCCAATATCGACCCGTGAATGAATTTCAAATTTAAAAAAATGGCAGGTCCAACAAATCTAGCGGACCACGCCAATTTTAACAACAGTTGGAAGGACTTCTAGAGATGACACTATATATATATATATATATAGACACACACACACACACACACACACACACACACCAAAATGGAGTCTGGTGGGATTCGATCCCGGAACCTTCGTCAATGCCCAAGCCTTAACAACTCTACCCACAAACAATGTGCCACAGGTACCGCTTGGTACATCCACCCATACTTATTACTTAAAAGGCATAATCTGCCCAGAGCCAAGGAGGAGGCGCAGACCATACGGACCTGCGGGCATGGATTTCGAGGCAAAGGACAGTCATCATTGCAGGTTGCAGAGGGAACGAAAACTGAGACAAAATTCTTCTTGTGCCTGGGAGTGATAGAGTCGGATCGAAGCATGGAGACAGTCATTTTTGGGTAATTCGACACCAAGAATTTAGTGGTGATGTATGTTTTCTGATCTGAGTATTATTTCTGCAGCTTGATTTCAGAATGAGGTATATTTATGTATTTGCCAAATTCTTTTTTTTGAGTTAATGAAAGAGCCTACCCATTTGAGAGAAGAACCCAAAGACATATTCCACCAAGGACGAACTCCGTTATCAAGTTTTTGTGTTCATATATGATGCTTATGTCTCTTCATTTTTAAGTTTTCCCTTCTTTAATGGTGCACTTTAATTTATGCTCATTTAATGTAATTCTTTATAAGTTATGATGAAAAGATCTCAGATCACCGTATAACCTATGCTAAAAGAAGAACAAGGTGAAATACTTCCATAAACTTGTTTTCCTTGTAGTAAGACCTTGCCTCCCAAGAGTTTTTTCTTCTTATGACTCCTTGGCTTGCAACTTTCTCCCATACGATGTGTCTTCCTAACTCTTTGTCTCAATACATTTACACATATAAGTTGTTTTTACCGCTAATGACTCAACCTACCAGATGAATGGAAACATATAAGAAAAACTAAAAATGGCAGACATATAGGACAACCATTAACTTACTCAATTTTGGTTGCTTTGAATTCACTTCAAATTTACACTTATATTGCAATTGAATTCACTTCAAATTTACACTTATATTGCAAATATCGTTGAAATCAGTCATGAAACCTCACAACTCCATCTCCATTTATTGGGTCCCTTAAACTACTTGATTTCACACACAAAACATTGAATTCATTATTCTTTCCAAATTCAAAGACATTGTTACTTGTTATTGTTAGTTAAAAATTGGAGTACTAGAGTGACTATAGCCTCCTTGAACCGATTTCAATATTCGCATCAAGAATAAATCCATGAACTTAACTCAATTATGAGTTTGGGGAATCCTATGGATATGCAAAAAAGTCCCTTTTGATTTTGTTTCATGTCTGTTGGATGTCTCAAATTCATATATGAGATAAGGATCAATGAAGAAAAGAATTAAGGATCATTCAAGAGATAAATATTGTCGAAGAAAAGAATCAAAGATCACTAAAGAAAGGAGTCATTATATGAAGGATGATAACACAAAAAATACCTACTCCATTAATCCAAACAAGCAATCATGCATATCTATCTCTAATTGGACTAGTGAAAAAAAAAATAACACTGTGGTTGAAACAATGATTGCCAAGGTTTGCATGATCCACATCGGATGTGTAATGTATGTAAAATTTTGAAAACATAATCCATAGTCATCCAAAAAAAATAAATCATAACCATCATCCTTATGCAAATTATTATTTCAATTTTAGAACATAGAATTGACATAAAGATGCATATACATTATCTTTGTTCTATTTCCAATTTGTTGTATATCATTTTGATAACCTCACACATCTCTAATTTGAAATGGCCAAAAAAGATACCTTAAGTGTGATAGGGGTACATTTCTATTAGATATGGGTGGTCCATTTTCTTTCATGGTGATAGAATTTATGATTGAGTTCTCTATCTTTCAAAATACTTTATTTGTAAAATCAATTAATTAGTTAATGTGAAATTACAAATAAGAGTAGTTTTCACTAAAAAAAAATTAATTTAGAGAATACAGTTTAGCATTTTATATAATATTTAATTGTTTTTTATTTTTTCTCAACTTTAAATAAAAAAATAATAATTAGAAATTACCATCTAATTTAATTGAATAAATTAAAATAAATTTATTTCAATAAATTTAAAATTTGAAAAAATTTAAAGAAGATTAAATTTTCCTTGTGAATAAAATGTCATTCTTATATTATAGATTTAAGCCATAGAATATGATCGTGAACTAAACCTTTTTATTTCCCTATGTAAGAACATTATATTGCCTAGCATAAATTAAAATATTAATATGAAATGACAAATTATTGTTATGCATTCACTATATTATTATTAATTTTCTAGTATAACAAGATATAAGATTGAAAAGTTTTAAATGTTATAAACCATTAATATACATATTACAATTAACATAATGCATAAAAATATTGAATAAAAAAAAAAAATTTAATATATTAATTTAATATTTTACAATTTTAAAATCATTTTTTTATGAATAAATTTAATAAAATATTGATCAATAAGATGAAATCTACTTGCCCTACTCTTTTATAAAATTAAATCATGCATTATAAATTTAATAACATTATTTATTATTAAATATGTTTAACAATTAAAAATTAAACACTCCAACTCATACTTAATATTATCAACCAATTTACTCTTTTATAAAATTAAATCATGCATTATAAATTTAATAACATTATTTACTATTAAACATATTTAACAATTAAAAATTAAACACTCCAACTCATACTTAATAATTATCAACCAATTTATAGAAAATGGTAATCTCCTAATAATTTAGAAGTGGTTTGATCATTATTATAAATTCACAAAACTTATAAAATTGGTAATCCTTTTACTATATTCACATAAAATACTAAAATTATTAGTTTTTTCATTTTTTTGAAAATTTATTTCAAAGAAACGGATCAGTGTGATTATTGGGAGAATATCGTGTCATGTGTGATTATTGGAAGGGTATTTCACTTTATGTTTAGAAGTGATTGTGAATTTATGTTGAAATTATAAATTTATGTTTTGTTCAAATTCAATTTATTTTAATTTTATATAAATATTTTATAATTTTGTATAAATATTTCATTCTATTTTAAAAATGTTTAAAAATAGATTGATTAATATAAAAGTTAAATGTATTGTGCGCAAATCATGCGCAGGTCCAACCAACACAGAAACAACGTCAATGATACAATTGAGCACTGGGACTGCATCTCTTACAAAAGCACGCTCCTGAATTACACTTGGCAACTTTTACCAGGATTCATCCTCTGGCAGCTCTGGAAGGAAAGAAACAGAAGAATTTTCCACTCACAGGCTTCCACGTCAGAGGACACATGGGCAACCATCAGCTCGCTAATAAAGGAAACAGTCAGAAGCCACGCTTGGAAAGAGGAGGACCTCAGCTGTACCCCTGAGCAACAATGCATCCTCCAGCATTGGAAGCCCTTCCCAACCAATCACCCCAGCCCGAAGACCAATAAACCTCCTCAGACGAGCCCTACCAATTGGTCCCACCCCCTGCCAACTACATCAAAATCAACTTTGATGGAGCAACCAAAGGCAACCCGGGAGCAGTAGGATGGGGAGCGGTGATCAGAAACTCTGAAGGAAAGATCCTCGGGCTGCTAGCAGGCTTCCTAGGGGAAACGAAAAACAATGTGGCAGAAATGACAGGATTGGCAAGAGGGTTGTAGGCCGCAATGGATAAATAACACCGCAACTTAGTATTAGAAGGAGACTCACAAGTTATCATCCGATTGATCGCCAAAATCCTAAATGGAAGTCACCCCTCAAAGATCTCTCCAAGCTGGCGACTCTCAAGAATGCTAGAAGACTTCAAAAGCCTCCTCACACCCACTCTCACCATCATACCCTCCCATGTAAGGCGAGATGCAAATAGAGTAGCACATTGTCTAGCAAACGAAGCAGTCGAAAAGGAAGATGACTACTCCTGGTGGGCGAACCATGACTCAGAACGCCCAGACTTAGTCACAAGGTGCCAAACCCTGGCCACCAGAGATCTACCCCCCCGGGATGGGGTGACATGCGGGCAACCAAGGGCACGTGGGCCGCCACCAGGACGCCCCTTAATGGCATCAACCGACGAGCAGCCCTTAGCTATTAATGCGCAGGGGCTCGCACCAGCCACTTCCCGATGATGAGCCCTCTCACGCGAGAGAACTGTACCAGGAGGTAGTGGATTCAACACCCTGCCTTAATGGCGTGGATGGTCATGTTAGCTCGAGGCATTATCACCGCGGGGAATTGGAATGAGAAACAGTGGTTCATTGCAGTGCTCATCTCGCCCGCGCAGGAATTCATAGCTCGGCGAAAGAGGTGAGGCCTGCCCCAACGCATCCATAATGCCACGGCTCAGAGGAAAGTCGCACCGAGGATCCGCCTGGCACAGGTCCGAGTCCCGACGCCAATGCCACCGAAAATTCGAGCGTGCTCTCGTCCTAGCTTCCGCCCGGTGCAAGGAGCAACAATGGACGCCTCCCATGGAAATTATCGAGGAAATCAGTTTGGAAGAGGCAATGAATAGTCGGCCAACCTGGGAACCAGAACAGAAAAGTACGCTCTCGCCCGGGGATACACTGCGGAGCCTCCTCACCGAGAGCTCAGAGGACTTCTTCCCTCCCTGCATCGTGGAGGAGAAAATTCCTCCTGACAGCACCAAGGGGACGGAGGAGCACGGGCACAGCGCAACAGCGGACAACATCGCAGGAAAGAAGAAGCCTCCACGGATAGCAATCAATGCAGCACAGGATCCCGAGGCAAAAGCACCCGATGGTGGTGTTGGGACGGAGCAACCAGCCTCCTCCGAAGTATCACACCTTCCCCTCATCTTCGAACTCAGGAGCCTCATGGATGATCAAGTCTTCCGCCTGGCCAGGATGGACCAGAGGCTGGATATGCTATTCGCGGCACATTCCAAGAACCTCCCACCTCGACAGTGTCCAACGTGCGCGCAAATGTACTCGCTACCAGCAGGGTGGCGGCAAAAGAGGCACGAGGGAAGGCGCACGGGCAACTAGCTCCACAGCAGCTCCGGTCAGAAGATTCTCTGTTGTTTCTAGTTTAGATAGTTGTTTTGTTTTTTGACTTCTAGCTATGGTACATTCTCTGAAACTATTTAGAATAATCGCCCTGGTTTCCTTCGGGCAGGGACATTGCATGTATGTTTTTGATAATACAGATACACCTGGCACAGGGGAGCCAGTTGTCCCAGTTTCCTACTCAGGCAGGACCGCTGGCACCACCAAGAGCAAATGTATGCTTGTTTTGATAATATAACAGGATCCAACCTTTTTATTTAAAAAATAAAAAATAAAAAATAAAAAATATATAAAAGTTAAATGTATTTTAATTTTGTATAAATATTTCATTTTATTTTAAAAATTAATTTATTAATTTAATAAGTTGAATATATTGATAGATTTTATTTCCGAAAAATTATAAATTATAAATTTATTTATGTTAGAGTTATACTTTTAGTGAAGCTATTTTGAACTTTGTATTGCATGTTTTTTCTTTAAAAAACTATTTTAAGTTGAATGTTAAGTAATTTTTTATTTATATATAATTTTATAAAATATTTTAAATAAATACAATTTATTTAATTTTTAATAAATAATTAAAAATATGTCAAATGGTCATTAATAAAATACTATATCTCATTATAATGATTAATAAAATATTTCACTTTATTTAAAAAGAAGGTAAGAAATGCGTCATGTAATCATCAACAACATATTATATATCATCTTTATTTTTATTTTTTAAAGTGATTGCTCAATTTATGAAGTTTATTTTTCTATGCTATCACCAAGAGAGAATTTCACTTTATTTTATTTTTAAAAGTAATTACTATCACCAAGAGAGAATTTCGCCTTTTTTTTATTTTTAAAAGTAATTACGTATGAAGTTTATTTTTTATTTTTAGAAGTGATTGCTCGACTTATGAAGTGATTTAAAGAAAAAAACAAAGACCTAAGCTATTAGTTCTTGTGTGTGAACTATACATTTAAGTTATATTTATGGTGAAGTTATTATAAGATAGTTTTACTTTATAAAAATGATTTTGTATTATATATATTTTTATGCATCTTTTTTATTGGAATTTGTGGATTAATCATAAATTTCAATCATAAAGTTGGCAATTGAAGATGTTGGCATATTCTTCATCTTACTCTCTAATCAATGGATGCGGTTTTCATAAATTAACTTCCGTTCATTTATAAAGAAGTATGTTTATGTGATTACTTTTTAACATTTAGTAAATAAGATTAAAAAATTACTTGTTCACTAACAAATGTTGACATATTCTTCATCTTACTCTCTAATCAATGAATGCGATTTTCATAAATTAACTTCCGCTTATTTATAAAAAAGTAAGTTTATGTGATTACTTTTTAACATTTACTAAATAAGATTAAAAAATTACTTGTTCACTAACAAATTGACATGTTCATTGATTAAAATTTGATTATACTTAAAACTAGATTGACAGGTGTGACCTGGCCGCCTCTTTTTGTAACAGATTTTTCATTACCCCTTCCATTTCGTGTCTTGTCCTTATATTTTACCATCTCCCATATTGACTAGTGGCCTGGCCGCGTTACCTCTTCCCTCAGTTTGTTATTTATCCCTTTTGTGCCTCTCATTTAATTGTTTACGTGGCTTGGTCATTTGATTATTTGTGTGGCTGGTCATTTATCTCTACTCCCAACCTTAGCCGTTTCACTTAACCTGCATTTGAAATTCATTGCATAACCTCACTGGAAAATTGTTCCATATAAAACTTGGTGTATAAATCAGAACCCCTGGATTATTGAATAGGATTGCTGCATAGATGAATCTGCGGCATCAAGAGACCTTTGGATACATTTATCACTTCTTCAACACGGTGTTGGGAGTTTGTCTCATCTTTTGTGCAATCGGCCATTAAAGTTGTATCTCAATAATCAATGGCTCATGTCACTCTGCAAGTATACACTTCATAATTTGACCAAGTTTTCTAAGTTATCACAATCATACACCAAAACTTGTATGATGACATAATCAATAAATTTACAAGATATAGGATACATGAACTCATGCCTGAGATTAATGATGATTATGTTTTATTTATATTCACAAAATTTGTATGATTATATGCTCAAGAAATTTACAGGATATAGGATACAGGATATGCCTACGATTATTTATATTCTTTTACAGGATATAGGATACACGATATGCCTGTGATATAGGATACATGATATATAAACTCATGCCTGCGATTATTTATATTCTTTTCTGGTTACTTTCATAACAACAACCAGTAAGTTTATCAATTCTATTAATTTATTCTATATTTTAATAATTTAAAAACACCTTTCAACTCGAAGATAACAATATTCTGATTGTACAGGCCCACTTTCAATCAGTCATGGTTCATGTAAAACAGGTGAGCAAGTGGTCAGTCTGGATTGTTGTGATTTGAAGCAGTTTTCGAGTGACCTTGAACTATCAACAAAGTCTCTCGATTCAATTAATATATATTATATTTTTTATAAAACTCAAATGATATGTAATTTATGTGCGTTTTACATGAACTCATGCCTGCTATTAACTCAAATGATATGTAATTTATATGTGCTCATTTGTTTTATGTGCGCATTTGTTTTACATGAACTCATGCATGTGATTATGTTTCATGCTAGAGATTATGCTTTATTTATATTCTTTTCAAGGTATTTTCATTATTAATTAATTAGTATACAATATAAATTTATTTATAAAATTCAAATGATATGTAATTTATGTGTGTATTGTATTCTTTTGTACATGTACATTATTATTAATAATTATATTGGAATTTAATAACTATATTGGAAAGCTGAAAAAAATAAGTGAAAGCTGAGTAGGAAGGTAAGGGTTAAGAATTGTACTATTATAATTAAATAAAATACATGCAAACTTGAGTTATTCTTCTTGAGTTATTATCAATAATATCAACTATTTTATGCATTGTTTGTATGGTTTATTTTTATATTATTATTTGTATTTATTCTCTCATAAGTTTGAATCCTAAACTAAAACCTAACCCTAAATACTAACCTAGACCATTTATTAACATTAATGTTTAATCATCATATATTAATAATCCTAATCTTCAAAATAATATTATTAATAATCTTAAAAGTAAGTAATATTCATAAATACTAACCTTGATCATTTATTAACATTAATATTTAATTATCATATATTAATAATCTTGATCTTCAAAATAATATTATTAATAATCTTAAAAGTAAAGTAATATTGTTAATGTTTAAATGTAATATATTATTAATGTTTCAAACTAATGTTATATTATTAATGTATTAATTTTATAATGTGATAATATACTATTAGTGTAAAACCCATTAATAATAATGAATAAATATAAAATTTACTAATAAAATAATAAATAAATATAGAATAATATAGCAATAACAAGTTAATAACAATGAATAAATATAGTAATCTAGCAATAAAGTCATAAATAAATATAGAATAATGTAGTAGCAAAGAAGTAATAAATAAATATAGAATAACATAGTAATACTAGGTTTTACTATTTATCCAAAGTAATAAATAAATATAGAATAATATTTGTAATCCTAGGTTTTAATATTTATCCAAAACAATAAATAAATATAAAATAAAATAGTAATAATAGGTTTTACTATTTTTTCAAGGAAATAATTAATAAGGCTCAATAAATTTATAAAGTATAATTTATTAAAGTTTTATAATAAATAAATAAAGTTCAATAATTAACATTTTAAAATTTATGTTAAAAAAAAAAGTTTTGTAGATTTAATTGGATAGATTTAATAATTTTAGACAACTAAAATAAAACAATTAAACATTTTCTTTATAAACTTTTTTTATTTTTAAATATAAATAATTATGTTTCCAATAACTATATAACATTAGTTTTATAATTAATGATATTAATTGTATGCAAGTACTCACTTAATTAATAATATTACAATAATGTTACATTAGTAATCTTAATAATGATAATGTTACATCCTCAGATGGGGTGCCACGTCGCAAACCAGAGCCACGTGGGATAACGTCGGGATGCAACATTAATACATCCACCGGCGACCATCCCCTCAGTCATTAACCAAATATGAATCCGCGCAGCCAAATCCAAGCGATGAGCCCCTTCATGCAAGTGATCGGTACAATGCACCAGTGCACTCAGCAACAAGCCTTAATGGCTATGGCGGTCGCGGTTTCCCTCCTCCTTATCACCCGCCTTGATGGAATGGAGCGACATTCGCCCATCGTAGCGTCGAGTGCAGAGTTCATTTCACCAGAGCAGCAGTTTGGGGACCCTTTGAAGCTCTGGAGCAGAGCCTTCCACCCGCAAGGAACCCTGGTCATCTCCAAGGTCTCCACCATGCCCAGAGCACGAGGTAAGCCGCATAGGGGTGTCGCTTGGTACACAGCCAAATCTTTCCGCCAGAGACAGAAGAAATTTGAGCAGGCGTTAGCCATGGCGTCCCTCTGAAGGCGTAAGAAAACACGAACGCCTCCAATGGCGTACGTGGAAGAGATTACCTTGGAAGATGCCATGCAAATCTATCCCAATCTCCCTCTGTTCATAGTCCCGGACAATTGGAATCCACCTACCGATTTTGGCTCAGATGACAAGCTTCCGCCTTTGGGCAAATTGCTTGGTTCCAGAGCCAATAGCCCAGCGGAGAATTTTACCACTTGCTATGTAGAAGAAGAGACCTTGTCCCGCACACAAGGAACCAGAGACTCACCCCGCGGTGCACCTATGGAGGCGGTGACCCAGCTTTCCAACCGACCGGCACATGCAAGTGAGGGAGCAACATGGCCCATTCCCCCAGCCTCCGTCGACAGCCACTGGCAGGACCAACAACTCTTCACCGACTCGGGATACCTCACTCTCATCTTCGATCTGAGGATTCTGTTGGACGACCAGGTCTTTCGCCTCGCCCGAATCGATCAACGACTCGACATGCTATTTACGACTCATTCCAGAACTCTTCCTAAATGGAAATTCCCAACGTGCACGTAGGCTTACGTGCTTCCAGTAGGATGGAAAAAGCATGGGGACGAGGACGAGATAACCGGATAAGAGGTTCAATAATGTTCTTGGTTAGAAAATTTTTTCTGTTTCCGAACCAGGCTTTTCCCAGTTAGATCTTAGCTATCTTGCAACTAGTTTTTGGCATACAGTTTAAACTTAATGGGTGGCAGTCCTGGTTTCCTTCGGGCAGGACGATACTCCGATAGTTTTGTTTACTGGGAAACAAATGGCACAGGATGCCCAACTGTCTCGGTTTCCTGTTTAGGCGGGACAGTTGGCTTCGTAAACAGTCATTGTAACTTGATAATGATAATATAACAGGACCTATCCTTTTTTTACTTAAAAAAATAAAATAAATAAATAAATAAAAATAATGATAATGTTACATAAATATAATTTTAATAATGTTACATTAATGTTAATATACATTGAATATCTTTCATTAATAATGTTATGTTAACAATGTGACATTAATTTTAATAATATTACATGAATATAATGTTAAAATTGACTAAACAATAAATATAATTCTTGAAGAAATAGTGAATTTAAATCTTTATTATACAATCAATAAACATCATTGCATTTAAATCTTCATAGTAGCAATAAACACCATGAATTATTATGTTTGAATACAATTAATGCTATATCGCTTTGACAAATATTTTATTCTTAAACGATATTAAATTTTGATGAATAGTTTATTCTCAAATGGAAAGACAGCCAAATAATTGTCAATATGGCTCAATCCATTCAAGTTATTCATCTTATTACATTTAATATGTCACAATATGGCTTAATTTTAGTGTTTACTTCTTAATTTATGAAAGTGAAACTTAATCTCTCGCATTTTTTCTCATTAATTCAATGTCATCTTCTTGTATGTCACAAATATCAATGTAAACCTCATAAAATTATTGCTTTCTAAATGTGGCTATGTGACACACTCTTCAATGTAAACAACAAGACCAACTTCAAACAAAAAATATATTTCTCTTGACAAACATAGTAATATTGAAATGTTGACCCCGGATGGGGTGACACGCAGTGACGCCTCGCCACATGGCTCAGCATCAAGCCATAGCTTAAATGTTGATGGTCGCCACCCATCCTCTCCGCATCTACGATGGTAGTCGGCCATTACAGCCGCTATACGGAGGAGGGACTCCTCCCTTGCGCAAAAGCTCTCGTTCAGACCGCACTCAATATGACAGGGTTAATGGGCAGCCAGGCGAATCCGTCATTTGGTAATTCGAAAATTCGAGAGCCTGGACAGAGCTGGTTCGCTCTGGTTTTGGACCTCCCCACCGGTTGGGAGCTCTGGTGCAGCTCTGGTTCCCTCTCGCCTTGGCTCACTTTCGTTTTGGTGCATTCTCTCTGGATTTTTATCCACTCCTCATCAACAATGACAAGGAAGCGAGGCAGGCCTCACCGAGGCTAGGCCTGGTACACCCACAAAGAGAAAAGGCAAAGGAGGAAGAACCTAGAGCCCACTCTATCGATGGCGACTTCCATTCTCCGGAAGAGGGAACGCGTTGACCAATTGGCACTACACGCCTTTATCGCTGAGCCTGGGACAGAACGTAGCATTCATACCAAGGAAATTGAGCCTGGAAGCAGTCTGGAGGGAGTCGCTGTGGACGAGTTTCCAACCTGCTACATTGATGAAATGTCATATCTGGAGGGCTTAGTGACCACCCTGGAACCCCAAGCCATGGTGCCAGATATACAGGCTGGTAGCGGTCCTAAAGACGAGCCAGTAGACGAATTCCCTGTTTGTATTGTTGAAGAGATACCGTGGACGGGTGACTACAGCCCCACCAACCATGATAAGAAGGAAACGAACGAGGACGAGGCTCGAGATAATGCATGGGCAGAAAGGAATGTAGACGAGACAAGAGCAGGGATGAAGGTGGATGCGGCCGAAGCAGGACTGAATGTGATCGAATACAAAGAAAGGATGAACGTGTAATTGGGGAACGAAACCTTCGACAAAGCAGATAATCATGACTTGCATGGTCCACTCCGCCATGCAGAGCATTTGGCTCTGGTGTTCGAACTCCGAGGCCACATGGAAAACCAAGGGCACAGAGCCCTCCTCATGGGACAACGTCTGGACTTGCTCCTTGACACGTACTCGAACGCTCCAGCCAAGAGGAAATGTCTATTGTGTGTGCATCCATTCACCATCCCAGCCAGATCCACGTGGCAGACAAGCAAGGGCGACAGGTCACCGGGTATCTAAGTTCTCCTATGCTAGTTTTTTTTATGTTTAATCATGTTGTTGCTACATCTAAACTTGAACTATGGCCATCTGTCCTAGTTTCCTTCGGGCAGAACAGAGGGAAAAACAGTTTTTATCTTACCCTCCTAGACTCATCTCACTCCAAACTATGCTGGTTTTCGGTAAAATGGCAGCATTTTTGGTGGCTCAGGACAACTATATCTCTGTGCATTTTTTCAATGTTTCTTTGATAAATTAATATAGCAGGTACTATCTTTTTTACTAAAAAAAAAAAAAATATTGAAATGCTGACCATACTAAAAACTTATCCCAACATTGCAACCTGACGAACATAGTAATATTGAAATGTGACGAACATAGTAATGTTGAAATGTGACAAACATATTAACATCGATGTGATGAACATAGTAATGTCACAATCTCACAATCAATGCAATGTTTCTATGTGATGAACATTGCCCTGTTGTTGGAATCTGAAGAGTCACCCCTTTTGTCACAATGTGACGAACATAGTAATGTCGCATTTTGACAAACAATGTAATGTCACAATGTCACGAACATAGTAATGTTGCAACATGACGAACATATAATGTTGCAATGTGACACAATATGATGAACATTTAATGTGTTGCAATGTGACCAACATGTTGCAATGTGACGCAATATGGTGAACATATAATGTTGCATGAACATTTAATGTGTTGCAATGTGACAAACATGTTGCAATGTGAAGAACATATAATGTCGCAATGTGATGCAAATATCATGTTGTCGCAATTTGATGCAAATATCCTTTCATCACAATGAGACAAACATATCATGGCATCACAATGCGACAACCATAGTATTGTCTTCGCAGTGTGAAAAACATAGCCTTCTTGTCACATTCTCAAGAACATGGCCTCCTCGTCACAATGCGATGCAAATATCATGTCATCGCAATGTCACGCAAATATCATGTGATAGCAATGCGATGACTATAACCTTGTCATCACATTGTCATGAACATGGCCTCCTTGTCACAATGTGATGAAAAAAAGTATCCCAACGTTGCAACATGACGAACATAGTAATATTGAAATGTGACAAACATAGTAATGTTGAAATGTGTTTGCACCCAATTCATCACTTGGTGAGCAAATAAAGGGTGCTTACATGCCCAGTTGGGTCTTGCTGAGCATGACAGCTGTAGAGGAAACGGTTAGAGAAACAAAAACAAAACTATAAGCAAGAATTAAATTAAAACAAACTAAAACTATGAGCATATGGATAAAGAAATAAAAACACAAAAAGACCAATATCACCAATGTTTTTAGGCTGATCAATTGATGAAATCAAAGCACAATGAAGAAAGGGGACT
>ML788128.1:368184-380294 GCA_009831015.1 Picea engelmannii | reverse complement strand
ATATATATATATATATATATATATATATATATATATATATATATATATATATATATATATATATATATATATATTTAAAAAATGAATTTTATCTATATAATATATATTATATAAAATTCATTTTTTAAATATATATAATTGACAGCATGGCTATGACTAGATATTATTTATGCAGGAGGTATCCAATTAATTAATTAGATGGTTCAATTTGAATATCAACATCATCTTCCTAGAACTTCAGTTGTCGTTCCTTTGGTCAGTTTTCGTCCCTTTGGACAGTTTTCTTTCCTTTGGACAGTTGTCGTTCCCTTTGCGGGTAATATCGTTCATTCGAACGTAACAACTGATGTTCCCTTGGTTGTGATTGTTGTTCCCTTTGAGGGTAATGTCATTCATTCTAATGTAACAACTTTTGTTCCCTTGATTGCGATTGTCGTTCCCTTTGCGGGTAATGTCGTTCATTCGAACGTAACAACTGTCATTCACTTGGTTGCGATTATCGTTCCTTTTGTGGGTAATGTCGTTCATTCAAATGTAACAGTTGTTGTTCCCTTTGCAGTTGCTCCCTTTGTTGTTCCTTTCACTTGAAAGCAATGATTTTTGTTTCCACCAACAACACGTGTTGTTTTTATGATTGCCCCCTTTTACGTTTAGCTATTCCTTTGGATATGAAATTCAATAATTAATTTTCAAAGGCATCATTTCTAATTATCATGGAAACGATTTCTTATTTTCTTTTTGGGGAATATTTAGCATACCTTATCAAATTGTTTAAGGATTGATTCTTCTGAATTATCTTAATATTGTTCATGATCCATAACCAGCATAATTAGTTTCTTTTCCCTATATATACATATACTTGACTGATAATTTCCCTTCACATCATAATAAGGAGTCTGAGGCACATTTTTACTTGGCATTCTTACACTTCTTACGCCATCCTAACCCCTTAAGGAGTAAATGAGCCTCCCTTAATAATAATAAAAAAGAGATAAAAGTACAATAAAATAAAGCCTTAAAAAAAAGGGAAAATCAAAGAAAAGAAAAAAAAAAAAACTTCTCTCAAAAAGGATAGGGGGTCTCATCATGAGCCAACCTACCATGATCATAAGATATTAACATAAGTGACATTCCCACTATGGCTACCACACCAGGGCAATGGCCTTTGGCATTTAGGGTCAAAGGACAAGAGGTCTCATCACGAGCCGACTTGTTCACTTTGTTATGATGTAGTGAGTGGCATTTGTGTTATCTGGCTACCAAACCAGGACAGTGGCATTTTTTGGAAAATATTATTCAAATTACTTATTGAGGATACTGGCTCATCTATGGGTTAAATGGAAACTCTGTCGATGCTATGGACGTCTGCTAGCATTAATGGCTCTACCTATGGTATTGAAGTTTATCTTAATTTGCCAAACTTTTATTGTGCTCATAGATTTCCTTTCTTTAAGAAGAGGCTATCATTCTTGATATATTCAAAACAAGGGAGGATAACAAAATTATGACAAGTGGCATACTTATAAAACTTGAACATATTAGAAATACTCAGAATTTCTTCCTTAACACTTTGGGTATTGGTATTTGGGCTTGCTCTTTCCACAAAAGATATGATTATCATTCATTTCCATGATTAATATTAAGTTGCTTTGGAAATTGTTAACGGTTGTTCTACCCATTGGCGGATGCGTAATAAATAATCCATCACTTGATTGTCCATCATTAATATGTTCACACATATGACCAATCGAGGTCGACCTTTCACTCATTGGGGCGTGGACATTCCTCACGAGTTAACGATAAGCCATAATAATTACAGGCAATGGGAAGCTATGTTATAGTGTTGTGTAATTGTTTTTTATATATACCATTTCTGTTAATTTTATTTTACACGTTGGTCTAACAAGTTTCACAGGTGGGAACGATAGTTGTGACGATTTTCTTGCAAAAAATATGGGTGGCCGAATTATTCACCGTGAACCTACACTGTTGTGAGTTACTAATCAGACTAGGGAAATTCTAAACCATTTAGGATGGACACAATATTTTAACAGGCTGCAAGGATTTGATACAAATATTGCGCTTGCATTATTCCAAAATCTACAGGGGGGAATCTCAACACTTCGGGGCATACAAATACCAGTCACTGATGCCATCATAGCCGAGGTTACAAGAATTCCAAATGAAAGAACAAAATGGACTGGTAAATACACAACACTCCGAGAAGTTGTGGAATCCTTTGCAGAACCAAGGGAGGAATTTGAAAAGAAAGGAAAAGGCCTCAACCCCACTTCTCTTAGTGAACCTTGGAGGGAGAGAACAAGCGTGGTACAAAGACACATTACATGTGATGGACGATATGACATGGTGAGACCTCGCCACCTCAAGTTGTTGGCAACATTAAAACAACGGTTAGTATTAAATATTCCATTTCTTTTAAATAACATTTTGCATGAGGTAGTTGTAAGAACTCAAAAAGCTAAAGACCCTGATAGTGTAATCAGACATCATGGGCTGGTAAAATTAATAGTTGTCAGGGCATTAAATTTTGCACAAATAACGTGGGAAGACCTAATTGAGCTCAATAGACCCTTGCAAATAGAGAAACGAGAAGTTCCCCAGTCAGAGATCCACCCTTAAATTCCTCCACAAGGAATTGAGGTAATTCAGCCAAAGGGTGAGAGTGCTCAAACATAAATACCAGTGACCTAGCCTGAAATTGAAACAAAACTTATTCAGTTCAGAGGGGAGCAGTCAAAAGAAGAAACTCAGAGTGTACAAGTAGAAACATCAAAAAGGAAAAGACAAAGAACAACTTCTTCTTCTAAAACCCCCTCTATTAAAATAATAAAGGGTGGAAAGACAATACAATCTAAAAAAACTCAAAAGACAGTGCAAACAAAAGAGGCACCACAAGAAAATCCTACAGGGAAGCAGGATGATTTCCCTGAAAGATATGAAGAGGATATGGCTCGAGTGTTAGGAAATTTGGGAATGTCTCTTACTGAAGATATAAACGGTCCAGAAGAACCTCAAGCTCCAACCTCTCCTCCTTCAAACTTTGTCTTTGATAATCCTGATGTAGAGATGCCATCCTCTCCTATGAGGGAATCTACTGATGTAGTAGAACAACCAAAGCCTCAGTTTAAGGAGAGCAGTCCTTTAGAGCAACAAGAATTCCCAGAGGATACAGGGAATGAATTGTCAATTGATCAATATTTTGAATACCTTGAAATTCCCCTTGGACATAAAGAAACAACAGAAGAAGGAAATATCTGAATCAGAGAGATGGAACATGAGAATAAGGCACTGAGGAGGAAGGTAAAGAGAATGAAGGTATTAAAAAAATAAATCGACAGATTGAAGGGAAATATTAGACGACTTAAGAAACGACTGGAACAGTCTGACAAATCCTATAGGAAGAAGAAATATAGGAGAGTTAGAATGCAGGGAATAAATCCACTTCCTACTGGAAGGGTTCAATGAGGGGAAATTCATACTCACTCTATTGAAACACAAATAGATTTCCATGTCCTCTTGGATTCAGCTGAAAAAGAAAATCAGACAGATGCTCCAGTAACAGTAGAACAATTTGTTCAAACTGAAGGGGTGCTTCATTCCTTTGAACATGATGCCACTATCAAAAGACTGGAAGCATAATTGGAACATTCCCAATAGACCTTAACCCAATGCCGAAATGAAATGGTGCCAGTAACAGAGCATCCAAAAATTGTCAAACAACTCCGAGCAATGTCAATGACTAAAAATGAAACCTTTGTTGATCTCAGCAAAGCAAGAGAAAAGATAAATAAGGTGCAGGGTCAAATTGATGGAGCTTTGGAGAAAATAAAAAATATTTTCTTTATTTAATTTGATGCATTAGATTGCAGGGCCCCTGCTAATAATTATTCCCTATTTTTATTGGAACGATATTTGTTATTAAAAGTGAAAGCAATTAGGGCAGGAACACCTTTTGAGTTTTCCACTGTCTCTGATTTTGTTTTGTGTTTTAAAGAACAAGATGATGCAGTAAAATACCTTTTGTGTGAATTATATCTTCATAATTTCATTTTAGAAGGAAACAAAGATGAGAACCCCAATCCATTCACAGGGGATATCCAGTTTCAAGCCTTTTTATCTTTTGCCAAAAATCAAGTTAGATGGGCCAAGGCACATAAGGTCTTTATGAAATGATAAAATGGTGTAGACCTATGGGTTAAAGGAGAACCTTCTAAACCCTTTGATACCATTATGAAACATAGAGCATTTATGAAGAGGGAAAAAGTTGTGGAATCCTTAGCTCTCATCCATAAACATGTTATATATTCAAGGTTGCAGTACTTTGGAGAAATTAGAGAAGAATCCCTTTTTGATGCAAATTTAATATGGAGTGTCTCTTCAAACGAAATCAAGAATAGGGAACCATTTGGTTTTAGTAATTTTCAAAAAGGATCAAAAATAAAAGTTCTCAAATGTTCAAGGAAACAACATGATCGTGAATTTCTCATCGCAATATTTCCAGTGGCACAAACGGATTGAAAAACTGAGTCTATATGCAAAAGTTATTGCAATCTGAAGTTTGGGTCAAACAGGTAAAAAGTCAACTAGTCAAGGGACACGTGACATCTTCAGCATGTGACACATGGATGATTCTAAATTTGACAAGTGGCAGACATCATTTTATGACATATGGTATCACTAGGTCGTGAGAAGTGGAAAGGGTTCATGATGACAAGTGTCAAAGTTTTGATAGTCCATGTGGCAAAAGATTGGCCAACCATGGGCTGACACATGGTCCAATCTAAGGGTGACACATGTCACCATGGTCAAGGAATTAAAAATGTCAAATTTATATTTTTGGACTCCATGGGATTCGATCCCATGACCTGCCTCTTCAAATGACTTAAGCACTATGAGCTAGCCACAAAAGGCGAATTACTACTTTAGAGAAAAAAACCCATTTTTCCTAAATTTAAACTTAAGCACACTTTTCAGCTAAGGGAGGTTCCCTCCTTAGAACTAGGCCACATGGCCCTCATATGACCACAAAAGGGGGTTGCACACCCTAACTGGGGGCTTAAGCAGATTTTTTGCGAAATTTTGGGTTTTGACCTTATTTTAGTGGATTTTTAGCTGATTTTTAGTGATTTTTGAGAATTTTTGGCCCTCTGAAGGGGATCTGAGCCCAATCTGAGGCCAAAAATTTGGGGGGAAGTTGAATTTCGACCCCCAAATCAAAATCTATATAAACCAGAGTTTTTTGACAGTCCAAATAAGTTCAAAACATGAGAAATGTTGTAGAATTGTGAAGCCAAAGACATTTTTATGCAGGGAAGCCATTGAGGAGAGGAACTTTGCGGGCCAATTCCGGGAGCTATGCTCATTCTTTTTCAGTGCCTTCAGTTGCGTTGGATTATTGAGGTCGATAAGAACACATCCAAACCATTTTGTAATCCATTTGATACTTTTTTGATGTACTTTTGAAGCATTTAAGAGAAATAATAAAGCCTCACCCACTGAGACAAAGGCCCGGAGATGTAGGCGATCTTGCCGAACTCCGTTAACAACTTTGTTGTTATGGTTTGCTGATTATTTGTGCTTAATTTCACATATGAATTTCTTATTATGTCCACCATGTTATATCATTAATTCTTCCTCTTTCTTCAATTCCTAAATGGTTAATGAACTCATTCTTTAAAACTTAACCATAGTCTTTAAAAGATCTTTTCGGATCAAGTGGTATCAAAGCTAGTTGACGGTTGGTTTTTGAGTTTGCATGATTACCAGGGAAAAGATTAATCGTGGTGAAGGCGAGCTTGTTGAAGAGAATCCTAATATTGGATCGAGAAAGAGAACTTATCAAAGTGAAAAGATGCCATCAGAAGAGGCACTTTCTCATAACGAGATAGAGTTTCAAAAGACTTTCTTCACCATGTCGGAGATGGTAAAGGTTTTATATGATGATTACTTGGAGTGGAAGAGACTAATTCTGGGTGAATCTTCAAAAGCCAAAAGTGAATAAGGAGAGGATCCTCCTAAACCTCCTCCCTCACCTCCTTCTTCTCCATCATCATCTTCTTCTTCAAGTACAAGTTCCAAATCCACTGCAAGAAAACATTCTCGTAAACATAAACATGATATGCCTTTACTTAAGCTTGATGTGAAGTTTGAATTACCCATGTATTATGGTGAAGTCAATCCAAAGAGGCTTGATAATTGGGTCAGACAAATGAAAGTTTATTACAGTGTGCAACAAATCAAGAATGAGGCAACTCAAATCAAATTAGCATCACTTCGACTTGCAGGCACTCATATGGTGGAAAATCAAGTTGCAAAACGGCACACAACAAGTGGGTAATGTATTTACATCATGGAAAGTTTTTGTTTCTGCACTTAAAAAACAATTTTATCCTTTGGGTTATAAAGAGAAGGCTTTGATTGAATTGAAAGGTCTTAAACTAAGAAAGGGACAAACAGTGCAAGAATACACAGATGAATTTCGTAAGATGGCATTAATGTTAGACATTCCATTACATACCCAAGAAAATCTTATGAAGTATATAAGAGGTTTACCTGCACATATTCGAAACATTGTATTTATGTTTGGACCTACTAATCTTGATGAGGTTTATGTTCAAGAAACATACATTGAGGCAGGGAAAACAAGAGTTGGTGTATCAGGGGAATCATCTTCAAGAAAAGAGGACAAAAGGAAGTGGAGTGGCAAGAAATCAAATTCAGTGAAAAGAAAGGAAGAGAATCTCTCTTGCAAGCATTGCAAGAAAGAAGGGCATGATGATGACCATTGCTAGAAATTACATCCCGAGAAGAGACCGAAGTGGTTCAAAGAAAGGAAAGGGAGGCAAACAACTGTAGCAACAACACGACCAACAGACTTGGGATCAGATTCGGGTGATGAGTTTAAAATTAAAGCAATTGGTTTGACAAGTAAAATTGGTGATGGATATGATTCTAGAAGTAAATTGTTTCACATAAGGGTCATAATGAAACACACTAAGGTCGACACATTGATAGATAGTGGATCTCAATCTAAATTGATTTCAGAGGAAGTGGTTAAACAATTGGGATTAAACACTCAGATGCATCATAAACCTTACTCACTTAAATGGATAAGAAACAATCATAAATTGCACATAACAAAATAATGCACTTTAAAGTTTACAATTTCATCAAAATTTGTGGATGAGGTAACGTGTGATGTGGTGCCACTCAATGAATGTGGAATGGTCTTAGGAAGTCCTTATTTGTATGATCGCAAAGAAATATTCTACAGGGAATAGAATCAATATCACTTAACTAAATAAGACAATGAATATGTTGTACATGCTCATCACTTAAAAGCAAATCAATCTCTACAAACAATGGAACAATTAAGGAAGGCAACTTATGCAAGAAACACACCTAGAATTGTTCCAAATCAAGCAATTGATATTAAGCATGAACATGAGATGGTTGTAGAATGGAATTTCAATCATACTTTGCTTCAAGATAAGCTAACGTCGTGCAAGTACTACAAACATATTATCTCATTTGCAGTCATACTTATGAGGTTATCACTACTAATGTTTTCAACATGGATGGTAGTGGCTTCAGTAAGATGTGAAAAAGTACAAGTGGCTAACAATATGATGTAAATTGTCATGGTTGTTTTGCAATTGATTATGATAATACAGGTGCAGAGGACAAAGTTTACATACAAAGAACAAGTGGGGTGGCCTATTCCACACTTGATGTCTGGTTAATACCCTTTTGGAGGACCAAAAGGTCTTAGTGGGGAGGTGTGATCCAAATGGATCTTCAAAGGCTCAAAAATTAAAGTTCTCAAATGTTCAATAAAAAAACATGATCGCGAAGTGATCAACGCAAGATTTTCCGTGGCACACACGAATCCAAAAACGGAGTCTGTATGCAACAGTTATCGCAAAATGAAGTTTGGGTCAAATAGGTAAAAAATCAAATGGTCAAGAGACACGTGGCATCTTCAGCATGTGACACGTGGAATATTCTAAATTTGACAAGTGGCAGCCATCAGGTGATGACATGTGGTATCACTAGGTCATGAAAAGTGGCAAGGGTTCATGATGACAAGTGTCAAAGTTTTGATAGTTCATGTGGCAAAAGATTGGCCAACGATGGGCTGACACATGGTCCAATCCAAGGGTGACACATGTCACCATGGTCAAGGCCTTAAAAATATCAATTTTATATTGTTGGACTCCATGGGATTCGATCCCATGACCTGCCTCTTCAAATGACTTAAGCACTATGAGCTAGCCACAAAGGGCGAATTACTACTTTAGAGAAAAAAAACCCACTTTTCATAAATTTAAACTTAAGCACATTTTTCAGCTAAGGGAGGTGTGCTCCTTAGCACTAGGCCACATGTCCCTCATATGAGCATAGAAGGGGGGCGAACGCCCTAACTGGGGGCTGAAGCAGATTTTTTGCCAAAATTTGGGTTTTGACCTTATTTTATGGATTTTTCGCTGGTTTTTAGTGATTTTTGAGGATTTTTGGCCCTCTGAAGGGGATCTGAGCCCAATATGAGGCCTAGAAAGAAGGGATGATTTTAAGGATGGAAAATTGTATTGAAATGTAGAAACCTGGGCTAATCTTACTAATCCTTAATATGAAAAATGTTAAATGTTTGGCGATAAATTTGTAAAAATATTCAAATTTCTAAGGATTTTATATAGTTTCTATAAAATTTTGGCGATTTTTAAGGTAAAATAATAAATTATTATATGGAATTTGGGCAAATCATTTTTAGAAAAAATGGAAATTGGCGAATATTATTTTGGGAAGAACCGTGGAAAATTAGCTCGTTTGCGAAATTTAGCCCCTAAAATCATCTATGCCAGGAAGTTGGGGGGATGTTGGATTTCGACCCCCAAATCAGAATCTATATAAACTAGAGGTTTTTGACAGTCCAAACAAGTTCAAAAAATGAGAAATGTTGTAGAATTGTGAAGCCAAAGACATTTTTATGCAGGGAAGCCATTTAGGAGAGGAACTTTGGGGGCCAATTCCGGGAGCTACGCTCAGACTTTTTCAGTGTCGTCAGTTGTTGGACTCTTGAGGTCGAGAAGAACACATCCATACTAGTTTGTAATCCATTTTACACTTTTCTGATATACTTTTGAAGCATTTAGGATAAATAAGAAAGCCTCACCACTGAGACAAAGGCCCGGAGATGTAGGCGGTCTTGCCGAACTTTGTTAACAACTTTGTTTTTATGGTTTGTTGATTCTTTGTGCTTAATTTCAAATCTTCATTTCTTATTATGTATGCCATGTTATATCATTAATTCTTCCTCTTTCTTCTATTCCTAAATGGTTAATGAACTCATTCTTTAAAACTTAACCATAGTCTTTAAAAGATCTTTTCAGATCAATCATGGAAGCAGGGCCTTCCTAGATTGGATGTAGGTACAATGCCTCCATTATTTGGTATCCTCCAGAAGGGTTATCAATGTGTTTTTGAACACCATAAGAAATAAGAATAAGCTTCTTTTGAAGAACTTGAAGGTAATCATGGTTTCCGGAGGTACAAAGAAGTGACCTCTCCACCCTACAGTCTCATTGTCGTGCATATGAACTATCTTGTTGCATGAGGACATGCAAAAAGGTAAGTTGGGGGCTATGTTGGGGTAAGAAAAAGGTATAAATATTCTCCTTGTTACTTTGGTTTATGATATATTATTTGTTGACTTTTCTATTAGTTTGAAGTAATCAGGGAAGAAAATAATTAAAAATATTTTGAAAATAATATTAGATAGTTTCTAAACTTTGGGTTTTAATTGCTTTAATTTTATGCAGAAATGGGTAGTTGTTGTTAGTCGAGGATAATAAATAAGATAATAAAGATACACAGGCCATTGAAGACTAAATAAATCAGGCATGAGATGGTTCAAGGAAGATTGATTTTTATCTTGAAATCTTCATAAAATAGTAAAAGCAATCCCGAGGATCTCTCGATCCTCAGGATAGCTTAATTCACTTTTCTTATTGTAATATATATAGAAGAGTGAACGATAGAGAGGAGTGCCATAATTATGATCTCCTAACTATTGATACTTTGCACAGGAACCCAGTTGTAAATGACTTATCAATTATGAAATTAATGGAAGTTTCGAGAATTTTGACCATTTCCGTGTACTGAGTTTTTCATAACAGTATCTTCTGAAGACCTTGGGCCCAGTCAACATGAGCTACTGTCTTATCTGTATTTTTATCGATTCTGTGGTAATTATGTGGATTGATATTTCCTTCAGAAGTTAGAATAGATTCATTAATGTGTTGTTTCTATTATGAATCAATTGTGTTTTTCCATTCTCAGAGCTTAGTCGCTCTATTTGGAAATTACTGATTGTTGTTCAATTACCGATTGTTGTCAATTTATCACTTGTTGATTCTTTTCATTAAGTTTTCATTTGATGTTTCTTCTCAAATCTCAATAGATCGATGTTCCTTTCGAATAGGTTCATTAATCATTTTTCTTTGAGAGATTGATTCATTGACGCCTTTTTAGATTAAACTGTTGTTTCCTAGATAGATGAATGAGTTCAATAATTAATTGATGTTTCTTTTCAGGGTGTGTTATTGCTCAGAGTATATTTCCTTTTGATTGAGGGTGTGTTATTGCTCAGAGTATATTTCCTTTTGATTGAATTATTATTTTCAGATTTTGTAGTTAATGTGTGAAGAAACCGATTGTTACAGTAATTTAGATGAATCCAGATTTGTTGTAAATGAACTATCTACACGATTTAAACCTCTACAACTTATCCGCATAGATTTTGCTGACAATCTTGAGAGAAAAAGACAAATCCTCGGTTGATAAAATTAATGTTAGACTAAAGTTGTTTTTAGGACATCTTTAGCACCCAACACAAGTGAAGGATCTTGCACAAGACCAAGAGGATGCTCCATGTAGATTTTCTCATGCAAATCACCATATAGAAAAGTTCTCTTCAAATCCATTTGATAGACTAAATAACTAGTTGGGAGAAAACAAGAGAAAGTGTTATATGTATGGAATCTATCACAACATTAGGGACAAAGGTACCAAAATAATCAATACCTTCAACTCGTGAAAATCCTTTACAATATGTGCCGTATGCTTGTCAATATGGTCATCTACTACATATTTTGTTATGTAGACCTATTTATAGTGAACCAACCTATGTCCCTAGTGGAGAGGAACATGATCTCATGTGTGATTATTTAACAAGGAATGATACTCATATGTCATGGAAACTTCACATTCTAGTATACCAATGGCAACAAAGAATTATCCTTGGTCAACTGAAATGGTGTGACTCAAAAGAGAGACAATATTTTTTTCCAACATGTATGGTGAGGGTCAATAATAAAATAGATGAAATCAATTGGCTCATAGCCATACCTTTAAGGCCTCTTTCACTTATGAAGGATCCTACTCATTTTTTTCCTTGATAACGTTGTTTTGGTTCAAGCTTCGCATTTTCATTTGGTGCTAATGGATGATTTCAAGCTCAGGTAGATTTCCTGCTTCGTGATTTTAAGCTCTAATAGTGAAATCTACAATAACAAAATTTTATGTTCCTTCTTTTTCTATGAAAATTTCAACATGATTTGCGCCATCTTCTACAAGATAATCTACGGGAGAAGTAGGAGAAATTGCCAGGTCAAAGTTCTCATCAAAGTGGACATCTCTTTGAAACAAGACATCTTTAGAAACATTATCAAATAACCTATATGCATTCATATCCTCATAGTAATGAACAAATGATTGGTTAACTCTTCTTTTCCACAACTTTGTGTTTTTCATCTAGAATTGTGCTTTTCATATGGAATTAAGGCCCACGCTTGATTGCAAAATACTCTAAAATAATAAACATTAGGATTAACATGTGTCCAAGCTTCCTCTAGATTTAAATTCAACACTTCTCTATGCGGCATGCAATTCTAAATGTAAGTTGCACAATTCACTACTTCAACCCAGAAAGGTACAATGTTCTTGGATTGAATCATGCAATTGACCACCTCTTTTAATGTCCAGTTCTTTCTTTTGACAATGCTAGTTTGTTGAGGGGTTTAGGGAATAAA
>ML788128.1:329888-365917 GCA_009831015.1 Picea engelmannii | reverse complement strand
AAAATAACGATCCATTTCACTCAAATAATTCAAAAACCCAAAAACCCATACAAATCATGAGCGAAATTATAATTAGGATAGGATGGAACTGTCAACACAACGGAAAAAATATCATCATGAAATCCATCGTAATGTTTCTTTAAAGGAATGCCATAGTCGCGCCCCACCACTACATGGCAAGATAGACACAGATCAATTGACTAAGGATGGAGTATGCATTTTATTATTATAAGATTTAATTTTTAATTATTATAGATTTAACCACTGCTTTGCAAGATGGAGACAGATATTAATTTTTAATTATTAGAGATTTAACAACTGCTTTGCAAGATGGAGACAGATATTAATTTTTAATTATTAGAGATTTAACCACTACTTGGCAAGAGACAGATCACTTGACTATGGATGAAACACGCATCTTATTATTATACCATTTAATTTTTTAAAGATATTTGACCAATGATATTACAAGATTTAATCAATTAATATGTATAATTTAACAAATGGCATAGTCGCCAACCACTACGACCTGACACGATAGAGTCAGATTACTGGACTAACACGCCTCTTATTATTATAAAATTTAATTTGTCTTCATTTAAATTAAGTTGCTTGAATGTGGCAACCTCTTTCGCCATTTTTTTCAAAAGCGATCGATTTGAATTAGCGATAGTTACGGAGACTTTCGTGCTACTTAAATTATCAAGAGTTAAAAGAGACTTTCGTGCTGCACTTAAATTATCAACAATTTAACTTTTATGTGTCGTTTGTTCATTTGTTAATAATATTAATATTCAACTTGGGATAAGGATTACTTATATTATTTAATATTCAACTTGCGATAAGGATTACTTATATTATTTAATATTCAAATTGGGATAAGATGAGATAAGGATTACCTATATTATTTCTATTCGACCAAACACTTTAAAGAATGATATAATATTTTGCTCAATTTTAAAAGGAAAAAAAATTGCGTTTTACCTCCTCCCATAATAATTTCGTTGAAAACTTAAAAGTGAGAGGACTTGGTCGAGCGCACATGCTCTCACAAGTATGGCGTTTCTGCTGTCGCTGAAGAAAGGAAAGGAACTTCCTCCTTTTTCATTATTTAAATCAAAGAAAATAACCTGCAAATTTGTAATGGCTCTGCTGCCTGGCATGGCAGTGGGCACTCTCTTATAAATATGCAATACTTTGCCTAGTAGCAGATACCAAAAGCGTCGGTATTACTGGCCATTATCTTGGATTGGCTTTTACTTGCACAATTTCTTGTTACCTTCCTCCAGGTTTTGGTTTTGCAATGTGTTTGTATTATTGCTGGAAAGGTGTATTGACGTGCAAAATAAATTCTTATTTAGAGATTTCTAAACATATATTCGTACCTGTGGTCTGGGAATCTTTTTGTTGTGTTATTAGTAAGAAATTAACATCATGGGGGATCCTGGTTTCGTCTCTGGGTTTATTGGTATGAGCATTGACGTTGCAGTGCACAATATTTTACATCACGTTAGCATTGCACTCCGCTGCAGGGAGGAGTTGAATTCTCTTAGAGATCTGGTAATGAGAACTGAGCCTATTATTAGGCAGATTCAGCAGTACCGTCTGGCATTAAATAAGAAGAGAGGAATTCCCATTTCTCAAAGAGATATTAATATGAAGGCGTCAGCTGTCAATGAATGGCTTAAAAAGTTGGACGGCCTTCTCCGAAAAGCATCTACAATGGCGCATGACTGCAGCATACAAAGTTATGACTTAATTTCTCGCTATCGAACAAGCAGAAGGATCACCCGTCTCAATAGAGTAATCACCCAACATCTCGAATCGGTTACTTTGATGAGCTGGGCAAGCGTCCTAGAGGGACTTGGGCTGATTAAGGAAAGCGTCGAAGCGTTGGCAGTTTCTTCTTCGGCCAGTACTTCGGCAACCACATCCGAACCTGTAACTTCAACGGGCATCATCATCAACGAACCCCTTATAGTGGGACAACACAATGCTTTGGAAAGGCTGGAGGAGTTAGTGACCGATCCAGAGGCTAACTCTCCCATCTCGCGAATTGGCGTGGTTGGCAAGGGAGGTTCCGGCAAAACTCTGCTTCTGAAAACACTCTTCAACAGCCAAAAGGTGAGGGATCTCTTTCGCGATGGTTTATTGCTTTGGCTCACCGTTTCTCAGTCTCCTTCTATTTCAAGTCTTCGGAATGAACTCTGCACACAAATAGCCATGCACACGACCGTAGATCCTCATACAAATATGAACGTACAGTTGAATGAGAGTTTGCAGGGAAAGAGGTTCGCCCTGTTCTTAGATGATGTGTGGGACGATCAGAGTGCGAAATTGCTGGAGGAATTGGGTGTACTGCGGCTAATTGACCTCTCCAACTCCAAAATTGTTGTGAGTTCGAGGAATTACAGAGTACTCTTGGAGATGGGAGTTGCAAAGGAGTCCACAATGACAGTGGGGGATTTGATTGAAGATGATAGTTGGCGGTTGTTTTCTTATTATGCTTTTCCATATAACAACGGAAATGTGCCAGCAGACATCGATCAGGAAACGGCCAAGGTTGTCTGTGACAAGTGTGGAGGGCTTCCCCTTGTCATCAAAGCAGTAGCGAGGGCAATGGCAGGCATTACTGATGCACAGGAGTGGAGGTTCGCAGTCGAAAGGCTGCCAAACGACAGCAGCAAAGACGATCAAGTTGTGTATGGTCGCCTAAGGTTGAGTTACGACGCACTTGGCACCTACGACGTAAATCTGCAATTGGGCTTTCTATACTTAGGTGCCGCCTTCGTAGAAGACCGAGTTCTTCGGGTCGATAGTGAGGTGACTCTGTTGTGGGTAGGAGAAGGGATCCTTGGCAAGAAGAAGCTAGAAGGTGAGGCTAGCCAGAACCCATTGGAGATGGGAAGAAGGTACGTCAACGTTCTAGCCGATCGTTGTTTGATCGAACCGACCGTCAAAGATGTGGATGGGGGCATTGTCTCTTTCAGGATGCACGATGTCCTACGTGGATTGGCAATACGGATTGCTGAGGAAGAAGAAAACTTCTACTGCCGCGCAGGTAAGGGTCAGTCAGCTTTGAATGAAAATGAATTTTCACCCTGCACTCGCATTGTGTTGAACGTCAATAATTTGAGTTCACTTTCCCAGTCATTGAGAGCTCCAGAAATATGCTCATTGCTATTAAGGAGAAACAAAGAATTTAAAGAAATTCCCAAAAAAGTGATTGGGAGTATGATCTCCCTTAAGATTTTGGATTTGGCCCACACATCCCTCCAGTCATTGCCAGAGAGTGTGGGGTGTTTGAAACAGCTGGTCTGTCTGAGCTTAAAAGGTGTGCCCATTAAAAGGTTGCCTTCATCTTTTACAAATCTCGCAGCCCTCCAAATGCTTGATCTGGGGAGCTCTAAAATCGTGGAATTACCATCCGACCTTCACAGGTTAAGATCATTAAGTTATCTGAACCTGGACGACTGTCGTGACTTGAAATGTCTACCCAGTAGTATTTCAAGCATCACGTCTTTGCAGTGTTTGTACATCATGAGTTGCACGAGTATGACGTGGACAAGGGATAAGACGAGATACCGAAAAGCTGCTTCTATTGACAAATTGGGCAGTTTAACGCATCTCAAATGTCTACATCTAGACAACTACGGAGAAACCATTAGTGAGGGGACAGTAGGGAGTATGGTTGACATGGAGACATTTGAATTGAGGCTTACTCAAATGGCGAGTTTACCCCATGGCATGTTTAACATTCCAAAGTTGAGAAAACTGAACTTAGTGTGTCCTGCAGTGGTTAGGATGGAAAGTAAGTTTTCTGAATTTCGAAATTTAACTCTTCTTCGGTTATGGTGTTGCTCTATGGTGGAGGAGTTACCGGATTTACATAAAATTAAGAGTTTAAGGCAATTAGATATTTTCCAGTGTAATAAGTTGAAGAAGTTTCCCAAAGAGTTTGGTGCAGTAGGAGCCTTTCCTTTATTAGAGAAATTTGCAGTGGTTGAATTAAACGAGTTGGAGGAGCTGCCAATAATAGAAGATGGTGCAATGTCTTCGCTTAAAATAGTCACCATAATGTTATGTGAATCATTAAAGATGTTTCCCGAAAGTTATTTGAATATGAAGCAACTCAAAAAACTTAGGGTGTAACTTAGGGTGTATGGGTGTTCAATGATAGAGATTAAAAAAGGAGTGGAGAAAAAAAATGAAAAGTTAAAAATGATAACAATGTCCAGTACAGAGACAAAAGAATTTAAAGACAAATATCTACAAATGAGAACTACTATGTCAAGTTGGTTTTATAGTGAATTTACCACTAGTGAACTTTTCCTTTTCTTTCAAGACTTGTATAAAAATATATGAAGTTCTATAAATAATATTTTCATTATTAAGATTTTAAATTTGTATTTTCATTTTCAACATTTGTATATTATGAAAATATTTATAAAGTTTGATGAATAATGTTGTCATTATCAAAATTTGTAATTTATGTTTTCATTATCAACATTTATATAAAAAAAAATATTTATGAAATTTTGTAAATTAAATATTTTTGTTTTTAATAATATAATTTATATTTATATTATCAATGTAATGTTTCTACTTGCCTAGTCTAGGTTAATGTGTGTGTAGGATCAAAGGTTTACAACATATAAATGATCATACAAACAATAAACGCGATGAAGGACTGCAAAGTTTGTATTATGATATCTCTGTGGATTACAAAATGGTCGAATGTGGCTGAATAAACTGACAATGCTCGACTAGATCAATAGACAAAGGATCTTAGCCGGAATACAAATAAGCAACTGCGGCTGAATAAAATAACAACACTCGGCTAGATCAAAAGACAAAAGGATCTTAGCCTGAATACAAATAAGCAACTAAAAGATAATACCCGGAATATGGGAGCACTGGGGAATCAATGAAGAATGATGGAAGACCTGGATGATCTTCCCGGTGACTAGGGTGTGTCTTTCAACACCGAAATCAGCCAACTGGTGTCTTCCTCCTGGAATACATTGAACTATCTCTCTTGAGATGCGCCTCTTCTCCTCAATGACAAGTCATAATCTGCATAATAATGAATTGGGTCGTTGACCCTTCCTTTATAGCTTTCCAAAACCCTAAATCATGCTGAAACCCTAATTCACTGTTGACTTCCAAAACCCTAAACCATGTTGAAACCCTAATTCACTGTTGACTTCTATTTTTAGCTCATAATGACTTAAAAGAACTTTTAACCCTTTTTAGCTCAATGTCACTTTCCGAATATAACACCTGTGACTCGAGTGACCTCTAGTAACCCTGTTTACCCCTCTTTGGCCCTGGCTATAGTCTAACGGGGCAGTTTAGACCATTAAGCCTCCTCTCTGGAGCTTTTATTTGGAAAGGGACATTACAGTCCTCCCTTCCCGAAATTGCTTGTCCTCAAGCAATACCAGTCCAGGGTGCTGCAACACCTGCTCGCTCTCCCAAGTCGCGTCCTCTACGGGAAGCCCTCTCCATCTGATCAAACACTCTCTGATAACCCTGCTCCTCAGTTTCCGCTCCCGGAATTCCAAAACCTCCTCCGAAACTAACTCCAACTGTCCCTCCTCATCCAATGGGGGAAGCTCCTCTGATGTGCTAATGAATTGTCCCACTGCCTTTTTTAGGCAAGACACGTGGAACACGTTATGAATTTTTCTCCCCTCTGGAAGCTCTAGCTCATAAGCAACCTCGCCTACTCAGCGCATGATCCTGTAAGGACCATAAAATCTGGGCTTGAGCTTCTCAGCCCCACTCTTCTTCAGAGATGATTGTCTGTAGGGTTGGAGTCTCAAGAAAACCAAAACTCCAACGTCAAAGTTGCGCTCTATCCCGTGCCTGTCCGCACTTATCTTCCGTCGGTTTTGCGTCGTCTGCAGGTTCTCTTTCAACAACTTGAGAATCTCCTGACTCTCTATGATCCAATCCTTGGCCTTGGGAGATCTGCTCTCCCCGAAGACCAAGTCTACCAAAGTGGGAGCATCATATCCGTACAATGCTCGGAAGGGTGTCATACCAATGGACATGTGGAAGGTGGTGTTGTAGAAATGTTCTCCTAAATGTAACCACTTTACCCACGTTCTTTGCTGTCCTCCTACATAGTTCCTCAAATGCCCTTCAACCCACTTGTTGACAATCTCGATCTGCCCATCTGTCTGAGGGTGATAGCTGGTGCTAGGTGTCAACTCTATCCCCACCAACCAAAACAACTCTCTCCAAAATGTCCCTATGAACCGACTATCCCTGTCACTGACGATGTTCTTCGGCAACCCATGAAGTCTGAAGACCTCCCTGAAGAAAAGCTCGGCTACCTGAACTGCGTTGTACTCTATCGGTATGGCGTAGAAGTGAGAAAACTTGGTCAATCTGTTGACCACTACATAGATACAGTGCCTACCCTGGACCTTGGGTAGACCTGTGATGAAGTCCATAGATATACTCTCCCATTTATGCTCTGGAATGGGGAGTGCCTGAAGTAGCCCTGCTGGAAGAGCATGCTCTGACTTTTTTTGCTAGCAAGTCACACACTCACTGACGTGTCTCATAACGTCTCATTTGAGGCCCTTCCATGAGAACCTCTCTCTGATCTGTCCGTAGGTTTTGAAGAACTGTTGATGGCCTGCTAGAGGTGAATCATGAACTGCGGTGAGGATCTTCTTCTTAAGCCTTGAATCTGGCACTAAGTAGACTTTATCCTTGTAAAATATGACATCATTAATGACCTTATACCGGTCATCCTGTATCTGCCCATCCATCACCTCAAAGTGAACTTGCTCTTGGAATATTCCACTAACAAGTGGGACTTCCAATCTGCTGAAATCTCCATCAAAGAACATGTTGCAGGTCTCCTCGATAGTGCATCGACCACAATGTTCTTCTTCCCCTTGACATACTCTATGTCAAAGTCGAATGCCTGTACTTTCATCACCCATTTCTGTTGGCCTCACTGAGGTCCTTTTGCTCAAGGAAATACTTCAAACTGTTGTGATCGGTCTTGACCATGAATTTGTTGCCCACCAAATATTGTCTCAACTTGGTCAAGGCATGCATGATTTCCAACATTTCCTTGTCATAAATGGAGTACAAACTCTCAGGTTGACTAAGCTTCTGTCTCTCGAATACAATGGGGTGTCCTCCCTGCATCAAAACTGCATTGATCCCTTCACCAGATGCGTCACACTCTAGTACAAATGGCAAGGTGAAGTCTGGTAGTGCCAACACTAGACAAGTGCCCATGAATTCCTTCATGTGATCAAAGGCTTTCTGTGATTTCTCGGTCCATATGAAGGCCCCATGCTTGGTAAGATCTGTCAGCGGTGCTCCATGCTGAGAAAAACCTTGGAAAAACCGCCTGTAATCGCTGCACAGCCCGAAGAAGCTCCTCAATTCTATCATGTTCTTGGGCGTCGACCAATCTAGAATGGCCCTGATCTTCTCTTGGTGCACCTATAACCCCCTGTGCACTGATGATGTGGCCTAAGTAAAGCAACTCTGTCATACCAAACTCGCACTTGGACTCTTTGGCATATAATGACTGTGCCTCCATGATGCTCAATACCTCATCCAGGTGCCTCATATGCTCTTGCCATGATCGGCTATATATCAAGATGTCATCGAAGAAAACCAAGACTGATTTCCTTAACTGATCCTTGAATATATGGTTCATGCAAGACTGGAATGTAGCGGGTACATTGGTTAGCCCAAATGGCATAACCAGGAACTCGAAGTGTCCAAAATGACATCGAAATGTCGTCTTCTCTATGTCCTGCTCTCGGATACTGATCTGATGATATCCAGAGCGTAGATCAATTTTTGAGAAGAAAACTGCCCCATGCAGTTCATCCATCAACTCATCAATGCATGGGATAGGGTATCAGTTCTTGATGGTTTTCTTGTTCAAGGCTCGGTAATCAATGCGCATCCTCATGGTGCCATCCTTCTTCAAAACTAAGACAACTAAAGAAGAAAATGGGATGCTGCTTAGTCTGTTGTGTCCCATTGCCGGCAATTCCTTGATTGCCTTCTCTATCTCATCCTTGAACCTCCTAGGATGACGATAGGGGGGGTTGATCATAGGTTTGACCCCCTCCTCCAACTCAATGGTGTGCTCAAACCCCTTGTCAGGTGGTCTCCCTGGTGGAATTGCCTCAAAGACCTGTTGATGTCGTCCCAATAAATTCTTGATCTTTGTATGGTATTTTTGTCGACCTTCCGAATCCTTCTGAGTAGTGATCAAGCATTCTACGACATATGCTACCTCCTCATGTCTAAATATTCTCTCCATCCTCTTGGATGAAACTTTCCTGGGTGCTCCTGTCGACATACCTCTTAGAACAACCTTCTTCCCATCCTGATCTCTGAATCCCATTTCCAAGGTTTGGTAGTTGGTAGTAATTTTTCCCAAGGTAATCATCCACTGAACTCCTAACACCACATTTGTGTCTGATAGGTCAACCACATAAAATGTGTCTCTCACTGTGTAGTTTCCTAGCTTCATCTCTAAGTTTGGAATTATGTCTAGGCACTCCACTGCGTGGCCATCTGCTACCCCAACATCAAACCCCTCAAACTCCTCTGTCTGAAGTGCCCGTCTTGATACTAGTGAAGCATCGATGAAGTTGTGGGTGGCCCCACCATCTATCAAGGCGATTTCCTGTTGCCCTTGAATAATCCCTCTGATACAGAGGGTATCATACATGGGAACACCAGAAAGGGTTGCTATGACACCTCCCTTTGCTGGTTTCCTCCTTTTAGCTTGTTCTGGCGGTTGTGGGACTACTGGAGGATGGACTCGTGCCGGTGTAGGTGGTCTACGGGGAGGATGCTCCTCTGCTGGTGTTGACTCCTCCTCTGAACTAGTGGATCCACTGTCCTGCTCCTCCTCCTCACTGTCCACACTATCTACTGCTACCTCAATATAATGAATCTCTCCTTTGCCCATGCACCTGTGGCTTGGAACCCAAGGATCTTTGCAACTGAAGCAAAGCTTCTTCCTCATAAGCTCTCGCCTAGTCTCATGATCCAACTTCTCCTTGCCCTTCCATTCTCTCTAGAATGGCTTCCTGCCTTGATCCCTCTAGGGCACAAATGGTTTGGAGAAATTTTTAGTCTTTGGCACTGAGTCTGCCAGATCTCGAGTGTGAAGGATGGAATCCTACAAAGTGGGAGGCATGTATGCCTTCACCCATCCTCTCAAAGGCTCTGTGATTCCTTTTGTGAATAGCATGATCAGCTTGGGCTCTGATATATCTGTCACTACCATGGCTACCCGCTGAAACTCTGTGATGAACTCCTCTGCTATGCCAGTTTGTCGCAACTGGGCTAGATCCCTGAAGTGTATCTCGGGATCCTTCCTGTCAAACCTGTCCATGAGCCTATCTGCAAATTCCCTATAGGAGGTGATGCGACTGTAACCCAATGTCACCAGTGCATGATACCACCACTTGTGTGCCTCACCCTCCAAGTGTAAGGTCGCTAAATTGATGGCCTCTGTCTTGGTCATCTGGTTGAGCTTGTAATACGTGTCTAGCTTCTATACCCAAGCTCTGGCGGTGTATTTGGATGATCCGTCGAAAGAAGGGATGGTGAGTTTCCCAAATTTTCAGATGAAATCGAGGTTATACCTCTGCTACTATTGTGGTCCTCCCCTCTGTGGCTCTCTGGAGCGGTTCCTGAGTCTGAGTCCATAGTACTCGACTAAGGTCATGTCCTGATGGAATTCATGAACCAATGCTGCGTAATCCCTCCTATACTCTACAATTTCGTCGGCATGAGTGAGTGGCCTCTGTGCTATTGGTGGCGGTGCTGCTACAGGGGGTTCCCTCTGGAAACTGGGAAACAAGGGTCTGGGAATCCTACTCGCAAAGGTGTATGTACGAGAGGGTGACTGGGGTCTACTGCCTGCTCCCGAGTTCCCCTGTGTTGCATGCAGGACTTGTGTATCTGGGGTGCCCACTCTAGCCAATCTATCAACCACCTGTGCCAAGGACCGAGACATGGTCCGTTGATTAGCTAACATACCGTTGATAACTTGCATGAAAGTTGCCTCTGGATCTACGGGGGCCTTACCACTGCCCTCTGGTCACTCATATCTATCTCCTAGTATCCTCTCTGCCTTGCGCTGAACATCATGCTCTGCCCTTCTCTCTGCTTCTCTGTGTGCCTCTTCATCTTCCTCTGAGATAGAAGGAAAAGGGGGAAAATCAGGCCTATGCCTTCTTTCTTTATGCTTATTTTAAGTGACATATTCATCGCCTATGTGTTCACGACCCTCTGGGTCTTCTACTGCACTCATTGTCTTTAGTCACAGGCTGGCAGGAACCTAGCTCTGATACCACTGTAATGTTCCTGACTTGGCTAGTCTAGGAAACACTGCTAATGTGTGTGTAGGATCAAAGGTTTATAGCATATAAATGATCATACAAATAATAAACACGACAAAGGACTACAAAGTTTGTATTATGATATCTCTTTGGATTACAAAATGGTCGAATGCGGTTGAATAAACTGACAATACTCGACTAGATCAACAGACAAAGGATCTTAGCCAGAATACAAATAAGCAACTGCGGCTGAATAAAATAAAAACACTCGGCTAGATCAAAAGACAAAAGGATCTTAGCCGGAATACAAATAAGCAACTAAAATATAATACCCAGAATATGGGAGCACTACGGAATCAATGAAGAATGATGGAAGACCTGGATAATCTTCCGAGTGACTAGGGTGTGTCTTTCAACACCGAAATAAGCCCACTGGTGTCTTCCTCTTGGAATAGACTGAACTATCTCTCTTGAGATGCGCCTCTTCTCCTCAATGACAAGTCATAATCTACACAATAATAAATTAGGTCGTTGACCCTTCCTTTATAGCTTTCCAAAACCCTAATTCATTGTTGACTTCCAAAACCCTAAACCATGGTGAAACCTTAATTCACCGTTGACTTCTATTTTTAGCTCATAATGACTTAAAAACACGTTTAACCCTTTTTAGCTCAATGTCACTTTCCGGATATAACACCTGTGACTGGAGTGACCTCTAGTACCCGTGTTTACCCCTCTTTGGCCCTAGCTATAGTATAACATGGTAGTTTAGACCATTAAGCCTCCTCTCTAGAGCTCATATTTGGAAAGGGACATTACAATCAACATTTCTATATTTTAATAAATAAGCAAACCATATACATAACTATTAAGAATTTTAAAATCACTTTACTTTAATGATGTTTATTGATGCAGGAGCATCGCCAACAACAAGCGAGCAGGGGGACAAACACCAACACATTTTGGCACATGATGAATTATTTGAAATGTTTTGAAGTTTGATACGCCAAACATAAATGAAATAATTAAGAAAGGGCATACTTGTAGACTATAATCAGACCTTGAGCATCCCGCTCTCATCTGAAGGATTAAGAGGCATTTATGTTAGTAAATGTAAGTAGGTAGCTTTAAATTCTTAGATTAGACAGTTTTAGGAGCCGGAGGGAAAACGGATATAGACACCCTCACTTGTATCATTGTAACATTAGCATGATCAATAGAGCATAAAGAAGAAGAAGCAGAGAGTTGTGTAGAAGAACCCATGTACAGAAGTTCTGAGATTAATATATATGAAGCTTGATTTATCCTCATGGTGTTCAAATACTTTCTGTGTATGCATGATTGAATGTTATGCTCATGATTGTTTTACTCTTTCTGTTATACATTTTCTTTGACGTGTGAATGTATGATTTCATGTTGAATGTCTGAAATCTGAAGAGAGGGAGAGTAAAGAATGAGTTTCAATTGTTTCTCTGTCTGAGCAAGAGTTTTCCTGCAAGGAGTGCCGTGAAATTGTCCGCAAGGTGTGCGTTGACAGAAGTCAGAGTTCGTCTCTGCAAGCTCAGGAGGGATAACATTTTTCTCATTCTAGCAGAAGTGCAAGTTAAGCATAGGAGCCGTGCAAGGAGTGCACAGGCCGAGTGAAGTCTCAGAGTTACAACCTGAGTGAAATTGTTGAAAGACTATTGTCGTAGAGGGTTCACAGAGTCTAAGAATTCAAATACTTGGAAGTATTTGAAGAAATGTCGCAAGGAGTGCGTGCAGGAGTCTTCTTGAAGACTCGAGTTGTGGAGAAATCTCAAGAGGGATGGAGTCTTGGAAGTTGTCAAAGAAAATATCAAGAGGGCTAGTGCCTTGAAGTGTTGTAAGAAGGCGCAGCGACGTTGTTTTGCAGGTGGATAAGTTTCCTGAAAGAACACTTTGTTCATTTCGCAGGAATCGTCATGGAGGAATTGGATGGTCGGAATTCTCCGTGGAGAATTCGCGAAGTCCCAAGAGCCGTCAGATCTTGCAGAAGAGTAAGGAGAGTTATGGTGAGCATTTTTCTAAGTGCAAGCTCAGGAGAAATCAGGTCGTAGGATCTGAGCCAACAAGGGTCGTTGGATTCACTCACATAATCTCATTTCGTGGATTCGCGAGTTGAAAGTTTAAAACCTTTGCATTAAGATTCGCGAGCGGCGAAGTCGTGAGAGAATCGCAGCCGTCCATCGGAGGAGGACAGGTGGCAGAGATCTAGGGATCTCGCGAACTCAGAGGTTTGTAAGGTGAGAGCCCGAATATTGGGTGCTCCAAGTCGCGAGTGGCAAAATCACGAGGAGCTAGGATAGCCGTAGGATCCAGGTCAAGGGAGGATCGTTGGATCAGAGTCTCATCATGCCTATCGTGCATTTGGGGGTTTCGTGGGTTGAAGAACCGAAAGCTTAGCATCAGGGTTCGCGAAGTTGCGAAGTCCGAAACTCCGAAAAGGTGGGAAGTTCCGTTGTGGGACCTGCGTTGACGACGTGTCGGAATTTCGGCATATCGGTGGATAGGAAGTCGAGACTTTTGTCCCCAAAGTCCCTAAGTCACGAGTTGTGATAAAGGGTAGCGAGGAGTTCGAGGTCTTGGCACTTTGGGTATCGGGATACAAAGGAGGTAGCGCTTCGGGAAGTGAAGTCGTGAAGTGCCGAAGCTAGGCACGAGAGACACGTGGTAGAACCGCAAGGTGGGCCCGTGCGACAGATAGGCGGACACGTGTTACCTAGTGAAAGGATTCAACACCCATTGACCTCTCGCATCTCAGGGATTCGTGAGATAAGGGAACGAGAGTTCAACCCTTCGACTCGCGAAGTCGTGAGTAGCGAGAACGCGAGGAGAAAAGTCAACATCGCTTCTCGGGGTTTCGTGAAAGGAAGGTGCCAAGGTCGGACGCCACAACTTGCAAAGTGGTGAGTAGCAAGAGGAGCTAGCGTTAAGCTTAGCTGGTGGTCACGCATGGAGGGCACTGATAGAGGGGAGCTATACCCATTTCGTGATCTCGGGTATCGCGAGATTGGAAAAGAAGAGTCGGGAGCCTCGACTCACGAACTCCCGAGTGGCGAGTTGTGACAAGCACCTTTTGGGTTAGGCCTTGGTCATAGTGTTGTGGTCGCACGGAGAAGTGGAGCTCGCGCCTAGTGCTGTTCCCGCAAGGGAGCTTCTGAAAGGACCTGTGGATCGATAATTTGAAGAAGATTCCAGCAAGGAATCGAAAGAGTCGATTCAGCTCAAAGGAGATAAAGAACGATCCTGTGAGCAGATCTCGGTCTGAGGGCTGATAGGTCTACGTCAAGTGGTATCAGAGCCTGACTCTGTTTGTATACTTCAGACAGGGAAAGTGAGAAAGAAAATCTCAGCCATGCTGCCGAGAAGAAGAGATAGACAAACACCCGATCCGCCAGAGGATAGGGAGATGTCAAGAGAAAGGGGTAGGCAGGTGCCAAATCCAGCCATGGAAAGAGATATACATGACCTACACGCCATATTCGTGGACATGGAAATAAAACAATGGCACACAGCTGGTGTTCGAGATGTCAATGAATATGAAAGTGAAGATGAAGCTGGACATGAAAGAGAAGAAGTTACAGCAGAAGATACAACAAATGAATGCCTGATTAGGGCTGTTGCAAGAATGGGTGCTAGGGAAAAAATGGATATTCCAATATATGAAGGAAACCTGGATGTTGAAGAGCTTCTAGACTGGATTAGAGCTCTGGACACATATTTTGACTATGAATATGTCGAGGGCCAAAGAAGGGTAAACAAGGTTACTAGAGGTCACTCCAGTCACAGGTGTTATATTCGGAAAGTGACATTGAGCTAAAAAGAGTTAAAAGCGCTTTTAAGTCATTATGAGCTAAAAATAGAAGTCAACAGTGAATTAGGGTTTCAGCAGTGATTTAGGGTTTTGGAAGTCAATAGTGAATTAGGGTTTCATCATGATCTAGGGTTTTGGAAAGCTATAAAGGAAGGGTCAGTGACCTAATTCATCATTATGGAGATTATGTCTTGTCATTGAGGAGAAGAGGCGCATCTCAGAAGAGATAGTTCAGTGTATTCCAGGAGGAAGGCACCAGTTGGTTGATTTTAGTGTTGAAAGACACACCCTAGTCACCGGGAAGATCATCCAAGTCTTCCATCATTCTTCATTAATTCCGCAGTGCTCCCATATTCTGGGTATTATCTTTTAGTTGCTTATTTGTATTCCAACCAAGATCCTTTTGTCTTTTGATCTAGCCGAGTGTTGTTATTTTATTCAGCCGCAGTTGCTTATTTGTATTACGACTAAGATCCTTTGTCTATTGATCTAGTTGAGTATTGTCAGTTTATTCATTCGCATTCGGCCTTTTTGTAATCCACATAGATATCATAATACAAACTTTGTAGTCCTTTGTTGCTTTTATTATTTGTATGATCATTTATATGTTGTAAACCTTTGATCCTACACACACATTAGCAACGTTTCCTAGACTAGCCAAGTTAGGAACATTACATTCCAGCAGCTCCCTTTTAGATAAAATATCATCCTCTTTATTGAAAATCCTATAGATATGATGGAAGCTAATATCCTGAAAAGTATTTGCAAGATCTCTAGTTTTTTGCTTCCAACCTTCAAGGTCTACCCCCTGAAGATTACCATTTTGATTTATCTAATCAATAATTACCTTTGAATCCCCTAGGATCCGAATTTTTTCGATAGACCACAAGGATGCCATAGTAAGAGTAGCCCAAATGCCCATGATTTCCACCTTTGTATTTGTACCATCCCTACAATTAATATGCCATTTAATAACATTCAACTCTAAATTTTTGATGAGACCTCCAACACCGCAACACTTTCCATTTGATAGGGCCGCGCCATCAAAGCTTGCAATATAAAATCCAAAATTGTGAGTAATAGTGCAAACCCTGTTTGGGACAAATTTAAGGGAAGGAGGACGCCAAACAAAGGACCCCAAAATTCTGTGAGCCACTGAAAGATGAGAGGGTGACCTGTCTTCAAAAATAGATTTATTCCTATGGAACCGCCAAACTGATTGGTGCAGATTTATCCTTTGACCAAATGGAGAAACAATCAGATATTGTAGTGCCATTCCAGTTTCTTTTTAAATTATAGAGAGTGTGTAGTCTAGCCCAAATTGCTTTTGTGAAGGTACAATGAATAAGCATGTGATCGATGTCTTCTATATCGATCTTGCAAAGGAAGCATATCCCCGATCCTTCCCAACATTTTTTCTAAAGTGTGTCTCAGGTCAAAACCTTTTTATTTCCAACCAACCATATAAACAATTTGATTTTTAATTGAATATTCAACTTCCATAGGTTTACCTTCCAGCCTCCTACAATCAGATAGTCCAAAGTTGAAATGAGAGCACTATACACATTCTTAACAGTCAGACTCCCCGATGAGTCCCCCCGAGTCCAAACAATGGTGTCTGCAGATTCTTGAAGATTAATTCTCGTGCCAAGAAGCACCCTTTGATACTGATCCCACTCTGAAGCAAGTCTACCACTTATACCCAGAGCTTCACTACTTAACCATGTCTCTGTGATAGAATCCACACTGTTGGGGGATTTAACTTGTGCTAGGACTGTTTTCCTAAGATCATTAAGGTGAGATATCAAAGAATCCGAGAGAAATGAGTTGCCTCCCATACCAATTATCTGATCCCTACCTAAAGAGATTAGATGACCTGAGCCCGGGCACCAACACTGCAAGTGAAAAATCAAGTGAATAATACTAGTGAGGCTATTCTAGATTCTAGATGATCCTGGTTTCTTATGGGAGGCTTGTTTGTACCAGTTGATCACAGTTGAATTATATAGATATCTATATATTATAACTCTATGCCAAATACCATCTTGCGTCAAAACTCTCCATAGAGTACTGACCAGTAAAGATGAATTAAAAAGTGGGAGATTTCTGAGGCCCCAACCACCACATTTACTCGGTCTGGATAATATGTCCCATCTACATAGACAAAACTGATGGTTAGACTTGTTCCCAATCCATATAAAATCAAATATCAATTTGCAAATTTTGTTTAGAATCGAGCGCAACATGAGCTCCAGGGACATCCAATAAACAAGATGGCTTTCCAACACCACTTTCACCAATACAAAACGACCACCTAAAGAAAGCCACTTATTACACTAGGGCCCGATCTTTCTTTCCATTTTAGTCACTAACCATATCGAATCTTCATTCTTTGAGGGACCCGTCTTTAAGTAATAACCTAGATATTTGAATCATATCATCATCTCAATAAAGGAGTATGGAAGAAGCTCCTTTAATGGATTCAGATCCATCTCTGATAATCCCCCGAAGTGGACTGTAGTTTTTTCATTGTTAATCATTAAACCCGAGGCAGTAAAAAAAATCTGAAGAATGTTAGATATCTCCCTCCATTCATTAATATTCGCCTTTGTCATAATAAGGATGTCGTCCACAAACAAAATATGTACAACCTTGGTCAATTTGGAGACTTTTATGCCTGTAATTGTGCCTTTGACAATGTTATTTTTTAACATGAGACTGAGCCCTTCCATAGCTAGGATAAACAATAACGGTGATAACGGGCAACCTTGACGAAGCCCCCTACCACTTTTGAAAAATTCTGGTGCCTCTCCATTGAACAACACAACAAAGGTAGAAGTTGTTACACAACTCATGATCCAGTTTGACAACTGGATGTCGAAACCCACTATAATTAAAATCAGTCTTATGTATTCCCAGTCTATGCAATCATAGGCTTTCCTCAAGTCAAGTTTCATCACCAAGGACTTTAATTTCTTTTTTTATACTATGTAAACTTCCATGAGTTGTACCAATTGCATCTTGAATCCTTCCACCTTGTAGGAAGCCCAGTTGTTCAGCTGATAGGAACCTCGACAGGATTGGATTGATCTGATTAACAATAACTTTGGAAATCGCCTTATAACAGAGATTGCAAAGAGAGATCGACCATAAGTCATCAAAGGAAACGGGTTTGTTTTCCTTTGGAACAAGAGCCAGAAACGTAGAATTCAGTCCTCCACTAATGTTGCCTTTCCTCCTCGAGTCCTCAACCATCTCAAGGAGGTCTTCCCCTACCAGGTCAAAAAAGTAAGTAAGAACTTTGTTGTGCACCCGTCTAGGCCCGGGCTCTTCTCTTTTTTGAAATGAAGAAGCACATCCTTTAATCCCTCCAATGTGATAGGAATATAGAGGGATTCTGCCTCCTCCTTGCTCACCATCCTAGGAAATATACTTGCTAACTTGACTTGATCATTTATATTGTAGTTTGACTGGGCCTAAAAAAATGCTTATAGTAGTCTATCGCGTCTGCCCTTATCGCTCCCTGATTAGTAATGATATTACCATTTCTATCCATGATTTCCCAAACATGTTTCTGGTTCCTGTTATGGCTGGCCAACTTATGGAAAAAACTAGTATTATTGTCTCCACATTTGATCCAGGTTGCCCTGCTGCAAAGTCTCCAAGACTCTTCCTCCTCACATAGGATTTTGTTCCTTTTAATCTCCATCTCCCTAATGAGTTGTTCCTTTTCTCGGTTTGAAGAATCCCCAATGAAATTCATCAAATTATCTTTAATCTCGGATTCTTGCATCCAAGAGAATCTGCTTCATCCATATAATCGGGTGGGTCCCTTTGTAGTTCAATATTTTCAAAAACTTCCTCAACTTCCTTACCAGCACAATCATGACGGGGGTGCCCTGTTTGTCTGCAAGCGTTGCATTGAAAATGTATCCCAAGATAGTCAAGAAAATGTACTAATTTGCGACCTCGCCACTCTATACCAATGGAATCCGACAACCCACAGTGGATATCCATATCCACAAGTATTCTTCCCATTTTTCGCTCAAGGTTGGTAAAGCACTTAGACTCCAAAGAAATGAATTTACCAAGATTATCACCTATAGCTCGCAGGGTTCCTTCATTCCAAAGATGTAAAGGAAGACCTGGTAGGAGTACCCACAGATGACATAGTTGAAAATGCTCAATTGTTGGGTTAAAGGCAACCTGCCAATGTTTGAGCATTAAGCTGCTTCTGCTAAAAACCCAATGAGAACTCAATAACATAGTCTCATCCTTCGGAGACCTGCAAATAAACCTGAGCCATCCCTTTGTAAGAAATAAAGTCTCTGGCTCATAACCGAGAAGCGACAACCAATGTTTTTTAACCCAAACCTCAATCGGTTCCTTTCTAAGGTAACTGTAAGAAATTCTACCCACGAGTTCGCAGAGGGCCATCCTGCATGTTTCTTCTAACCACACATCTAAGCCTAACACCATTCTTGTAAGATTTCTATTAGCTTTCCACACCTTTGGCCGAGTGGTATTAGGATGCGTCAGTTTTTGGGTTTTCCTTTGTCCCTCCTGGGAAAGAAACCCTTTAGTACCAATCGAGGAGTGTCTAACAGTCTAATTTCCAAAAGTATGATAGCTAGGATGAAAAGTTGCAGGAGGCGCAACCAGGGAACCAAATAGAGGGTTGATCAATAGCTTAACTGGAAAGCCTGTAGTAAATGACGACGTATAAGTGTTAGGTGGTGAAACCAAAGGCACATTCCCCAAGCCGCTTGCCTTGGCATAAATGTCCTCTTGTTCCCAAATGTACTCGTCATCAACACTCATAAGTGCCCTGATGTTCCTTTCCACCTCGTTAAGGAGGGAGGTTCCCATTAACGACCACCTGGAAACACACTCAACTCTGACCAATAAAAGGACTAACAAGAGTCCAATTTCCTAGATAAGTAATAAATAGCAGAAGGGACCCAAAACCCAAAGAGCCACTAACCCAAAAGAAACATAAAGCTATTAAATCGCATTGAAGGAGAGGGACGTCAGACATGCAAAGTCAGGGTTACAATTAATGAAAGTGAGGCTTTGAAGAACAACTCTAAAAATACCTGAAACTCGTAACATAACTAACCTGCATTCTAAGGTAAGAACCATTTGAACACTAATGTAAACTGGACCCATCCTCCACCATTAGAACGCTTCCAAACTTCCAGATTCAAATAATCCATTCCCGCTCAAACAATTGTTCGACCCCAACCCATCACACTATTAATTAACTTACCTAGATAAACTTACAACTATTGATAATTCACTTACAACTTTCTGTTAAGTAACATTGAGACCCAGAAAATATTATAATTTATTCAACAAAATCAATAACAAAATTAGAATGCTTGGAAAACATTTAACATTGAGACCCAAAAAATATTCTAATTTATTCAACAAAATCAATAACAAAATTAGAATGCTTGGAAAACAGAAAATAACGATCCATTCCACGGAAATAATTCAAAAACCCCTTCGAATCATGAGCAAAATTATAATTCAGATGGAACTATCAACACAATCCAAAAAATATCATCATGAAATCCATCCATTAGTCTACCCCACGCCCAATGTTTGAAGAGACAACCGCGGTTCAAATAGAGAAGATGATTGTGGATGCAGCACGCAAGCTCTTTTATTTTTTTTTAAAGAATGCCATAGTCGCGCCCCGCTACTTGGCAAGATAAACACAGATTAGGATGAAATAAGCATTTTATTATTATTATTAAGTATTTAACCACTACTTGACAAGATAGAGATAGATTATAGATTCCTTGATGAAGGTTGAATCATCAAGTTTTTCTATTATAAGATTTAATTTTAAATTATTAAATATTTAACCACTTCTTTGCAAGATGGAGAGATAAGTTGACCAAGGATGAAATACGTTTTACTTTTTAATTATTATATATTTAACCACTACTTATAGAGAGATCACTTGACTATGGATGAAACACACATCTTATTACGTGAAAGACATTTACCTAATCACATTAAAAAATTACTGTAAGGATGTGTAATTGCCACGTTTCATTTATCAACCTAATGCAGTCAAACGTTTCATATTACTACAGACGGATTACCACAAACGTTTTATATTATATCAACCACTACCTTTCAACGTTCTCAGCCGCGAGTTTGCCGCTGTGCTAGTTATTATACAATTTGTTTTTTTATTTTTAAATATTTATCAATTAATATATATATATATATATATATATATATATATATATATATATATATATATATATATATATATATATATATATATATATATATAAAGGCTTATATTTATTTAATATATAATATATTAAGAGATTTATATTTATTGAAAATTTATAGATTAATTAGTTTTTCAATTAAAAATATGTAATGCGTGAAAAAGATTTAACATAGAAAAAAAAAAATTAAAAACCAAGATTAATACAAATAACTTTCACACATATAATTCTACATCAATTAATCATTAAAATATCTGATTAACACAAATTATTCATTAACTTAATTAACCTGCTTACCAAATATAAGTTATAGCCTACAACTATAACACTATAACAAATTGCAAAATTTCAAACAAGAAGATATCATTTCCTCTCGACGTTCATCAACCACGAATTAAGTCGCCTAGTCGCTAATTTAACCAATGGCATTGGCATAGTCGCCTACTACAACGACCTGACAAGAACGAGATAGATTAGTGGACTAATACGCATCTTATTGTTATAAGATTTAATTTGTCTTCATTTAAATTATTTTTTTTCAAAAGCGATCGATTACAGGGTACCGCGTGGCCAATTAAAGGTTCATGCTTAGGAAGATGTTTGAAAAAAGTTGTGTGAGCGGAGGCAAGCTCTGTCGCTTTTTTTTATCCAAATGTGTACTTCAGGACCAATGCTTCGGAAGACCTATATATTAGAATTTTCGTGTTTTATAGCATAAAATTATATGTTCAGTGCAGTCCACTAGAAGTCGTTTTTGTAATTTTAATATGGAAATGAATGCAGGCATTGCTATTTCACATGATCAACACTGATTGATTTAGTAATAGCAATTAGACAGACTTTCCAATGCCACATTCATTAACCACAACTCTATCTATATAGAGACTTTTCCAATGGCATATCACAACATTATTTATATAGATTTAGTTAAAGTCTAGTTTAAATGTTTGATTTTTTTGAAGTTTTTTAAGGATATTTACAGGGATCCAGTAAAAAATTGTTGGAACTCCATATTTGAGTGGTTGAATTTGTATAATTTTAATGTTCTAAGGTATTTTTAGAATGATGAATTCATTTATGTATTCAAAAATACAATTTAAACAACAACAAAAATTGATGATTTCACTAGATTCTAATGAAAAAATTAAAAAATAAAATGTTTAAAAAATACCATGTTAAAATTGAATTATAAGAATTTTAGTTTCTGGGTTGTTTCTTCCTTACTTAAAACTATTAATATTCAAACTTGAATTATCAAGAATTTTAATTTAGGGGTTGTTTCTTCATTTGTGAGAAATATTAATATTCAATTTGGAATAACCATTAGTTATATTATTTCTTATTGTGTAAAAATTCTTTTAAATTTGACAAAAGCTTTGTATAATGGTATAATATTTAAAACGAACAAATCATACTGTCCAATTTCGAAAACAATAAATATAAAATAAAAATTGTGAGTGCATTTTAGCTCCCCGATAATAATTTCGTTGAAAACTTAAAAGTGAAAGGACTTGGTCGGGCGCACATGCTCTCACAAGATGCCCTTTGTTTTGTTCGTCAGTATGGCATTTCTGCTGTCGCTGAAAAAAGGAAAGGAGCTTCCTCCTTTTTCATTATTTAAATCAAAGAAAATAACCCAGTAGTATTTGAAATGTCTACCCAGTAGTATTTCAAGCATCACGTCTTTGCAGTGTTTGTACATCATGGGTTGCACGAATATGACGTGGACAACAGGTAAGAAGACGACTTCTATGAAGAGTTTGAGCAGTTTAACGCAACTCAAAAGGTTACGTCTAGACAACCATGGAGAAACAATGAGTGAGGGGACGATAGGAAGTCTGGTTGACATGGAGACGTTTGAATTGAGGCTTACTCAAATGGCATGTTTAACCTTCGAAAGTTGAGAAAACTGAAGTTAGTGTGTCCTGCAATGGTTAGGATGGAAAGTAAGTTTTCTGAATTTCAAAATTTAACTCTTCTTCGTTTATGGCGTTGCTTTATGTTGGAGGAGTTATCTGATTTACATGAACTTAGGAGTTTAAAGCAACTAGATATTTTTAAGTGTAATAAGTTGAAGAAGTTTTCCAAGGAGTTTGGTGAAATAGGAGCTTTTCCTTTATTAGAGAAATTTGCAGTGATTCAATTAGATGAGTTACAAGAGCTGCCCATAATAGAAGAGGGTGTAATGCCTTCACTTAAAATGGTAACCGTAATGTTATGTGAAACATTAAAGATTAAAGATGTTTCCTGAAAGTTATTTGAATATCAAGCAACTTCAAACACTCAAGGTGTATGGATGCTCAAGAATAGAGGATGAATAGAGAATAGAGAGAGGGTGGAAAAAATGGATGCTCAAGAATAGAGAATGAATAGAGAATAGAGAGAGGGTGGAAAAAACAAATGAAAAGATAAAAGTAATAATAATGTCCACTACAGAAACCAAAGAATTTAGAGACAAATATCTGCAGATGCAGATGAAAACTGCTATGTCAAGTTGGTTTTATAGTGAATTTACCGTGAACTTTATCTTTTCCTTGAAGACTTATATAAAAATGTATGAAGTTTTATGAATAATATTTTCATTATCTAAATTTAAAATTTTTATTTTCACTTTCCATATTTGTGTATGAATAATATTTTTATTATCTAAATTTAAAAATTTTATTTTCACTTTCAACATTTGTATATACACAAATAGTTTGATAAACAATGTTCTCATTATCAAAATTTGTAATATATATATATATATATATATAATTTTGTAAATTAAATAATTTTAATCTTAATAGCTATAATTTATCTTCTTATTATTAACTTTTATACATTTTAATAAATAAGTAAATCATATACATAACTAATTTTAAAATCATCAAAGTTTTACTTTAATGGTTTTTATTTTAGTTTACTTTATTATTTAAGTATTTTGAGTCTTGTGAAATGAATAATAAATTAAATTAACAGTGAAAAAAATATTACTATATATTTATTAAAAATTTAAGTATTTTAGATTATTTAATTTAATAAATATTACATAAATAAATAAAAAATATTTTTATAATTAATTGTCATTTCTTCAAATTTATAAAATTAAAAATAGATTTAAATCATTGTAATGTTTTTATTTTTGGATTGGGTTTATGTCAACCAAATTAAAGGGGTGATTTGATGTTACCAACAAGCTCAGAGGGTTTAGAGGAGTTATATGATGTTTTATAGGTCTGTTTATCATCTTCCATCATCAAGATCACACCTCTGCACTAAGATTTCGATTTCGATTTATTTCAATCATTCCCGTAATTTGGGACTATTAATGTGCAATATTTTTTCACTAAGATTGTCATTTTAATAATTTATCTAAGAGGGATACCTTGGTGTAATAGCTCATTGGAATAGGGATGAAGATCTCTAAATGATGGAGAGGATAAAAAGTGACTTTCAATGCCCAAAAATGCTTTAAAATCAAATAAATCATTTTTTAGAGTAAAAAGACTTAATAAATCACTTTTTAGAGGAAATACTAAAGTTAAATTAAAAAGTCACTCGAAGAGAAAAAATAAAAAGGGATATAAATGTACAATGAGAGCTCATTATCTCGTTATGTTGATGACTATTTTTTATATTGGTTTGGAGAGCTTTTAGAGCCTTTGTGATTTAGAGTAAACCCTTGTGTGGATTGGTTGCTATGGTGAAAATTCCACCTTGGTTAATCAAGTTTCGGTAGTGAAATATTTCACCCTAGCCATTAGGAGGGGAGATCATTTAGATCTTCCACTTGCATCTATTGTTGAGGAAGCTATTTTTCCTCTTGCAACAATTTGGGGTTTGGGAAGATTGATTTCATCTAGTTGCATAGATATTTTCCTTGGGAAATCAAGTTCATCCTTTGGAGGTCGAGTTCACTTGGTACAGGTCAAATATTTGGTGTGGGAGCCATATCTTCTTGTGTAGGCCAAGTTGGGCTACGAGAGGGTCATTTTTCTTGTAGCAGGGGTCGTATTTTTATTGGAGGGGTTGAGTTCCAGCCATTGGGAGGAGGATTTCTTATAGAAGGAGACTGTAACTCCTATTACATCCATAGGGTATCAAAAAGGGGGAAATTCCATTCACATTTTTTGTTGTTAATCATATCCAAACTCATCATCAGTTTGTGATCATTGTTGGTAGTACCCAGGGCAGGAAAGAAGCATATATCAGACATGTACTCTTTGGTTCTTTCATGTACTTACCTATAGGTCAGAATAAATGATATAATTGATTTATTTGTTGGGTATTCTTGATGTTAGAACATTGTAAGGGAAGTATTATCATAACTGTATTACATGGGTTATTTGCTATCCTAGTAACCTGAATAAAGTATTATTCCTTGCCACCAATGCTATCATTTTTCCAATCATGAATGCAAGCAAACCCTTTATGTTCCAATATCTTTATGTGTCTTCTATAAATTGTTTGAAAAAATGTTTGCATCAAATTGTTTGACAAAAACTCTAAGCCAACAACACATAAAAACATAACAACATTCGTAAGGGATATTTATAGTGGTATTCAAGCATGTTGGCCAAGTGTTTGACAAAAACACTAAACCATAAATACACTTAAAAATCTACAACAACTAATAAAGGGGTATGACATTGGGTTCTTGTGTATGCCAACTAAGTGTTTGTTAAAAGATTTGAACCAGAAAATCACCCAATAACATAACAACAATAGGAAGAGAGTTATTCAGAGGGTTTGGAGTTTGTGAATGAAGTGTTTGACATAATTCACGAACTAGGAAATCACATTAAAACACTACAACACCAATAAGAGGGATTTATATTACTATTTGGGGCTTGTTTGTCAAGTGTTTGATAAAAGTCCAACACCAAGAAAACACCCAAAACATCATAGAAGTGAGTAAGATTTTATATTAGCAATGGGTGGGGTTATTATAGTGGTATTAGAGCGTGTTTTCCTCCCAATCTGAGGGGTAAACTGCAAAGAACATTTTCAGATTGTTTTGATACATTTGGTGGCTTAGAAAGATGGGAACAAATCGGGAATCCATGACAAAATTTTTACAAGCATGTTAATAATATCAAAAGAATCTAACAACAGAACGTCTAGAGTGGTTGATGCAATAATTATCAGTTGGTGACGCGAAGACCTCACTTTAGGATGAAATTTTGACAGGACCACAAGTTAACTTTTCCGATGTGCATGATGAGGGTGTGTTAGCACTCAAATACAATGAAGCTTTGGTGATAGATGATGATCTAACTTCTAGGGAGTTATGCATGAGGGATGATGAGGAGGAAGTTGGGAAGCTTACACATGAGCTTCATATGGATTCGAGTTTGGAACATTCTTCATCATTTCAGTCATCCATGGCAGTCAGGACACCTGAGGATGTTAGTGGTACTTATGTTTTGACGAAGGATCTTCTTATGAGGGTGGAGTCCGAGGAGCATTCAAATTTGTATGGGGTAGTTGAGCATATACCTTGTGGACTAGCCATCAGGGAGGTATGTGCACCCACTTATAGTGGTAATGGATATATTGAGGACATGGACACATCAATATGGGATTGTGGGGCGATTCCTTCAGAGAGACTTCTTGATAGGGACTTTAAGCATACCATTAAGTTTGGATGGTCCAAGGGCGAGGAGTTGATAGATGAGCTTCATCAAGAAACATATTCCTCAAAGATTTATCTTCGATTAGGATATCACCAGACTACTTCTGGGTGTCATTATGGGTATTACGAGTTATTGTTCATGCCATTGGGGTTGACCAACACACTTGCCACCTTTTAGTCTCACATGAACCCCATCTTCACACCGCAACTATAGGGGTTTATGTTTGTGTTCTTTGATGATCTTCTCATATACAATAAGACATGGGAGGATCATCTGAGATAGTTAGAAGAGATGTGGGGCATGATGGAGAGAATATTCATGCATGGGATATAGTACTCTCCAGACATTGATTTTTTATCAGGCTATCATTAGGACAAGGACATGGAGCTTGGCATGACAAATGCTTTACATTGTGGCCATGTGATCAGTATGCAAGATGTACAGAAACATAAAGAGGAGATCCATGATAGATTTGATTGGCTCACAGGGATTTCAACTGATTGGAAGTAACGCCTTCTAGTGGAATATTCCAAGGAACAGTTTGTTTGCGAGTTGATGGATGGTCAAATTCAAGATGACATGTATGGAGTGGTAGATGACATTATCTACTACAGGGGCAGCATATACTTGGTTTCAGAGTCCACACTTAAAGAGGAGATAATGAGGGATATGCATGATGCACCCTTGGCGGGGCATCCTAGGTACTTCCAGACTTACCAACAGATCAAAGAAAGGTTCTCATGGAAGGGTGTCGAGGACGATGTGTGAAGACATGCAAGGGAGTGAATGAATTGTCAGCAGAACAAGTTAGAGCATACCGATCCAGTAGGATTATGGTAGACTACACTCATTTCAGGACAGAGGTGGGAGAGTGTGTCGACAAATTTCAACACAGGTCTACCAAAGGTGCATGGAAAGGACTACATTTCAAGGATTTCATCAGAGTATGAGGCGCTGGAGGTAGAAGAGTGGTTCTTTAGGGAGGAGTTTAGAATCCATAGGGTGTCGAAGTACATTGATCATGATAGGGACAACAAAGTACTCAGGACATTTTGGCAGGAGTTTTACAGATTAGCTGACACAAAGTTGATCAATGTAGCATGGTTGGAGTTGGTTGGTATGAGGCCTAGTGGATTTATAGTTTGGACGTGGGTTCCAGGAACTCATATGATTGGTCCATTTCATTTTTGGGATGCTCCGAGAGGATATAACGCGACACATTCTATATGGAAGGATAGATTTTCTTTGTCGATACCCAGGATCGAGTATGTCAGTTGACTTTCATAATTTGATTCCACTGAGGCGCATCTGCAAGATATGATCCATAGTAGTGGGGTCGAGCCTTCTAGGAATTACAACTTGGTGTTCCAAGAGTGGAGGCTAGAGTATGGGTAAGAGGTCCAACCACTTATGATCAGAGTGGTGCAGCGTCAACATGGTGGGTTCTTTTTTAGGATACCTTGGTACCCTGGGATTTTATGGGTTAACAGTTTGACAGCTAGTACAAATGGGAGAGCCAGTTGTTATTCTCAGAAGCTTATTCATATGGATCATTGGATTGGTTTATTAGGTGGGATATTTTATGAGGGGTGGAATGGGTATTTACAATATATGTTTTCTCTATTGATTGGTGGGTTTTAGGAGGCCTCTTGTGCTAGTACTTTGCAGGGAATTATTGTATGCATTAGATGCTTCGCATTTTTTAGGTTGGTTTGGGACCCTAGGATCATTCTCAGCTTCAGTTTGGTTCATTTTTTATATCATAGGTTTGTGATGGAATTGATTGAGGAAAAGCAATCTTTGGGAAGGGAATACTGTAATGTCCCCATTTTTGGATTCCCTTACTCTTTAGTTGGAGACGACCTTATGGGTTTATGTCAACTTGACCAGAGGGGTGCTTTGATGTTACCAGTGAGCTAAGGGGGTTTAGAGGAGTTATATGATGCTTTCAGAGGTCTCTTATCATATTTCATCACCATGATCACACCTCCATAGTCAGATTTTGATTTCGATGCATTTTGATCGTTCCTATAATTTGGGAGTATTAATGAGCATTATTTAATGGATTGCACTAAGGTTTCCATTTTAATAATTTGTCTAGGAGGAGTACCTTGGTGTAATATCTCATTGGAACTGATATGAAGAAATTTAAATGATGGAGAGGATAAAAAGTGACTTTCAGTTCCCAAAAATGCTTTAAAATCAAATAAATTACTTTTTGGAGTAAAAAGGCTTAAGAAATTAATAAAGTGATTTTAGAGGAGATACTAAAGTTAAATTAAAAAGTCACTTGAAGGGAAAAAATAAAAAGGGATATAAAAGTACAATGAGAGCTCATTCTCTCATTATGTTGATGATTGTTGTTGATATTGGTTTGGAGAGATGTTGAAGCCTTTGGGATTTGGAGTAAACCCTTGTGTGGATTGGCTTCGGTGGTGAAACATTCCACTCTAGCTAATCAAGTTTCAATGGTGAAATATTACACCCTAGCCATTAGGAGGGGAGATCATTTGGATATTCCACTTGCATTTATTGTTGAGGAAGTTATTTTTTCTATTGAAGTAGTTTGGGGTTTGGGAAGATTGATTTCATCTAGTTGTAGAGATATTTTCCTTAGGTAGCCGAGTTCATCCTTTGGAGGTAGAGTTCACTTGGTACAGGTCGACTATTTGGTGTGGGAGCCATATCTTCTTGTGCAGACTGAGTTGGGTTGTGAGAGGGTCGTTTGATTGTAGCATGGGCCATATTTTTATTGGAGGGGTTGAGTTCCAGCCATTGGGAGGTTGATATCTTCTAGAATGAGATTGTAGCTCCTATTGCAACCATAGGGTATAAGAAGGGGGGTGATTCCATTCACATTTTTTGCTACTAATCATATCCAAACTCAACATCATTTTGTGATCATTGCTGATAGTACTTAAGGTAGGGAGGAGGCATATATCAGACCTGTACTCTTTAGTTATTTCATGTTGTTACCTATAGGTTAGAATAAATGATATAATTGATTTATTTGTTGAGTATTCTTGTTGTTAGAACACAGTAAGGGAAGTATTATCAGAATTGTATTACATGGGTTATTGTTATCCTAGCATCCTGAATAAAGTATTATTATTTTCCACCAATGTTATCATTGTTCCAATAATGAATGCAAGTGAACCCTTTATGTTCCAATATCTTTATGTGTCTGTTGTAAATTGGTTGAAAAAATGTATGCATCAAATTATTTGACAAAAACTCTAAGCCAACAACATAGAAAAACATAACAACATGTGTAATGGATGTTTATAGTGGTATTCAAACATGTTGGCCAAGTGTTTGACAAAAGCAATAAACCAAAAATACACTTAAAAATATACAACAACTAATAAAGGGGTATGAAAATGGGTTCTTGTGTATGCCAACTAAGTGTTTGTTAAAAGATATGAACCTAAAATCACTCAATAACATAACAAAAGTAGGAAGGGAGTTATTCATAGGGTTTGGAGTATGTGAACAAAGTGTTTGACATAATTCATGAACTAGGAAATCACACTAAAACACTACAACAACAATAAGAAGGATTTATATTGATATTTGAGGTTTGTTTGTCAAGTGTTTGACGAAATTCCAACACCAAGAAAATACCCAAAATGATGCAGGAGCATCGCTTCAAAGCCATCCATGCGCCATCCAGCTCAGCATACACGCGAATTTAGTGGGAGGAGAGAGGTGCAACTCTCTCACATTCAAATTTTGAATTTTATGTAATTGAATTAATGTATGTAAGGCCGTGGAGCCATGAAGCTATGCCTATGCACAGGATTTAGACTAAAGATAGCCTTAAATGGTTGTAAGGCTGGATCTAGCTCCAATCTGGACTAGACAACCATTTAATTGAAAATTCAATGTAATTGAATAGAGTAGGTGAGGATGGAGGGAAGAGCTCGAAGAGCCCCCTCATGTAAAAGATATTTTGATATTGTTTTGGATAGGTAGCAAGATTTAGAAGAGAAGATAGAGAAGGAGTTGAGACTCTGTCAAAGTCTGAGCTCAAGAACATCTTGTACATGCATTTTCACATTAATACAAAGAGCAGATTTCCTGCATTGAGATTCTGTGTGTTTATGTGGTTATGGATGAATGGCTTTGTGTGTTATTTATATGCTGTGAATGTATGTTGTAGATGTGCATTTGCAGGGACAGATAGGTTTTGCTATCTGTGAGGTTTGATTTTAGGTCTGGGTTCTTTGTGGTCTCATGCCAAGAGGGCGTGACAAAACGTTGTTGGTTCTGAGAGCCAGTGCATAGAGTGCACTTCCAATTCTGCAGAATTTGGGCAAGGACATGCCAGGAGGGCGCACCAGCTGAATTCATTGACTCAAGGAAGAAACCGCAAGGTTGTTGTATACCTTGGAGGTCAGGCTGTGCAGAGGAGGACACAACAGAAGACAAAATATCTGAGGAGTTCTATAGGAGCTCTACCAGGAGGGCATTGAGCAGATGCATGGGTTGTGTTGAGGAGAAGAACTCTATCTTGAGTTCAGAGAAGAAAGAAATTCTAAGGAATTCTGGAAAAGCTTTTCCAGGAGGGCATTGAGCAAGTGCACAAAGTGCACAAGAGAACTCTACTGTGAGTTCAAAGAGAAACTAGAATCACTAAGGATTCTGGGGAAGCTCTTCCAAGGGGGCATTGAGCAGGTGCATATAATGCACAGGAGAAGAAGACAAAATCACTGAGGATTCTAGGAGGCTCTGTTGGGAGGGCTTTGAACAGGTGCCTATGTACACAAAGAGAATTTCTTTGAGTTATGGAACAGAGAAGTGTCCAAGGAGGAGGACCTCCACAGGGTTGTTGAATACCATGTAGGCTCAGCAAGGAGTGCTTGAGAAAGAGGCTGCCAAGAAGTCATTTCCATCCCTTCAAGGAGAGAAAGGGACAGAGGACGGAGACCTGTGCAAGGAGCACACCGGGCCAACACCCGAATGAAGTGTTGATCGACAACCATCTGGAGGCTTGTCAAACTCAAGGAGTGAGCGCAGAAGGACTTTGGTTCAAGTCTAGAAGCTTAGGAAGGAAAGCATTTCCAAGAACGCAGATAGAAGTCGAGCGTGTAGGCTTCATAGTAGAGATAAAGGCCAAGGCCTTTTGAAGCTTTAGAAATATTCTAAGGCCGTAAGAGAGAAGTGAAAGCTTAGGAGGGCATAGTTGTCATTAGATCAGGTGAGGATAAGATCTGGACCGTTGAAGTTTCACATCTAGGAAGTAGCAGGAGAGCGCAACGAAAAAGAGTAAATTTGGATCATCAGATCTAGCCCATACAGTCGATAGCCATCAGATCTGTTGAAAGGAGCACAAGATTTAAACCCTCGCGAGCAGAGGAGAGAACCTGAAAAGTCCCGAAACGGCAGAGGCATTGGGATTTTGGGGTTCATAACTTCGGAGGTTTCGAGGACAGGAGACCAGGAGACTAGAGGTCATGGGTCGCGAAGTTCCGAAGACATCGAGACCGTCCATCTACAGAGGATATGTGTCACGAGATCCTCACGTTTCGGGGATTCGGACATCGAAGGGGTGAATGGAGGAGTCTTTCGGCTTCGCGACTTGCGAAGTCCTGAAGCGATCAGGGTCGTCCATCTGTGGAGGACACATGGCGATGATCGGGGAACTACCAAAAAATTGGATATTGGGAGTTCAAAGGGCCAGTGATTAGTGCGTTGGGGTCACAAAGTCTCAAAACACCGACAAAATCGGGACCGCCCAACAGAAGGACACATGGCAGCGATAAAGGTATCGGGGAAAATCCCCGAAAGGACTATTTCGGTACTTCGAGTACCAGAATCTTGAAGGAGCATAGGGTTTGCAACGGGGTCACGAAGTCGCGAAACGTGACAAGCCAGGGAAAAGTAGCCCTTGGAGGAGAAAGTCGGGGATCGACATTTCGGGTGTCGGGAGATCGAAGAGTCAAGGGCTCTCCACATCAGGACTCAGGGAGTCCCGAAATCCAAAATTCCATTTCAGGAAAAGGTCACGGTCGTGTCGAAGGTTGTATGCAGGTGAAAACTTGCATCTTGTGCATGTTAGTGCAGGTGGAGGTTTCGGGGAAATGGACCTGTGGATCGAATTCTTGGGGTTCTGATAGGGATCCAAGGGAGCCGCTTCGACTCAAGTAAAAGAAGAACGATCCTAAGACCGGGAGGTCATGTAGAACCTGCTAAGGTAGGGGTGTTGCACCATAAGTGGTATGAGAGCCACTTTCTATCTGTAGATTTCAAGTAGAGGTAGGCAGAGAAGGGAAAGAAAACACTCTGATACACACCAAAAGTGGTATCATAGCCTAAATCTATTTGTATATTTCAGGCAGAGGAAGCAAGAGGAGAAAGAGTACCCTGATACACATCAGTTTGGTATCAAAGGCAGCTTGCAGAGACAGGCAGAAGGAGACAGAGTATTAGAACTCTGTGGAGATTGTCGCAGGTGTGCAATAGTCAAAAGGTAGTCAGGTCGACTGTAAAGGAAGGATGGAAGCACTCTTAGTTGCAGACTGATAGCAGCAGATTTGCCAGGAGGGCAGATAGAAGGTGAAGATGGCTATTGAAGGCCATGAACATGGTGGAAGGAAGAACCATCAGCAGCCGAGCAAGGCTAAGATGGATAAAGAGCTCGCCGAGATCAGAGCGAGAATGGAGAATCTTGCATTGCAGATGCATCAGGATGTAAGGTCACGATGGGTGTACGAATGGCCCATCAGGACAAAGGTGAAATGGCCAGTCAAGGAATTGTTGGCTAGAAGACAGTGGAGGCTTTTGAGAGGGTGGTTGAGGCGTGCTGAAGACCTCAACGAACTAGAAGAGGAAATGGTTCAGGTATGTGAACCAGAGGCTGGGAGAAATCTCAGTGATGTTGTGGATGAACAGAGGTCACAGAATGATCTCATAGACTGCCAAGAGGGCAGAAAAAAAATTCCCAATTCCCAGGAGGGTAATGAGATGAGATCACTGCAGGATCTCATAGACTATCAGGAGGAAAGTGAGGGAATTTCACATTTCCAGGAGGGCGATAAGATGAGATCACTGCGGGATCTCACAGACCGCCAAGAGGACATGACTGAAAGTTATGATTGCCAGATGGGCAATGAGATGGGATCCGAGGATCTCATTGACTTCCAGGTGGGCAACAGAGAAATCCCATATTGCCAGGAGGGAAAGGGAATAGAAATGAGGCTATGTAAAAGTCTCATGAACTCAGAGGTGAGTTCACATCAGCAAGAGGAGCTGATAGAGGAAAAATATCAGAAGGACATTCTGATCATTGGGGGAATTTAGATATTCCTGCCAATGAGCCCAACTGAGGCAAGGGTCTGTGTTGCAGATGCAACAGCAGGGGAAAGACAACTAGCTATGATTGTCGGAGAAATGGAGCAGACATCAGAGGCTGCCCAAGCAGAGGGAAATGAACATTCCAAGGAATGTATCAACATTTTCAGCTAGGAAGCTGAAAAGGGGATAGTTGCAGCACTGAAGCTGACAACAAAAGAAGAACATGGAGGTAAGATAATTACTCCATGGAAGATGGAGCTGGAAATGTTGTTGGACGATTGGCTGAACAATCCAGAGCCAACAAATGACTGCCATGAACAGACAGTCAGGCAGATAATTGAAGAGGAACATTTTGAGGAATCACTCAGAACTTTAAGCTAGGGAGCTGAACAGGTGATGAAGACTGTAGTACCAAGGTATGTAATGGAAGATGAGGGAAAATTCCAGGCTAAGGAGAAACTGGAAGAAGTTGGAATTCAACCAGCAGGGGAAATGGCAAAAGTTGAGCTGCCGGAAGAAGAAGCTGAACAACAGATCAGTGAGAAGACTGTAGAGTTGGAATTTGCAGCAGAGTTGCAAGTTGAGGCCACATGAGAGGAAGAAGATGGCATGGGAGATCATCATGAGAAGACAAAATTGCAGCCGAGGAGACTGCATGAACAGAGCCAGCCAGAGCAGCAGCTGGACTAAATGATCGAGTTGATCAGGAAGATGATATTGAAGTCAACACAAGAGACTTCCAGTAGGGAGAAGCTGAGTAGAAGGGAGACAACAACAACAACAGAGCAGCGGAAACAACAACAACAACAGTAGAGAGATGGAGCAGAGGAACAACTCCAAAGAGTTGTTTTGGATCCAGAAGGATTTCAACAGCTAGGGTGGAGAGCTCATGAGCAGGAGCTCATGAATTGTTTGCAGCAGAGGAGTATGATGCAGGAGCATCACTTCAAAGCCAGCCATGCGCCAGCTAGCTCAGCATACGCGTGCATTTAGTGGGAGGAGAGAGGTGCAACCCTCTCACATTCAAATTTTGAATTTGATGTAATTGCATTAATGTATGTAAGGTTGTGCAGCCATGAATCTATGCCTATGCGCAGGCTTTAGATTAAAGATAGCCTTAAATGGTTGTAAGGCTGGATCTAGCTCCGATCTGGACTAGACAGCCATTTAATTGAAAATTCAATGTAATTGAATAGAGTAGGTGAGGATGGAGGGAAGAGCTCGAAGAGCCCCCTGATGTAAAATATCTTTTGATATTGTTTTGGATAGGTAGCAAGAGTTAGAAGAGAAGATAGAGAAGGAGTCGAGACTCTGTCAAAGTCTGAGCTCAAGAACATCTTGTACATGCATTTTCACATTAATACAAAGAGCATATTTCCTGCATTGAGATTCTGTGTGTTTATGTGGTTATGGATGAATGTCTTTGTGTGTTCTTTATATGTTGTGAATGTATGCTGTAGATGTGAATTTGTAGGGACAGATAGGTTCTGCTATCTTTGAGGTTTGAATTCAGGTCTGGGTTCTTTGTGGTCTCATGCCAAGAGGGCGTGACAAAACGTTGTGGGTTCTGAGAGCCAATGCATAGAGTGCACTTCCAATTCTGCGGAATTTGGGCAAGGACATGCCAAGAGGGCGCACCGGCTGAAGTCATTGACTCAAGGAAGAAACCTCAAGGTTGTTGAATACCTTGGAGGTTAGGCTGTGCAGAGGAGGACACAACAGAAGACAGAATCTCTGAGGAGTTATGTAGGAGCTCTTCCAGGAGGGCATTGAGCAAATGCACAAGTTGTATTGAGGAGAAGAACTCTATCTTGAGTTCAAAGAAGACAGAAATTCTAAGGAATTCTGGAAAAGCTCTGCCAGGAGAGCATTGAGCAAGTGCATAGAGTGCACAAGAGAACTCTACTGTGAGTTCAAAGAGAAACTAGAATCACTAAGGATTCTAGGGAAGCTCTGCCAAGGGGGCATTGAGTAGGTGCATATAATGCAGAGGAGAAGAAGACAGAATCACCGAGGATTCTGGGAGGCTCTGCTGGGAGGGCTTTGAACAGGTGCCTATGTGCACAAAGGGAATTTCTTTGAGTTCTGGAACAGAGAAGTGTCCAAGGAGGAGGACCTCCACAGGGTTTGTGAATACCCTGTAGGCTCAGCAAGGAGTGCTTAAGCAAGAGGCTTCTAAGAAGGCATTTCCATCCCTTCAAGGAGAGAAAGGGACAGAGGACGAAGACCTGTGCAAGGAGCGCACCAGACCAACACCGAGATGAAGTGTTGATCGACAACCATATGGAGGCTTGTCAAGTTCAAGGAGTGAGCGTAGAAGGACTTTGGTTCAAGTCTAGAAGCTTAGGAAGGAAAGTGTTTCCAAGAACGTAGACAGAAGTCGAGTGTGCATGCTTCGTAGTAGAGATAAAGGCCGAGGCCTTTTGAAGCTTCAGAAATCTTCTAAGGCTAGAAGAGAGAAGCAGAGGCTCAGGAGGGCATAGTTGCCATTAGATCAGGTGAGGATAAGATCTGGACCATTGAAGTTTCACGTCCAAGAAGCAGTAGGAGAGCGCAGCGGAAAAGAGTAGATTTGGGTCGTCAGATCTAGCCCATACAACTGATAGCCATCGGATCTGTTGAAAGGAGCACGAAATTTAAACCCTCACGAGCAGAGGAGAAAACCCAAAAA
>ML788128.1:298272-323869 GCA_009831015.1 Picea engelmannii | reverse complement strand
TTGTATTATATCATTATTTATTTATTATCTTTATGTTACATCTATTTTTCTCTAACCATCATTTAGTTCATGTTATGTTCTTAATACACTTAGTGCATATCCTCTCACTATCTTCAACCACACTTCATGTAAACACCTTATTGTTATAAACATCACATTGCATAAAACATGTACTTTTTCCATCTTACCTACTTGTATGTCACTTCACACTCTAATACTTTATACTACTTGTCATTCTTGTATACTTATTTATTTATCATTAATATTCTCCCTTAATTTTCCATCATTATTACATACTAACTATCTTGTCATTCTTATATCCTCATAGTCTTTGCCATAATTCACTTTACTTATTTTACCTATTTCTCTATTCTTCTCCTTCTTTTAACCTATCTCATATTAAGAGCACACTGAGATTTACCCTATCTTCTATTTTGTATGCACTCTCATTATAACCGTTACACCATTCAATCATCTAATCATTATTATGTTGACCTCACACATATATTATAATATTAATTTTCCTTTCACAATCCTACATATAATATATAAACATACTTGTAATATCATCACATATATTGAATTGATATTGCTATACTATGCTTAGTCCTTTCAACTTTACATTATACTAGGATGTTGCTCATCAATATATATTTATTTCACTAATTGTTGAACCAATTCTTATTTTATTATGCTCTTATCACCATAATCTCTATAAAATATGTAAAACAAACATTCAATATTGATTTTAAAAATAAATTTTAAATTAATTAAAATTTTCAAAACTTGATATTAACCCAACAATCTATTTATTTATATTATTATTATTATTTTTAATATTGAAAATATTTTTAAATATTATTTTATTGGTTAACAAATTTGAAATTTTATTGATGGCATTATCCTTATTAATATTTACAAATTTCTTTTTATACAATATTTTAAACTCTACAACTCCACCTCATGCTTCCACTTATTTTGTTTATCTTAGACTGAGCCTATCAACAGTAGTGTCTATTAGACCTCAATAACTCACAATATAATTAATAATTACCATATTAATTATTTTATTTTTTTACATTAATTGTCTTTCAATATAATAAATATTGAAAGATAATGTGATTTTACAACTAACTCAAAGATTTTGGTAAATTAAAATAATTAAATATTGTAAAAGTGAAATTTAGTAAATTAAAATAAGTAATATTATAAAAGTAAAATATTTCTCATAAATTAAAATAATTAAACATTATAAAAGTGAAATTCCACAAATGAAAATAATTAAATATTATAAAAGCTAAATATTTGGAGTAAAAGAAAAAAAAAACATAATGGAGAATGGGTCATAGATACTTAACCAAAGGCATGGTGTAACCTATTAGTCTTAAATAAAATGATACAATTTTTCTTTTTCTTTTTTTCCTTTTTTTTGCAGGAAGCTTGAGAACTTTTTTTACAAGAGATTCGCTGGGAGGGAAAAATACACGCTAGATATAAAATATTAGAGCTTCACCAATTGAAAAATCATCTAAAATGAATTTAACACGTGGATGGCTTGAATTTCATTTAAAACTGAGCTACTTAAAGGCATTATTTAAATTTTTAAAGCAAGCGTGATGAATCAATTAGATGTTTGAGATGGATTTTCCATTCAAGTGTTAAAACCTTGAGTCATTTATAATTTTTCTGACTTGGAATTTGGAATTTTCTCAAGAAGCGTACGAGTTGAATCAAGAGAAACATCTCTTAATGATAAAGCAAGTTGAAATGACCGAATAAGTATGCTATGCTATGATGCTAAGTGGCTTGAATCTGTGTCAGGCATGTCTTTCAATATAATAAATAGTAGTGCACATGACTTGATGCGCTAGGCTATGTGGTGATAACACGTGTTAGGCGTGTGGCAACAGAGAGTAGGCAATAAAGAGGACATTTAAGAAATGGGTATCCCAAGAACACATTATGACATGTAGATTAGCTTTTTACAGAGGATAAGAGAGGGGTCATTTATTAGCTGCACTGCACTAGGGTGGACAACATTTACGAGGTTATTTGTGTGGCGAGCAAGTTGCCTCTTTCAATGACTTGTGTGTTGTTGGTGGAATTGTCTCGCTCCAGACTCCAAACTGCAATCCATTCTAGATTTTTAATCCTTTCATCTTTCCTAGCGGCGTTCATGGTCTGCAAGGGGCCATTATCCATTAAAAGAACCATTTGTCTGATTTGGTTGGTTAGGTACATAGAACCGGGTTTCCATCCCAGGATTTCATAAATGTGAAGGGCTTATTTCTTTTTAAGAATATTTCTTTATCGCTTAATCTTCCATGTAAACATGTATATATTTCGGATGTTGCGGCACGGGGTTTGGACATTAATGATGTTCAACTTATAATTCAGTGTGAACCACCAAGAGACGTGGAAACATACATTCATCGATCTGGGCGAACTGGTAGAGCAGGCAACACTGGAGTCTCTGTCATGCTTTATGATAGAAAGAAGCAATATATGATTTCTCAAATAGAAAGGTAGGCTGGTTTAAAATTTGAGCATGTATCTGCTCCTCAGCCAGGAGAGGTTGCTAAAGCCACTGGATCAACCGTTGCAGAAAGTATTGAGTGTCAGTGACAACGTGCTTCCCATTTTTCAGCAATCAGCTGAGGAGTTGGTGAAGAAAGGCGACCTTTCACCCGTGGATATCATCGCAAAAGCACTAGCAAAGATTGCAGGATACACATAATTCAAGAGAAGATCATTACTGTCCTCTCAGGAGGGTTTTGCAACCTTAATTCTTAAAAATGGAAGGATTATGCATACCCCAACATGTGCTTTTAGCATACTAAGAAAATTATGCCAGAAGAAAATATTACTGGGATCAAGGGCATGTCTCTCACTGTAGATGGAACTGGTGTCGTATTTGATGTGCCCAATGATCACGTGGATTTATTTCTAGCAGGGCAGGAAAATGCAGATGGGGTTGATATTGAATTAATTGAAGTCTACCAGAGATGCAATAAGTTTGTAATGACCAATCAAGAGGAACTGGACGGGGTGGCTATAGTAATGGTAATGGTTGAGGAGGAGGAGGAAGAGGTCGAGGAGGATATTCCAATGGTAAGTCTTGGAGTGGTTCAAGAAGGGGTGGTCATTCTAGAGGAGGCGGTGGTGGTTCAAGAGGAGGTCGAGGTTGGGGACGTCATTAAGGAAATTGGTGATGATGATTTCGAAATTCAGTTTCATTTTTCAACTAAAGTAGCGTGTATTTTAACTGGGTAGAGATGCTTATCAATAGATTGGGATGGCCATTATATTCCTTTTTGCAAAAAAACGCTATAATTAGAGAAGCCTTGGTTTATTGTTTAGGGGTCCTCTTTTGTGAAAACTTTCATTAGGGAAAGTTGTAAGAGTATATACAAATCACTGCTTATGTCTTGATCTGATCAATCGCTAAGAACATCATCGTCCATTAGCTGATGCTTTATTTTTGCACCATTTTTCTACACATGTGAAAGGATATGGAGCCTTTGAACATGCTACAGTTTTTTTTTCTGCTCAAAAGCTCTGAGCTCTGTGCTTCTTTTCGGGTAATTTTTTTTTGATCCATATGGAATTATTTTACTCCACAAGGAGTTATTTAAGGTCCTTAAGATGGTCATGAAATTTGAAGAGGGTGCGTAACCCAAGATTTTCATTGTATGTACTACATGAGGTTTGAATAATTTCACTCAGTGAAATTCAATATAGTCTGGACATCATCCCATCATTTTATGAGATTTCATACAAAATTCTAATAAATATTATAGTAAACTTTTACACTGCATATGAAAAATTATTTTGACCATGTTCCTACTGTATAATCCAGAAACATTTTGGGGCTTTACGAGCTCGCTGGATATGTTACTGTGATACATTCTAGATGATTAAAAAGAAAGGATGTCGTAGGAGATTTTATAGAATTGCACATAAGCGATAATGTTGTAGCTGTAACATGCTCTGAGTTGTAACAACCAAAATTGGAGCCAAATTGGATTGCGGATTCATTTCCTGTAACAACCTAAATTGGATTGAAGATGAAAAAGACAAAATATCAGTGTTGTGAGTGGTCAAGCCTAGGTTTCAGCTTTGAAACCGGGCTCTGATACCATGTGTAAGGCCTGTCCAAATAGAGCCTTAAAAACACAAATTTAAATATAAATATGTTATCCTAACTTCTTTACAATTCATTATTCAGCATATAACCATTCATTATTCAACATATAACCATGTTCAACATTTATGAGAAGCATGATAATAAACCATGTATTCAACATATTTAGCAGCATGATAATAAACCACATAACACAACATAATAATGAAAATACATACCTCCAACTGATGTTATTGTTGTTCTCCAACTCTACCTGAAGCTTTGCCCAAAACTGACTAACCTCCCAGCCAGCTAGGAACAACCTATCCGGCTCCCTAGCTTCAGGATTCCTTACATTTTCTTGGCCCCCGAGCCCAAAATTCCCAGCAACAGGTGCCCCCTATGAAAGTCCTCAAGCAAGCTCCTCAAGCAAGCTGTTAGTAAACCCAGAAATACAGATGCAGTCCAAAAATGTTTTTCCCTCCACCTTCTCCCTCTATCTTTCAAAATTCTCAAACCAAAATAAAAATGAGATCCTCTTCCAAGTGCTCCCCTCCTCTCTTATCCTCCTCTCTCAAGTCCCCCTCATTAATCCCCCAACAACCTTATCCTCCCATTGATTCCCCAACAACATTATCCCCGCATTAATTACTTCACCCACTTTTAATAATATAATAATAAAAGACTCATTTACTATATTTTAATAATTAATTAAATTCAAATTAAAAAATTAGGATAAAAATTAATCAATTTGGGTTTTTACAGTTAGAGGGGATAGAACTTCAAGCCCTACAATAGAATGCATCTAGGAGAGGGTGCATGTGCATACTACGCCTTCATGTGACCCTCACAGATGCTCCAGTTGCGCACATATTTGTTATGTTCCCATGGAGGCTAGTAGACATGAGAGTTTCATGGATGAGGTATGTATATTTACCATCTCTATTTTATTCATTAATTGTGTGTGTGTGTGTGTGTGTAGAGAGAGAGTTTTGTGTATTTTTTTTCCATATATTATTATATGATGTTTGTAATTTATACACTTTGATAGCAAACTCTCAATGTTGGTGGAAGCATTAGTGTCATTTTACACCACTAATGCAACAATAAATGAAACTTGCTCATTTGGTGCACCGCATACATAGGTATGTGTCACCTTTGATAAATTCACCATACTGATTTTATTTTTCTTTGACATCCTCAAATATAATGTTGTTGTGTTTCTACAGGTTGTGGTACCATACGGTGATGAGCCATGCTTACCTGGGATGGAAAAGTCACCCCCTTCATAGGTATCATTTATTGAGTTAAATCTTGTTTAAATGTGAAATTTGTTATATTGTTTTGGTTGATTTTTACAATTTTTTACTAATAAAAACATCATAAATATGCATGTAGGTTGATTCATTCACTACTAGGTCACCTATAGCATCACCCTTCCATTCATCACCACTACCAAAATTCCCCCCATCATTTTCCCCCAACTACAAGGCAAGTCCAGTCCTTGGCCACCCTTCCCCAACTCTTGGGATACCTCTTTCCACCCCAAGTGTTTTACCATTTCTCATACAAATCGTGGGGGTTTATCATCACCCTCAACTCNTTTTCCATCCCATCCATCCATTGGTTTCACCCGTACACCACCCACCCCACCACCTTTTTCCATCCCATCCATCCACAATGGATGCACTCATATGCAACTCACCCCCCTAATTTTTCCATCCCATCCACCCACAGTGGCTACACATGTACACCACCCACTAGTCACATTGAAAAGTGTCACAATGTTGTCACATCAATTATAAAAAGTGGCATATAAGGATTTAAAATCAAGTATTAACAATGTTTAAGGATAAAAAGGTGGTGCAACGAGGATTTAGGGTTACCTTCATCGTTGGTAGGTCCTAACTTATGGATTTTTAGGTCAACTCAATACATAACATTCTTATCCATATTAGTTTATGGTCACTTTTGAGTTATGTGTACCCTCCTAGGAGAATTTCCAACTTAAAACCCCTTCATGTTTGCATACGTTTTTCCACACAATATTATTTGTTACTATAGTTTAGTGCCTCCTATCATGTGGCAATGTATAAGTGGGAGATAAGAATACCACATGAAACTCACATAAATTAGTGTTATCAATATAAATATAAAATATTATAATCTTAATATCACCATAACATACACAACACACAACACATACATGTGCAATAACCACCACATGCACACACTTTATGCCACTTGCACCACCTAGATGTCACACTCAATAGTTGCACCATAAGCACCACATATGCCACATTGTGCTTCGTCCACCATAAGACTATACATGCACCCTATTTTCAACACATACTTATGCAATAATCACCACATGCACACACTTTGTGCCAATTTCACCACCTAGATGTCACACTCAATAGTCGCATCATAAGCACCACCAATGCCACATTGCACTTCGTCCACCACAAGACTATACATGCACCCTATTGTCAACACATGTAAAATAACCACATGTAGAAAATGGGCACATTGAGCATGATCTATGCCTTCATACTATTGTGATATCCCCTTGGATTTGAGAAAATTGTGATCCGGATTTATGCAGGAACACAATGAAATATAGAAATACACATAAACGCAGATATGCAATGGAAGTAAAACTTCATTTCATTAACAACAAATGACTGAAATATGCTTACGGACAGAATGGAAATAAAATAGCTCGGGCACTGGTAGCTTATCTCAAAGAAGAGATGTGGCGACTACTGGCCTGTGAACTCTATGTTACAATGAGGCTCAAAGGCCTATATATTATTGAGAAACAATGGAAAACCCTAAACATCCAAAAATCTAACCCTAGGAGATGAAACGCCAGAATATGGGCCCCGTTGGGGTAAATTGGTACATCAATTTCCCGGGGTCGTAACTTTGGCATACTATCTCCGTTTGACACACATGATACATCGTTAGAAAGCTCTATCTGAGAAATACACTGCTGATAGTGAACATCAAGATTGGAACATAGTATTATTATTCGGACCATTCATGCCCAAAAAATGTCATTTAGGGCCTCAAAACGGCTCCGAAAGTTCAGGACCCGAAAAACTGCTAAAAATAGTAAATTGTGCTACAATTAAGGAAACTAAAAAACCGAAAGAAACAATGGTGTGGGTCCAAGAAGAATAGGCGAGTGGCCACCAATATCCACCTGGATCAAATTGACCCAAAAATCCTCAAATAATGCCCTGGTCAACATAGGTATCTACAGGAAAAAATCTAGCAACAAGAACAGGAAATGATCTTCAGGCGTGATTTCCAAAGTTAAGAAGCCGAATTTGGAGATTTCGAGACATGGGTTTTGTGAAGAATGGGCTCGTTTAGGAAGCACATAAGTAGATTTCTTAGAGAATGCATTATTTGGATATATGGGCTTTTTTTTCAAAACTGATTTTGCCAAATTATGTATTGCAACAGGTTTTCAAAACTGCTTAATTTATAAAACTCAAATTTTATTCCATTTGTTGGTTCTGAGTTTAGGGGACTGGATCTTATCCTCCCCATTGAATTTCATGTATAAATATGAAACCAATATGAAGGAAATAGGAGGATAGACCAAGAGAAAAGGATCTCACATTCATGTGAGATTTTCCTTTCTTGAAATTACAATCAGTGGAAGGAATTTTTGAAAGCTCGAAGGCAGATTTCGCATATCTAATACTAGTAAGTTCTTTCTAGACCTGGGAACAATGTATGAAGAATGATTTTGGTATTTATATTAAAATACCCTTTTATTATATTTGATTTCCTCTTGGAATTTTTCTAAATTGGATTAGAATTTGTTATTTTTATCAAGTTTTAGTCTAATCTTGGAAAATCTAGTTGTTAGTGTTTTGTGTTGAATAAAGGAAGACTATTAACATTTGCATTTCTATTAGATGTTGATGAGTCTTGTTTTCTTGCTGTCATCATAAATTTTGTGATAATTACATTATGCTTATCGACTAAAATATCAAGTTTAAGAACACTTGTTTTCATGAATGATTTTCTGATGATTTTATGGAAATTGTTGCATGTTTTTGAACAAATGATAAGTCTATGAGAACTCTTTCTTTAAATATTTTCATTAATATTTCTTCTTTATTCTTGATATATTTTAGCCAACAGAGATTTAATTTCATCCTTTCAATTTCTTGCATGTTGTTAATGAGATGATATAGTTTGGGAACATAGTTCAATCAAATTTTGTCTCATAGTTTTATGTGTTCCAAGATTTCAGATTATCTCTTTGGTTATCATTAAGGTGTAGATATTAAAGATTGATATATATTCTTAGAAGCAATCATTTTTGTATTTAAATTATTCTTGAAGTAAAGAATTCTTTCTAATCCTTTGAGAAAATGTATTCTTTATCTACACATTTTAGTTTTGCTCTCATTTTTTTAGATAAGGATATTACATTAGTATTATTTTTTTTTACAAACATAAGTTAGAGAAGATTTAATCATGAAAGCAATAAAGTATCTTTTTGAAAGAGAAAACTATTCGAGTGGCAAACCGAGCCCACAAAATTGGTTGGAAACTACCATCCCAAATGAAAACTAGCATAATTGGGGCTTGTGATTGGGTAGTTGTCCTCTATTGTAGGAGGGAATTTCCCTCCCGACAATGGAACCTTAACCCGAATGACTGAGTAAGGGATTTAAAAACATAGTCTCAAGGGGATAAAAGGGTTTAATTCCTATTTCAATTATTCATTCTCCCATTGTAGAGAAGCTACCAATGTGCTACCAATAAGAATAAGAGATGTAGCATAATAAAGAGGGAAACATGACTTATAAGACATTGTAGCAAACCATAATGTCCAATATCTCTATAATATGTTTGGGAATCTTTGTATCCTACATTGTAGCTTCTTTTATACTAAATAAAAAGGAGTAGACATTCATTTTTTTATATTTTTTCCATACATGTTTCTCTGGGGAAAATTTGGTGTCCATTGTTTTTTCTAGAGTGTTAGTTTTAATGGTTCTATGAATGATGCATTTAATTTATTTCTAAATCATTAAATATAAGTAGAAATATATAACCAATAGAGTATAGACATGTATTACCAATGATAATTACGATCTATTATGAGAAAGTGTCATTTCAAGTATACAATGGATTTTACAGGTCATATGGTACCAGGGTGGTTTTATTTTGGAGTTTCTATGGAATAAGCAATGTGAATGCATACTATATTTAGGAAGTACAAACTTGTTGGAAGTTGTATCCTATAATTCCAAATATTAGCTCAAGGAAGGGGACAAAAACACTCTTTCCCATGGATGTCTTTTGACCAAAGCATGAAGGATTGTGTGGGCTCACCCATGGGCATGATAGCATAGGGAGAGTGTACAAAATGCAAAGAGCCACTTGGTCCAAGATGTTGGATGATAGGGCTAAACCTTGAACTAACAATCCACTTTTAAGGTGAGTCATTGGCTCAAGTGGTTGTCTTGTAGCTCTTAAGATGTGGAAAAATTATTGATCTCAAGTTGGATTCCCATGGAGGTATTTCGACCAAAGCATGAAGGGTTATTCAGCTTCACCCATGGGATTTTTAGCATAGGGAGTGTGTACACAATGCAAAGAGACGCTTGGTACAAGATGTTGGATGATAGGGATAAACCTTGAACTGACGATCCACTTTTAAGGTGAGTCGTTGGATCAAGTGGTCATCCTGTAGCTCTTAAGACGTGGAAACATTATTGATATCAAGTTCAATTTCTAATCCCCATCCATGATGTATAACAATGGATATAAAATCATTGATGAGTCAAAGCAAAGATTCCAAAGTTGGAGGCACAAGTTGCAAACATTTCTAGGATTATGCCCATATTGATGGACACTCTTAAAATCAAGTTCGGACACTTGCAGGAGCATTTCAAATCTCACAAAAATACAGAGGGAAAAGATGAAAATGAAGACCCTAAGAAAAATGGATCTCCAACCATTCAACTTCTCATACACTTTTCAAAGTGGAAGCCAAAGTTGATATCAAGACCTATGAAGGTGAGGTTGATTTGGTTAAACTAAATCATTGGTTTCAAAAACTAAAAGTCTAGTTCAATGTGCATAATATAAGAGAATAACAGAAGATAGTCTTTCCCTGACTGAAGTTGGAGGGTCACCCTCAAACTCGGTAGGAAATGTATACCGAGACAATACTTAGATTGGAGAATGATCCATCGATAACTAGGTGGGAGGTCTTTGAAGACCTCATTAAGTACGAGGTTATCCTATTGGGTATGAATAGGACCAAAGGATTCGATGGCACTACTACCAATAGAGACAAAGGAAGAATGTACAAGAGTACACTACAAAGATCAAGAAAAAATCCATTCCATTGCAATTTTTCCTAATAACCCAAATGTATAAGTCATCAAGTTCTTAGGTGGCCTATACAATCATAAAAGGAGGAAAGTAACACTATTTAAGCCCAAGACCATCGATGTGTGTTTTGTGCAAGAATGATACTTTTATATGGACAAGAGGAAGGGGAAACCAAGTGGTCCAACACAACATAGTCAGTAGTGCTCTTCAATAAAGGAGAATTAGAAACTAGGAAGAAGAAAGGAAGGGATAAGAAGATAGTCTCCACTACACACCATTTCAAGGACCTTAATAACCATTGTGATCATTGAAAAATAAATGGTTTCATTAAAGAAAATTGTTGGAAGTTGCATCCAAAGCTAAATCCTAGGAACCACAATCATGAACAATCCAAGAAGAAGAATCTTCAATGAATGGAAGTGAGGAAGAAGATAATCAACATTAATAATGTGGACAGGGAATTTGTTTGTATAATACTTCAAAAGGAGGTGAACATGAGCAACCTCCATAACAATGAAGAGAAGGAGATGATGAAGTTTTTCATTCTCAAGAAGACCAACGTAGATGATTTTCTCAATGCTAGTTCACAAGCCAACCTCATGAAAAAGGCCTTGGTAAGTACGCTTGATTTAGAGGTGCATAATTGTCCTCATCCATACACCTTGGGATGGATGAATAAATATGTAGAGTTAAAATTTACAAAGTAGTGTAAGCTTAAATTTGGCATTAATGTAAGTTCCATTGACAAGGTAGAGGTGTAGTGTTTAGGAGCCTTTATACATAATGAGGGATGTCACCTTCGTGAGAAGGGCCAACCAATACTACCTAGTCAAAGATGGTAAACAATTTATCATTAATGCACACAAGGGAAATTCCAAGGTTTGTCTTGTGACTACCCACCAAGCTAAAACATTGATAGGCTCAAGAAAGAAGTTTTTTGTTACTATTCATGAGGAAAAACCAACAAGGAAAAGAGTCGATGGAAGTTAAAGCATCCTTGGAGAGATGTGAAAAAGGGACGAAGTGTCTATTGGAGGAATTGTTACAACCTTACAAGAAAATTTTCCATGAGCCTAGAGGACTACCATCCATGAAGGAGTAGAAAAAAAGATCCAGTGGTTACCTGGATCTCCTTTGTCAAACATTGGACTATATAGAAAGTTTGTTCTGGAATCAAAAGAACTGAATAAGTAGTTGCAATAATTGTTCAAGTAAGGAGTTATAAACCAAGTGCTTCACCCTCCCTTATTTTGTTACCCAAGAGGGATGGGACTTGGTGAATGTGTATAGACTACATAAGTATTAACAATATCACCATTAGGAATCGATACCATTTTCCTAGGATTTATGACTTTTTGGATCAACTACAACATGCAAGATGCTTCACCACACTAGATTTGAAATCTAGATAGCATCAAGTCTCGATTAAGGAAGAAAAATAATAGAATATTGCTTTAAAGACAAGGAAAGGTCTAAACAAGTGGTTGGTAACATCTTTTGGATTATGTAATGAGACGACTATTTTCATGGGTCTTATGATAGTGTTGTGTCAATTTATTGAATTATTTGTTATAATTTATTTCAATAACATATTAGTTTATACCTCTCATTGGGAGGAGGATATCTCACATTTGGCATAAGGATTGGATACACTAAGGGAAAATAAATTGTTGGAAAACATTAAGAAGTTTGAGTTTATCAAACAATCCTTGCTATACTTAGGACATTTGATTGGAGGAGGTGATCACTAGAGTATTATGAAAATATGGAGACTATCAGCAATTGGTCCACACCTACTATTGCGATGGAAGTTGGGGTATTTGTGGGAGTAGTGCAATACCTACATAAGTTCATAGCATCATTTATAGTTGTGGCCTCACCACTACATGTAGTAACAACTAATGGAAATAGTTTCCAATGTGGGAAGAATCATCAAAATGGATTTGAAGAACTGAAACATAAAATTGGTCCAAATTTAGTCTTAGCTTTACCAAATTTGTAGAAATGATTTGAAGAGTAAACAAATGCAAGTGGGTATGCCATGGGAGTAGTGTTAATGAAAAGAGGGAAATTGGTTTGTGATCATTCAAATTTGTTTCTTGGAGAAGCATTGAAATAAAGTCCCACATATGATAAATAGATTTATTCCTTAGTGAAAGCAATGAATAATTGCATACATTATCTATTGAGTAAGAATACCATTGTCCATACTAATCACTAGCCACTACAATACTTATAGTCCTGGAGTAAGCCTCAACAAGTGAGACATTTAAAATGGATGGATTTTGGAAACAAATTCCTCTATTCATCAAATACAAGAAGGGTGTCAGTTACAAGTTGGATAATATGTTATCGAGACTACAAAAACCCAAAATGATAGCGTTGGGTGAACCATTAACCCATGAAGCAGAAAATTATATGTGGAATACGAGGACTTCAAGAAGGTTTCTTAGCAACAATAAATTCATCAAGCACTAGAATAAAAAGACAATGAGGTTGATTTCCATCTTCGAGATGGATTACTCTACAAGTTGGGTAAGTTATGTATGCCCAAAGGAGAATGAGTGTAGCTAATATAGGAGGCCTATAGCTCCAAATTTGCATGCCATTTTGGTGTTGGGAAAACAATGGCCAACCTACAAAGGTATGTATATTGGATCGAGATGCAAGAAGTAGTAGCTAGATTTATTATAGTTCATATACCATGTTTATACTAACGAACTTAGAAACAAGCATCTAGGACTACGAAATCCATTATGTGTGCCTATAAGTCCATGGAAAGACATATCCATAGAATTTGATAGGGTTTTCCAAGGACAAAATGAGGGAAGGACTATATGTTTGTGGTAATCGAAAAATTCAATAAGATGTGCATCCTAATATTTTGTAAGAAGGCCATCAAAGGACCAAAAGTAGAAATCTTGTTCTTTGCATATGATTGAATGCACCTAAAGAAACCGAGGAGCATCATCACTAACAAAGTTACATGATTTATTAGTACTTTCTAGACTTTATTGTGGGAGATGATAGATAGTAAATTTAAGAGATGTATGGCATTCCATCTCCAAAAAAATGGACATATAGAAGTGGTAACATGACTTTCATTCAACTTTTAAGGGAATACAAACAATATTTTCCAAGGACCTGGGATGGAAATATAATTTATATATAATAATCATATAATAGGGTTATCGACACTTCAACTAATAATTCCCGTTTTGAAACATGTATTGGATATTTTCCACCTTCACCATTAGATATTTTGTATGGATAGACTGAAGTCGAGGATGCAACAACCTCAAGTGATGCTTAGGAGAAAAATAAGTTCATTAGTAGATCAAGGAGATGCACTGAAGAAATCTCAATATAAGTAAAACTATAAGCATGATCATCACAGGGTTGAGAAAACCTTCAATGTAGGATATCGAGTCTAGTTGCACCTAAATAATGAAATATTTCAAGGACCAAGAAAGAAAATCATATCCTCAAGATATTGGCATTTTTAAGTATTTTGGAGGGTAGACAATATTTATTATAGACCCAATTTACCTCCATTAGGTATGTTTACTTAGTGGTAAATGTAGAGAACTTGAATCTCTATGATCCATCCATGCTTGAATATGAAGAATAAGGTCAAGTCTTACCTTCCATAGAATTAGCACTAGATGCTTAGGAGGAGTTAGAAAAATATATGGTTCTACAAAATAATATTAGAATGAACAAAAAGGGTCAATAGGTGTGTTGTTCATGAGATTGTTCAAGGCTCAAAAAACAATGTCAAGGAATCTCAAAGAAAAAATTCAATTTATTATAAGATCTTTAAGCCCTAGTTATAATATGATGTTTCCATCAATGACCACCAGAAATAAAAGAGGCTTGATCTCATTCATAAAGTTTATTCAGAGTTTAATAATGTGGAAAGCATAATTGAGATAAACAAAATGTGAAACAAGAAGCAATGTATCAAATAAAGATAAAGATTACTTCCTTTCCAATAGAAGAAATAACAATGAATTTACATTTGTCATGAAATTATTTAAGAGTTATAAACAAAATACTGAAGTGTGGGTCTCACTTTACTCACAATAGAACAGAGGAAAGGTTGAACCTCAATAATCATCTTGAAAACTTACTGTAGTGGAAGTTGTACCAAATTACAACACTTGTGACATTGGCTCACAGAACAATGTCAAGGTATCTCAAATAAATGATTCAATTTATTATAAAACCTTTATGTCCTAGTTTTAATCTTGAATTTCAATAAATAATCACCGAAAATAAAGAGGCTTCATCTCATTCCTTAAGTTCATCAAAAGTTTCAATAGTATGGAAAGTAGAATTGAGATAAACATAATTTAAATAAGAAGTAATGTATCCAATAAAGATAAATATTACTTCCTTTCCAATAGAAGAAATAACAGTGAATTTTCTTATGTTACAAAACTTCTTAGAGATTATAAACAAATTATCAAAGTGCAATTCTATTGTGATTAATGTGGAGAATATATAGAAGAAGGGCCTAGTGAGACCCCAAAGGACCTAAGTTTTATTGATAAAATGGATTACCATCGGACCACAACTTAAATATTAAGTATCAGCAGAAGTCCAGATCAAAGGCTTGGATTATTTTCATGCAAATCGACGGTTCTTGTTTGACCTCGGAGTTCCTCATCGAAATCCTTAATCTCTCTATCACTTTGAAACCACTTCATTGATGGACAGCTAAGATTCATTCACAATTTCGTTGGGAAAGAACAATATCAATGGTTCATATTTAACCTCACAATATCTCGTCGAACTTCCACATTTATCTACAAATCTGATGAGTGCTTTCTGATGGACATCCTTAGTGAAAAAAACAACGGTCCAGATTGCTGCAACGATACTCCAACAGACCCTCTAGATACTTCACAAATTTCCAATCTTACCAGATGCTACGTCATCCATCTAGGTGGCATGCCAAATCAACACTGGTACAGAGCTTCCATGCATCCATATGATGTCATCATGATGTTGCTGGGATCAAGGTCTTTTGGTTCCATGGCATATCAAATCAAAGGCTCATAATGGATCGGGATTTAGATCAATGATGGATATTGGATATGAGATATATCATATCAACGGTTGAGATTATTTCGGATCTCATACATCGGGATATACTAGAAAGGTTAATGTCGAACTCTTCCGACGATCCAGGGACCGACATACGTCAACCAATGTATACAACCAACCAAGAGGTGACACATCATGTCAGGGGCTCAACTATCGGATCACTGATCTCATAGAATGCAGTTGCACAACATATTGATCAGATATGATATAACGTCATGTTGGGCCATCGACACCGCGTTGTCAGACCTTTTTCTAAAGTTTTTCTATGATTCCCTTCCGATCCAATATACGTCAACACTGCCATGTCATATCAAAGCATTGGGATGTCAGAATTTTTATGAAACCCTTCTCATTATATCTTTCGATCCGGTAGACATCTAAACTATTACATGTGGAGTGCCACATCATCCAACCAATGAATTATTTCCATGTGGACATTTGGAATTCACCAGACATGCACCAAATCAAGGGAACATGTGGCATGTTCTTCTACCACATCAATGACAACAAGGACCGATGAGGGGGTGCCACATGTTTGTGGTGACGTCAGCATGCCACATCATGTTGGGTCACCAAATAGTGGGTTTGATTATTGAAGTTATATGTTTTTCAAAGAAAGGTTGATCTGGTGAAGATGGGACCCACTTCTAAAAGGTTACACTATGCACGAGGTTCTGAGACCTGTTCATTCAATTCCAAATCAATTGGAAAGGTCTTGGATAAATAAATCCATATAAAACAAATTTCACGATGAATGTGGGATTAATTAATAAGCGTGATAATTTTTTAAAGAGATATCTATGGTCTCGATGGCATATGGACGTTGATTCGACAATTGTTGTGTAACAATGATCTTGAGTCTAATTTGGGGAATCTGATCAAAAGAACAAAGAGGTTTTTGCAGTTGAAGAGATCCAGGGATTATCTAATCATATCAACATTTTTAGAATAGGAAGACATCTCCAGGATCGAATAACAATTTCCATTGTAATTTTTGTATATAAATATCTATTCAAAGAGATTGTAAAAGGACTTTTTGAGCTCAAGGAAAATTAAAGCTTTAAATAAATATTTTATTTACAGAAAGACAGAGATTCTTGGGTTTCATCTCATGAGTTTATGTGTTTCTTGTTCATGTTTTCATATGTCTTCGTGAATCATTTTTTTCAAATTAGTTTGTCAGTGTCACAAGTGTTGCAATTTGTTACAACTTCCACTACAGTAAGTTTTCAAGACGATTATTGAGGTTCAGTCTTACCTATGTTTTACTGTGAGTAAAATAAGACTTGCACTTCAGTATTTTGTTTATAATTCTCAAAGAATTCCATGACATAGGTAAATTCACTGCTATTTCTTCTATTGGAAAGGAAGTAATATTTATCTTTATTGGATACATTGCTTCTTGTTTCCAATTTTGTTTATCTCAATTCTTCTTTCCACATCATTAAAATATGAATGAACTTTATGAATGAGATCATGCCTTTTTTATTTCTAGTGGTCATTGATGAAAATATCATATTATAACCAGGTATTAAAGGTCTTATAATAAATTGAATATTTTTTTGAGATGCCTTGACATTGTTTTTTGAGCCTAGAACAATATCAGGAACAACATATTTTGGGCATCGTTGCTAGGGAACGGATTTGAAAGACTTATCTTCCCTAGGAGTACGACATTGAAAGATCTGATTTATAATGGTAAACAAAATCAGACACATGCATGCTCTTTAATTATCCTTCACTTGACGACTCCATTGTGTTTTAATTCCATGGTGATTTCACTAGCGACTCCACTGTGTTTCAATGTCAAGTTCATTTGCTACAAGTTTTTCACCTTTCAATTTCTCAGTCGTACTTGGATTCCAAATCGTGTCCCACGCATAGAGGAATGGGGGATTATCTTCCCATATTCAGAGAGGATGATGGAGATAGTCCAACTGAGGATTTGATATCTTTTCATCAATATATGCATCAACTGGGTATTGTTCATGAATATGTATTAATGAAAATGTTTATGTTTTCCTTGGAAGGAGATGTAGAACAATGGTACACATATTTACCTCCTAGCAGTATTTCTTCTCTAAAAGAATTTCATGCATGTTTTTTTTTTATCACTGTAGAATAATTTTCAGAGCTGAACTTCTCTTTGAAGATTGTTGCAATGAAGAATCAACATAACAAGCACCTCATGAAAATCATTTTGATGAAGGTTTTACTGATGAGGACTATAATGAAGAGATAAAAGAACAATTTTACTACAACAGTGAGGATGAAGAAGATATGTTGGTCTGTGAAGAAACATCTCTAGACAGTTTGGACTTGAATGCACCTAAATTTTTTCAAGAAGGTATAGTTTTGTTTCCTGTTTTAGAAGATAAAGTTCAAGATCTTATTGAACAGAAAGATGTCTCTATGCTTAAGGAAGATCATCAATATCTTCTTAAAAAGGGAAAAAAAATTGGACAACCAATTGATGAACCAATGAATCAAATAATTGGTAATGAATTTTCTTGTAGGAAAAATATTTTCGAAAAGTATGATTATAATTCTGAAAAACTACAAGAAGATTCTCTTCAAATTCTAGAAAATTCATATGAAGAAGACATTCATGAAATGTTTAGTCATCAACATGATGAAGATATTACTGTTTTGCATACATGCCAAGATCAACTTGTTAGTAGAGAACATATAGATTCATCTTTTGAAGATAGTGATATCCCACTTTATGATTTATCTGAAGATGTTGCTAATGAATTACATGATCAAAGGTTGATTTCTAATTCTAAAACTGAAAATCAGTTTATAGCTAAGAAAAAGAATATTCCTAAAACATTATCACATAGTTATGCTCCTTCATTCTATGATTATGAGGAAACTGATTTTGAAACTCAAGAGAAACAATCGGTATCATTTTAAGATATAAATCATCATGTTCATGATGAATATCAGATGGATTCTGAGGAAGTTTTTCAGGAACAATTTTTAATTGAAATTCTTAGTGTTAATACAAGCAGTTTGCAAATTCCTCTTGTTTCTTTCTTAGATTATTAGAAGGAGAAAACTGAAATCATCAATAAAGCAGTGAAAGTAGAGAACCATTTTTTCATTCATTCGGAACAACCTTATTTCATCAGTAAAACAAAGATCTTGGAAAATGAATTTAGATTTATGAATCATGATGATAGTCTTATGGATGATCAAGTGGTAATTTTCTATCAGTTAGAAGATCTTGTTGCAACATGCTTAGAATAATCAAGTGGAGTGATATTGTCAATATTCATATACTATAAGTATGGGTATAAATTGCATGGTAATTTTCCCATCACTCTTCTACTAAAATCATTATTCTTGTTTTTCTTAATCATTTACAGGGAAAAAGTTTATAATTTGATTAATCAAATGCTTTCTTGGTTGCATTGGAAGTATGATGTCACTTGATTAAGCATCTTAAAAGGTTAGAGTAGGAAACATTGTATAAAATAATCTTACATTTGAGATTTTATTTCTAGTTTGTAGAATTTATTTGATTTCAATATATTGAACAATTCTTTTTCCAATTTGTACAAGGTCTATGAGTGAGTATGTGTTTTAATAAATGAAGCTAAACCTTTCTATCTAATTCAAATATTTATAGAGATGCTAGATCTAGTCAATGTAATTTAAAACTAAAACATGTTATTTTTACAAGATTGGTGAATTTTTTAATCCATTTCTTTATTTTAATTGAAAAAGTATGTTTAGGGTAATATTTTGAAATTATGCTTTGATATTAGACTATAACTGACTAGTTTTCTTAAGGTTAAAATTTAATCATAAATTACCACATATAAATTCTACCTATAGGTGAAGGTATAGTTATGAATTGAGGGAAAATTAATCTCAAAGTATACTTATACGTGTAAGCAATCATACTTTATTTTTTTTTATCAAAAACATATATCATCCCTTGTGTTTTATAACACATTGATTTCCCCTACTTCTAAGTAATAAAGTAAAATTTCGAAGACAGATGGTGAAAGGAAATCCATAAATGATTGCCCTCATCTCAAATAAATGAAATTATATATTGAAGTGGTGAAAGAAAATTCAAGTTGGGGTATGCATATAACATCACCGGGGCTATGGACACCTGTTTGCAGTGAAGGAATATATGTGATATCTGCAAAGGTTGTTTCTACATATCCTTATTAGTACTTTGTTATTAATTATTTTTTAGTAATTTATGTATCCTGATCTGATTAGGTTTATCTAAAACAAATTTAAATGTAATTTCAAGCCTTGAGTAAAGACAAAATCACTTAGAAATCTATTGCTTGAGCTAAATTTAAATTGATTACTTTAAACAACTCTTGAGTAAATTTTAATAAGGAAACTTTTTCTTACCCTTTCTTGAAATTTTATTCAAGCATGTATCAATTTTTATTATTGACAACTTTATCACTTGTTATGTAAGATTTATCATAAAAGAAAGGTTTTAGTTTTTATGTTTCTTTGAATAAATGTTTAGTTTATGAAAATAATGGCTTCATTACCCAATAAAGGCACTTGGTCTGCATGTTATTTAGTGTCTTGCAAGGAGACACAATCCCTATATGGAGCCTAATGTTGTAACATAGGTTAAAATTCTAAATAAAAATTCAAAACATTTTTATTAGAATAGACTTTTGAATTTTATTCTAGATTTTCTTACTTAATTTTTCCAGACTAGTCTAGATTTTAACTTTAATTTGAATTTCTTGGATTAATTCTTGTTTTTCTTTTTTTGTTAGAAGTTTTTATATGTTGGGTTCTAAGTTTTGTTAAAATGTAGAGTTTATTTGACTTTTGTTTGTTTATTTTTAAGTTAAATTTTCCATATTATTAGTATTTTTGTTCTTACTTTAGTATGTGTAATTAATTAATTTTAATTTAGACTTTCTCTTATTTGTATATAATTTATATAATATTTCTTAATTGTATATAATGTTTATTGTAAATATTTTTGATATCGATTAAAGTTATATTGTTAAATATTAGTTTTATATGTGTGTTATATATTTAGAACTAAATCGTATTTTAATGAGGAATAGTCGAATTTTATAGTATTATAAACTAATAAAATAATTATGTGCAGGTATATTGTGATTAATGAGGAGTAGATAGAAGAAGGGCTTAGCGTGACCCCAAAGGACCTAAGTTTTATTGATAAACTATATTACCATAGGACCGCAACTTAAATATTAAGTATCAACACAAGTCCAGATCAAAGGCCTAGATTATTTGCATGCAGATCGATGGTTCATGTTTGATCTCGGAGTTTCTCATTGGAATCCTTAAGCTCTCTATCACTCTGAAACGACTTCAGCAACGGACAGTTGGGATTCATTCACAATCCTGTTGGGCATGCAAAAGATCAATGGTTCGGATAACCTCTCAATCTCTCATCGAACTTCCACATTAATCTACAAATCCGATGAGTTCTTTCCGATGGACATCCCAAGTGAAAAAAAAACAGTCCATATTGTTGCAAAGATACTCCAACAGACACTTCGGATTCATCATAGATATCTGAGCTTACTAGATGCCACATCATCCATCTAGGTGGCATGCCAACTTAACACATGTACAGAGCTTCCATGCGTCCATATGATGTTAACATGATGTTGCTGGGGTCGAGGTATTTTGGTTCCACAACATATCAAATCGACGACAAATAATGTATCGAGCTCTATATTAACGACGAAGATTGGATCCAAGATATATCAAATCAACGACCAAGATTATTTTGGATCTCGGACATCAAGATATACTAGAAAGGTTAATCATGAACTCTTTCGACGATCCAGGGACCAAGATACATCAGCCAACGTATTGAACCAACCACAAGGTGCCACATCACATTGGGCTCCTAGATCGCAGTTACACAACATATCGATTTGATCCGAGATGATGTCATGTCGGGCCATTGACACTGGGTTGTTGGACATTTTTCTAAAGTTTTTCTATGATCCCCTTCCGATCTAAGATTCGTCAACACTGCCACGTCATATCAGATCACCAGGATGTCAATTTTTTTATGAAACCATTCTCATGATCTCCTCCAGTCTGGTAGACAACTAAACTCTTACACATGGAGTGCCACATCATCCATCCAATGACTGATTTCTGCGTGGACACGTGGAATTCGCTAGACATGCACTAGACCAAGGAAACACATGGCATGTTCCTCTACCATATCAATGACAACATGGACCGATGAGGGGGTGCCACGTGTTTGTGGTGATGTGAGCATGCCACATCATGTCAGGTCACCAAACACCAGGTTTTATTATTGAAGTTGTATATTTTTCAAAGAAAGGTTGATCCGGTAAAGTCGGGACCCACTTCTAAAATGTTATACTATGCATGATTTTTTGAGGCTTGTTCATTCAATTTCAAATCAATTGGAAAGGTATTTCCTAAATAAATCCATATAAATCAGATTCCATGATGAATGTGGGATTAATCAAGAAGCATGATAATTTTTTAAATCGATATCTACAGTCTCGATGGCATATGGACGTTGATCCGACAGTTTTGTGTAAAAATGATCTTGAGTCTAATTTGGGGAATTTGATAAAAAAAAATGAAGAGGCTTTTTCAGTTGAAGAGATCCAGGGATTATCTAATCATATCGACATTTTTAGAATAGGAAGATATCTCCAGTATCGAATAACAATTTCTGTTGTAATTTCTATGTATATATATCTATTCAAAGAGATTAAAAAATGATTTTTTGAGTGTTATCACACAAGTTGTAGGTTGGGAAAATCCTGACCCAACCACCAAGTGGCGACAACTTTAGGACACTACACCCAATGTCACCTCAATGTAGGTCCCACACTTCAAGGGTGACTAAGTCACTCTAGGGAGGCGATCCCGATGACCCTAGGGGGAAACAGGATGTGAAAAAGGGAAAGGAAAGAAAGAGGTCCTTAAGGTCAAATATCTATATAGAAAATGGAAAGAAAAGACGAGTCTCAAATGGTTTAAATATTTCCAAAGACTTGGGTGAATTTCTGAGATGTTGGCACCTTCATGAGACACAAGAAAAACCACTTTGCAATGATGTATGTTAGTTGGATTAGCCAATTAATAGTGATGCCCCTAATATGCAGCAATATATAGAAGTATATATTAGCAAGGAATAAGTATTATAGCTGCTTAAAATATTGCTTAAGGTCAAGTGAGATATGCTTGAAACAAGTAGATAATGACTAGAGAAACTTCACAATTTATAGCATGAGACTTTAGAAATTAGATGTGGTTGTCATAAATATTGTATGCAGAAGTATTTTTGCATCCTTATGGATGTATAAATCCTTTTATGACAACAGCAAAATCAGCCACAAAAATCCTCAAAGAAGACAGCCAAAAAATGCCTTAAACCTAGTAGAACAAGTTAGCATACTTTTAGCAAATTTTGGCTGTGAAAGCATAAGTTAAGAGTGACTTCATCTTAGGGTTTCTGCAGTGAAGTTATCATCCTTATGGATGTAGCAAACCAAGCCCTATATCAGAAAGTTTATCTAACAAAAATCACTCGTAATTAGCTGAAAAGGTGTGCCTAGGTTAGTAGTGGGCGAGGGAAGATTTTTAGGGCTAGTATAGGGTTAGTTTAAGAGAGAAATGGGTTAGTAGGCTAGGGTTAGAGAATCCCTAATGTATGTAGGTTAGTTTTACTATAGAAGAAAGAAATTTTGTTTGAAAGGGGACACCCTAAGGGAGGAAGAATCCCCAATGCATCAATATCACTATCCAAAAGAGACAACTTTAAAACTTGAAATTTGTACGTTTACCAAGGCAACAATTTATTTCTCCAATACAATAAGTAAATTACGAATTCCTTTAAAAATGGGTTAATGGAGTCAAGCAAATAAATATATATATGTAATACCTCCTTGGGGGTGTAAATCCTCTTACTCCGTAAGGTAAGTATCTCTAGATATGGTTTAGGCTAAGAGGGTGTATGCCCTTATACTTATCCTAGTAAACCCCTGTTAAACAAATAACATGTAAGCATAAAGTGATGGATACTAAGGTGGGGGTGTATTCCCTTATACTTCCAACCTATATCTAGAAAATAACCTTGACTTGAAAAATAAATGATAACAACAATGTAGAAACCTTACCAATTCAAGGGAAAAGCTAAGATAAACCACCATAAAAGTTAGAGAAAATCCTTCCAAGGCTAGCACATCACTTCCATCAACCAATAATACAATACATAGCCATAAAAAAAATCACAAGAGATAAAACTATCCAAAGAGAGCGGAAATTTCAGTCCAAGAGCCTATCACAATGGAGAGTTATGATAAAATGAGATCTTATGATCTCTTATTTATACAAAATGTTACTAAGAAATTGTGTCCACATAATTAAAGGTAAATCACAAGAATAGGGATCAAAAACCCTAATATTTCTCCCTTTACAAAGTAATATTAAACAATTCACTTTAATTTCACTTTTGCACAAACAAAACCGTAGTTTATATAGACATCACCCCTTTAGGGGACGTTTTTGCACTAGGAGATGGTCGTTGGTGAAGGAGGAATGTAGAAAGGATTCCCAAAGCCACATGTCAATCATACAAATAACTTCATTCATGGTCAAATCCTCAATCCCCTCAAAACTTCCTTGTGCCAATGCATGTCAACCTCACTACCAAATCCTAACCCCCCTAGGTGATGTCAACCTCACTACCAAACCCTAACCCCCCTAGGTGATGTCAACCTCACCACCAAACGTTTTTCCTCTCTTAGGAAACGTTTTTGGCATGTGGGGGCTAGGTTATGTCATCCAAGTCATCTTATAGGCATTCAATTTTTTATCTCTCTCATATGGTATGTGGGCCCTTGGCATCCACTTGTGGGCTTCAAGCCTCATGGAAGCCCAAGCTAGGCTTGTTCTTCCAAAATTGTCTACCAACTAGTTCCTGTAAAGACAAATAAGCAATCTCTTCAAGGATCTCAAGTCATAACATCATGATAAGTGAATCCAATCAATAAATGAGCCACCTAAGCATGTGCATCAAATATTACTATGTCAAACAATTGAGTGCTCAAAGACATTATACGATTTGTCAAGCTTGAATATGGGAGGGTTGATGAGGTGTCCTATTGGGTAGATCTTTCCCTAGGTCAAGGAGTGTTTCCAAGAGATCCCTCTCTAAGCCATGTAAAGTGAATGAAGTGGTTAAGGGTCAAGACTCAATGGGCATGGGGTTCATGATATACAAGGGGTCATAGTGTCTCATTCATGGGTGCCTTTATAGAGGGTGTCTGGTACCTTCGTTTGCAATGCACTTTTTCCAAGCCCATTTTTTTTCCATTCTATTTTTATTTCATAAATTTAAGGACAAGTTAAAGGCCACTACCCTTTCATGGTGTCCATATAATGACAATGTCACCCATAAATACCTAGCGAAATTGATAAGGTTGGCTCGTGATGAGACCCCTTTTCTCTTATCCATGCAACTGAGATCCATTACCCTGACATGGCGACTAAATGATGGTAATGTCATACCACTAGATATTTATGGACATGATAGGCCGACTCATGATGAGACCTCCTATCCTCCAACTAACCTTTTAAGCATTCTTAATCATATTACTTGTGGGTCCCACTTTTCTCAAAGATAAGTGTTTCATTACTTTCTTGGGTGATCCATGGGTGAAGCATCTAGAAGGTTCATACATAGGCTTTTATCCAACATCAATCCCTCTAGGCCTTCAACCCCTTCTTCCCATATAATGAGGGACAACCCCTTTTTTGGGTCAATACACCCTAAAATCCCAAGAAATAAGGAAATGGGGGGAAATAGTGATGGAAAGTGGTAAGTATGGTTGGGAACAATATGATGGCTCTTCAAAGGAGTTCCTAGTAGAAAACCCATCCCCAAGGAAGACCACTTACTAGGGCACAATGTCAACCACCAAGGTGAAGCAAGGAAAAATGCATAATGCCCAA
>ML788128.1:260416-282472 GCA_009831015.1 Picea engelmannii | reverse complement strand
GACAAACCGAGATAGTGAACAAATGTCTAGAAGCCTACCTTCATTGCTTTGTCTCTAATAAACAAACACAATGGTTCAAATGGTTACCCTTGGTAGAATGGTGGTATAACACTTCCTTTCATACTGCAACAAAAATGTCACCACTTATGGAACTCTATGGATACCACCCTTATTCCATCACTTCTTCTCTAAAAGAAAATTCTAAGGTTCAAGTAGTGGAAGATCACATCGAGCATCAACAACAAGTTCTCCAAATCTTAAAGGACAACCTGACCATGGCACATAATCGCATGAAACAAAAAGAAGATAAACATTGTAGTGAAAGAAGTTTTGAAGTAGAGGATTGGGTGTATTTAAGACTACAACCATACAAACAGATGTCCCTCAAGCAAGCCAAAAAGGATAATAAATTATCACCAAACTACTATTTCCCTTATAAGGTGTTGCAAAATATTGGTACTATGGCATACAAATTGGAGTTGCCTGCATCTTCACGAGTACACCCAGTTTTCCATGTTTAGTGCTTAAAGAAGGTTATAGGTGACAAGATCCATGTTCAAACTATATTTCCAAAAATTGACGAGGAAGGAAAAATCATATTGGAGCCTGAAGCCATCACTGACACAAGAATTCGCCAGCTGAGGAATAGATCCATTTCAGAGTATCTCATTAAATGGAGGAAACTATCGGCTAAAGATTCCACTTGGGAAGATGAGTCTTTTATGCAGAATAATCTAGAGTTACTCAAGCATTGCGAACAACACTTGTCTCAAGGGGAGGGGCATGTTAAGCCCTAAATAGTGTCTCATTACCCCTTAATTGGGGCATATTACATTAATAATGTTATTTTATTTATGTCGTCTTTAGTCCTTTAGTTGTAATTATACCTCCTAGTATCCTATATATACCAAGGAGACATTTTAATTTGGAATCATCTTGTATTTCGACATTTATGTGGGCATAAGGAGGTTTCCCCCTCGAAGAGGCATATTATCTGAATTTCTCTCTTTTTCAAGGCGTTGAGTACTTATTCTAAGGTTTTTCTATGCTATATTGATATTTGGTTCCTAACATAATTAAGGGTAAACCAAAAGACTAGGGTTCAAAAACCCTAATCTTTCCCCTTTTACAAAGTAATATTAAACAATTCACTTTAATTTCACTTTTACACAAATAAAACCCTAGTTTATAAAGACGTCACCCCTTTAGTGGATGTTTTGGCACTAGGAGAAGGTCGTTGGTGAAGGAGGAGTGTAGAAAGGTTTCCCAAAGCCACATGTCAAGCATAAAAATAAATTCCTTCATGGTCAAAGCCTCAAGCCCCTCAAAACATCCTTGTTCCAATGCATTTCAACCTCACCACCAAACCCTAACCCCCCTAGGTGACGTCATGCCTCTAAAGGTGACGTTTTGCCTCTCCTAGGAAAAATGTTTGGAATGTGGTGGCTAGGTTATTTCATCCAAGTCATATTATAGGTCGTCAATGTTTTATCTCTCTCATCAGACATGTGATCCCTTGGCATCCACCTGTGGGCTTCAAGCCCCATGGAAGACCAAGCTAGGCTTGTTCTTCCAAAATTGTCCACCAACTACGTCCTACAAAGACAAATAAGAACACCCTCCAAGGATCTCAATTCATAACATCATGATAAGTGAATCCAATCAATAAATGAGCCACCTAAGCGTGTGCATCAAATATTACTATGTCAAACAATTAAGTGCTTAAAGCCCATTTTTTTCCATTCTTTTTTTCTTTCATAAATTTAAGGACAAGTTAAAGGCCACTGCCCTGGCATGGTGTCTAAATAATGACAATGTCACCCACAAATACCTAGTGGAAATGAGAAGGATGGCCCGTGATGAGACACCATTTCTCTCAACCATGCAACTAAGAGCCATTACCCTAGCGTGGTGACCAGATGATGGTAATGTCATACCACTAGATATCCATGGAAATGATAGGTCGGCTCGTGATGAGACCTCCTATCCTCCAACTAACCTTTTAAGAATTCTTAATAATATTTCTTATGGGTCCCCCTTTTCTCAAAGATAAGCGTTTCATTACTTTATTGGGTGATCCCTAGGTGAAGCATCTAGAAGGTTCATACATAGGATTTTATCCAACATCAATCCCTCTGGGCCTTAAACCCCTTCTTCCCATAGAATGAGGGATAACCCCTTCTTAGGTCAATACACCGTAAAATCCCAAGAGATAAAGAAATGTGGGGAAATGGTGATGGAAAGTGGTAAGTAAGGTTAGGAACAGTACGATGGCTCTTCAAAGTAGTTCCTAGTAGAAAAACCATCCCCAAGGAAGACCACTTACTAGGGAACAATGTCAACCACCAAGGTGAAGCAAGGCAAAAGGCATAATGTCCAAGCATATATCATGAAATCTAAAGTAGTCTAAGATAAAACATACTTAAATGCCTCAAATATTGAAGACATGCTCACCATAATTCTAACTTGTACCTCATGGAGCAAGGCCCACTGCCTTCCGAAAGCCATTTGGTGTGGTGGATTCCATCTGGAAATATACAACCTTTGTGGTGGTGAGAAGGATCTTCATCTGTTCAAAAGGATACTACTAGTCATGTAGTCTCTCAGAACTCCATATTTTCAACCTTGGGGCCTCGAGACATAATCTCCTTAGTTATCCAAAAAATGGGGATAACATTGAGCTTGAGGAATATTGAAGCTTTCAATAAAGATTTTTTTTATAAAAAGAAAGAGATTCCTAGGTTTCATCTCATGATTTTATGTGTTTCTTGTTCATGTTTTCATATGTCTTCATGAATCATTTTCTTCAAATTAGTTTTCCAGTGTCACAAGTGCTGCAATTTGGTACAGCTTCCACTGTATTAAGTTTTCAAGATGATTATTAAGGTTCAACCTTTCCTTTGTTTTACTATGAGTAAAATAAGACCTACACTTCATTATTTTGTTTATAATTCTCAAATAATTTCATGACATAGGTAAATTCATTGTTATTTCTTCTTTTGTAAAGGAAGTAATATTTATCTTTATTGGATACAATGATTCTTGTATCCAATTTTGTGTATCTTGATTATGCTTTCCACATTATTAAACTTTGAATAAACTTTATGAATGATATCGGGCCTCTTTTATTTTTGGTGGTCATTGATGGAAATATCATATGATAACTAGGACTTAAAGTTCTTACTAAATTGAATCTTTTCTTTGAGATTCCTTGACATTTTTTTTTTATCCTAGAACAATCTCAGGAACAACAAGGTGATTCGACAAGTGGGATTGAAATGGAAACTAGCAAGAAAAGCAACATGGTACTACAAGGAGAAATTTGAGGATATATTTTCTCAAATTATTTACAATTAAAGCTATTAGGGACCAAAAACCTCCCAAACTAGGAATGTATAATCCAAAATGGATCATCACATTTATTTTGCTTTTAGAATTATTTTATGGAGTAGGAAATTTGAAGTCATGAAATTGCAAAGCCATTTCAAAACAAAGCTTGAATTTCACAATTTTAGGGCTATGATTTCTGGATTTCATTTTAGACCCTCCCATACATTTTTGGGGGTCTATAGCAATGAAAAATGGATTTTCATTGATTTTCTAGTCATAGGGGTCATTAAGAGCTTTCTGATGATGTAAATGGTAGCCTCACACATGGAGCTAGTAACAAATGGATTTCCAAGAATGTTATCCTTAACAACTAAGTATTGGAGATAAATCCCTAGTTATAAAGGAAAAAACAAGTTCAACCCCTATGGTAGTGATTCATCGTTCCATAATAGGGAGTACTAGAGATAGAAAAAGAAAAGGGGAAGACGACAATCATGGCACTATAGAAAACCATAATGTCCAAGATATCCACAATGAGTTTGGGTCTCTTTGTATTTTGCATTCTGACCCCTTTTATATAAACAAAGAAAGGCATAGACCTTTATCTTGTTGGAGTTTTCCCATACACTATCCTCCAAGGTAAATCCAATTCTCATTGTTTTTTGTGGTGTGGTGTTTGCAATAGTTCCATGAACAATGTATTTACTTTCATGTCAAATCACTAAATATTAAGTACAAACATATATGTAGTAGAGTATAGACTCGTTGTATTAGTAGTTATAAATAATATTTGTTGTGACAAATTGTCCTTTGGAATATCAAAGAAAATTTACGGATGATAAAAAAATCAACAAAATAATGCATAAATAGCATTTGATATTAAATGGATTACAATTACATTTGTGTCCCTTTTAAGATAAGTTCATTCTAACATATATAGATACAAACATTGTGCCCTACACATACAAATGAACCTCTGACAAAAGTTGTCACAATGAGATTCATCAATTTTTGCATATATAAAATATATCACATTTTGTAAACTTATATTTCAAATAACAAGAAGTTGTCATATTTAATTATAAACTATTTTTCTTGCTAATAAAACTAAGTAATTATAGATAATTGCATAAAGTATGAGTGCTCCTAAAAACTCCAATTAATGTTCACCATGCAAAATGAAAAATACAAAACATATATATACAACTTGAAACAATTTTACAAAATATTATGTAAGCATGCATTCCAATATGCCTAGGGTTTTCACTATACACACAAGCACACCTTCATCCGTAATATGGGGGATGAGAGTGGGTAGGTATGTCTTTAGGGAAAAACCTAGGCATATCTTGGGAATGATGGTGTGCATGTGTGTGGCAACTTCACCCATACACTATGGTAGGTGGTGGGGAATGAGTGTGCGTAATTATTTTCTTGATTAATCAAATATCTATATGTATTAAAGTATAGAATAAATATTTTAGTAGTGGGGTTATGAGGATGCGTAAGTGTACGTGTTTACTTTCCTTATTAATCAATAAATAGAAGTAAACATATGCCTGTAATAAAGTATACACTAGTTTATTCCTAGTTATAGTTAAGATTTATTGTGACAACTTATCATTTCAAATATTCAAGCACTTTGTGATCACAAAAATATCAACAAAAGAATACATAAATAGTATTTGACATTAAATGGTTTGCAATTGCATTTGTCCTCGTCAACTATTTAAGTCCATTCTAGCATATATAAATAACAGCTACACACATAGAAATGAACCTACGACAAAAGTTGTCACAACTCAATTCATCGTATCTTGCATTTACAAAACATATCATGTTCTAGTAACCTTATATTTCAAATAACTAAAAACAGATCATATATGTTTACAAAGTGATTTTTATATTAATAAAACAAAGTACTTATACATAATTTCATATGCCCCTAAAAAGATTTCATATGCCCCTAAAAAAGAGAAAATGATGTTAGCCACATGTTGGCGTCAGAAGTCACCCCTGGATTGCTTGCAGGGGCAGAGCCCAACGCCCATCAGTTTTATGTCACGATTAAACAAATGGGGGTGATCAAATGGGTAAAGACTCAAGAAGATAAAATTTTGACTCAGGAGACCGGGCCTGGTATGTATGCAGCAAGGGAGGTCTTGATCCAACTTCCGTCAGTGAATGGATTAAAGGGTGGTAGAGGGAAGACTTGTGATAAAGGCGAGCAAGAATACCTCGGGCGATAGGCCTTTGGAGGGTTGAGGATGAAAAACGCTGAGGCCAAGATCCTCTTGGTCCAGAGTTTCAAGGAGCTGAGGAGTAACTTGACTGGATCCTCCAATTCCAAGTCGCTCAACGCTAAGAAAATCACAGGAACTGATTAGAAACAATGCAATTGTTACAGTGACCCAACCTACGCCATCCTATAATAGCTACAACTTGACTGGATCCTCCAATTCCAAGTTGTTCTAACACAATATACAGAGAGATGGAAAGGAAACTGACATCCATAAAGTAAGAAATCTCAAATGCCTTTTACATAAACCAGAGCGACCAGCGCTTCATGAAAACTTTACAATCGGGAGCCTTGCTCAACCATCGATCCCCCCTTTTACAAAATACAAAGACTGAGTCTATATACTCAGGAAAATTCTCCTCACAGAGGCATGTTCAGTCCCCCAAAGCTTGGTGTCACTTCAGTCAAACTCGTACTGATATCATCCTTTAAGCGCCATATTAACTGTGCATGGCTCCTGCAAGGAGGGTAGCTGACCCATTAAGTGCTGGGCTAGCTTGCGCAGACTTTTATGTCTAGTCGAGAACTTCGGCATGGCTTCTTTGAAAAAATTGATACACAGGACTTCTTCGAGCAGACCGCTTGCCAGACCCTCCATCCCCACACTTAATGAATGAAAGGAGGTTTCAACCACCCACTCTTGTTGTCATTTACTCTAGGCGAGAAACAGTATGGAGATCGGATCCGATGGCGCCTGGAGATCGTGATGATCCCCTCTGTAACTAAACTCGACACCTTCGGCCCTCCCTGAGCAACTCTTCTCTTTTCCAAGTGACCACGGGCTTTGACCGCGTGCTTATCCCCAAGGCGCCCTCAGCGTTCGCTAATATGAAGGGCTTGATCCTTGTTGCTCGGAATCGCGATGAGCGATATGCCGAGATGGATTAATCTGGCACCACGCATCCCTCTAGATATGACGACTCTTAACTCTCCTGGCGATACTATGGGCCCGGGTCCGGGACTATTCCGGCATCTCGCGCATCGGAATATAACAGAGTTTTTCTTTGCACCTTGGAGTTACGATGGGTGAAACGCCAAGGTGGATCAATTTTCGACCAGGTATCCCCTTTGGATCGTCGGCTGAAAATGTTTCATGATGTCGCGGGCCCCACTTTCGGCGCTTTCGGTGCTATCGGGGTTCGGGGTTTCGAGATGTAGAACAACATAAAATCCTCACCCCTTGAACTCCCGAATGTCGAATCGCCGATGCGACTAGATCTCATGCCAAGTGTCTTTCGATGAATGGTTGCTACCTTTCCTTTATGCAATATAGGTGCTATCCATCGCGCCTAACCTCGGTGCAACTTTGTTGTCTGCGATTTCCCGCCAACCATTGATCTGCTCATATGGACAGATCCGGACCGTTGACACCATAATTTTGCCCGCTCGCCTGATTTTAAGTTCGAAAAGGACTTCTTCCCTGCGCTGCGCTTGGGCGCTCTTCGTGCAACCTGTAGACCTGGATATCCCGATGCCGAAGACAAGAAACGTTGGCAGGGAGAGCCAGGAATTGATCAATAGCCATAATCTCAGATAGAACTCTATGAACCTGATACCAGCAGATAGAGATATATCTTGAGTTTCTATAGATCTTGTTATATACGTCTCATCATAACCCATTCCGAGTGTGTGAGTTAGGTTAGTTAGTTAGGTTAGTCAGTGAGTAAGGGAGGGTACCACACCAAGTTGTTCGACGTTACCTGTTATTGATACAATGCGCCCTGGAACGTGGGGATTCTATGTTTGTTACCTTTTCTCTTTCCCACGTGCCCAGGAGGTAGGTTTTGCTAACATTAGGCCCCATGGGGGATAGAGTCGTCCATGTGATGCTCTAAGGACTCATTTTGCAGTTCCAGTGCCTCACTGTTGGGCTACGGAGTCATTTACTAAGCCGAAAAATACAAATAAAAATAAGCAAAGAGTCAAAAGGACAATATTTACAAGCGAAGGAGCCACCGGAGGCTCAGACAAAACATTTCTTAAGAAAATGCCCATTAACTGGGCTGTTGAAAACTTCTCCACCCTCCAAATCCTGCAACCTGTAAGTGTTATTTGAGAAAACTTCAGAGATTTTGAAGGGGCCAATCCACAGGGCTTCGAAATTGTCGTGCTTGCCCTTGTCTTGCTTAGGAGCATCCCACTTTAGTACCAGTTCTCATGTCTGAAATTCTTCCGACTTGGCCTTCTTATCAAAAACCTGCTTGATCTTTTGCTGATGATCCTGAATTCTGATCATAACCTGCTCTCTGGCCTGCTGGACTTCTACCAGTTGATGAATCCTTCTGATCATGTCGTTAGGTTCTTCATGATAATCTTGGAAGAATTTCGCTACGGGAATAGCCAGCTGAGAGGGGAGGACAACTTCTGCCCCGTAAACTAACTGGAAAGGGGAGATGCCTATAGATCTCTTTGCAGTCACCCGATCGGTCCACAGAGCAAATTTCAGCTTTGAATCCCAAGCTTTTTTGTTGTCCTCCAATAGTCTTTTGATGATCCTTATGAGACTTTTGTTGGAGGATTATGCTAAACCATTTCCCTGGGGATAGTACGGGGTGGAGTGAATCAGCTTGATTCCAAATTTCTCACAGAACTTGACCAACGGTTCGGCCTTGAATGAGGTTTCATTATCTATAACAATCTTTCTTGAGCAACCGAACCTTGTGATGAGGTTTTCCAGGAATCCAATAATTACCTTTTGGGAAGCACTCCTGGTGGGAATAGATTCAATCCACTTGGTAAAGAAGTATGTGGCAGTCAGGATCCATCTGTGCTGCCCACTGGAAGCAGGGTGGATTTCTCCAATGAAATCTAGGCCCCATTGCTGGAAAGGTCCTGAAACAACTACAGGTTGCAAAGGCAGAGACTTGAGCTGTTGTTTTCCTGCAAAGTTTTGACATTGGATACAGGTTCTAACTCCTCTGTGGACATCAGCGAACAAGGTGGGCCAGTAGTACCCGGCTCGAAGAATTTTGTGGGTTGTGGCCTTCCAGAAATGGTGCCCTCCACATAGGCCGCTGTGAAATTCAACCATGATCCTGTCGGCCTCTTGTGGATCCATGCATTTCAAAAGCACTCCCAAGGGGTCTTTCCAGTACAAAATTTGATCGATAAGGCAGTACCTAATTGCCTTGAGCTTTAGAGCTCTTGCTTTGTTTCTTTGCAAGCCGTCTGGAGGTCGCAACTCTTGCAGAAAGTATATGAAATCCTTATACCAAGGACATCGAGCTAATGGGGGCTCCCTTTGAGGGTCTCTTTCAGACGGCCGACCGTGCTGAACTCCTGAGCATTCGTTGACGAAAATTATCCCCAAAGCCCGGCGATTGGCCTCAGCCAACAGCTTGGCTAAACCCTGACCTTTGATCAGTTTGGTAGGCCTTATTTCCAGGTCGAATTCCAGAATCTTGGCTATCCACTTAGTCCTTCTCCCATCTATGTCAGGCTGGAAAAGAATATCTTTAACAACAGCTGATGGGACATAAGCGATGATTTTTTATTGCAGGACATAGACTCTAAATGCCTTGAGGGCCTTTACCAGGGCAAAGGCCTGCTTCTCCATAGTGTTATACCCGACTTCGACATCCCTCAATGCTTAGATGAAATAGGCAATAGGCTGCTCAAGGCCATCCTTGTTTGTCTGCAATAAAGCAGCATCCACCATGTCAGGAGAGGCAAAGGAGAAAATAAGGAAATCCTTTGAGTAGTCAGGACTAATAAGCACGGGGGCTTCAGTCAGGGCCTTCTTTATTTGCTCGAAGGAATGTCATGATTCAGAAGTCCACCTCACTTCATTTCCTTTCCTTAGCATGGTTGTTATAAGTTTTACTTCCTCAGCAAAGTTAGGCACAAACCTCCTCAGAAAATTGATTTTACCAAGGAAGGATTGGACGTCCTTCTTGGACCTCGGGATTGGTAAGGCCTGTATCGCTTCAACTCTGCTAGGGTCAATCCTGAATCCTTCCGCTGATACTATGTGACCCAGTAATTTTCCCTCTTGCATGGCGAACAGGGATTTTTTGGGGTTTAATGAAATGCCAAAACTCCTGCATTTCAAGAAAACCTTCCTGAGATGACGACAGTGTTCTTTATCCGTCTTTGAAAACACCGTGATGTCGTCCAGATAGACAACCACAAATTTATCCTTTTCCCCAACGAAAGCTATGTCCATGGCATGCTGGAACGTTGCCCCTGCATTCATTAATCCAAACGGCATCTTGGCATACATAAATGTGCCCCATGGAGTAGTGAATGTTGTTTTTTACCTGTCCTCAGGCAGAACAGAGACTTGATTGTAGCCAGATAAACCATCAATCATGGACATCCTGCAAGCTCATGTTACCCTCTGCAGCATATGTTCCATCTTTGGTAATGGGTAGTTATCCTTTCGTGAGCTCCTGTTCAGGTTTTTGAAGTCTACATAGAGTCGGATCTCTCCATTCTTTTTCCTTACTGGCACCAAGTTGGCCACCCACTCTGAATATCTCAGCGGTACAATGATCTGAGCTTGAAGTAGCTTCTTCACTTCCCTCTCCATGATAGGCAACAGCATAGGATTGATCTGTCTCAGCTTCTGCCTAAATGGTTTTGCTTCCTCTTTTAATGGGATTTTATGCTCGATGACAGAAATGTCATATGTTTTGAGGTCTTTGTAGGTCCAGGCAAACACGTCAACGAATTCCCTCAAAATTCCAGTGTATTCGGACTTCTGCTCCTCTGTCAGGCTTCTTGACAATTTGACAAACTTGGGCTCACTCTCGTTCCCAATGTTGCACTGAATAGTATCAGTGTCGTCCTCCGTGGTCTCCCCTTTTAATGACACATAGTTTCTATCAAAAATCCTTTCCAGAGGAACCAGTCCTCTTGGAATATGATTGTTGGGCAGTTGCACAATGTTACTCTCTGCAATCTTATTCAGAAAATTACCCCCATCAAGCTCTTCTTCAGGGACAGAGTCTTGATTGATATGCATCTCTGAAAATTCTTCGACGGTCTTTAAGAATTTCTTGACCTCGAGATCATCTTCTAAAACCTTCCAATGTTTGACGTTGTCAAGTATGGAGGGCCTGTATTTTACTTCCACATCATTTATGAATTTGGGTGGCAAGGGCACTTTGAAATTACACGCTGATGTAGCCAAGGAATCTGCCATTGTGTTCTCCTCTCTTGGGATGAAAGAAATGTTAAATGATGAGAAGAAATTGTCAATAAGGTCCCATACCTCATTTCTGTAACTCCTGAGTCGAGGATGCTTAGCTTGGTAAGCGCTTTTGATCTGCTAGACCACCAACTCTGCATCACCGAACACTACTACCTCCTGAATTCCCATTTTCCTTGCGGCTCTTAACCCTAGGACGAGAGCTTCATACTCTGCCACGTTGTTGGTAGCTTCAAATTCCAGCTTGTATGATAGAGATATGGTTTCCTGAGAAGGTGACACAAAAACCACCCCATCTCCAGCACCTTCCCTGGAGGAAGCTCCATCAAAGAACATTTTCCAGACTAGGGTGATGGATGGAGGAAATTTAGGGGAAATGCTGGGCTGCTTTCTGATTTTAAGAGGAGGTTAGGGAGCATGGGTGAATTGTAGCACACTGGAGCCTAAATCAGTGTCTAAGGCGAAAATGGGATGGTTAGTAGGATTGGCTTCATCACTGATTATATAGACCAGTTGGGCTTCTCTGTATAGTCGTCTATGCTCTCCTCCAAACACTGGGATAGTAGCATATGTGAGGTCCATCTGCAAGGTTCCCCCCAGTCTTTTTATCCAAGATCTTGACAACAACATACCGAACTTGGGGGGGACATCGGCCACTACAATATCCATGACCACACTTTTCATGGGCAGCTGAAACAAGGTTACGACTAGGTCTTTGATAACTCCTAGACACTGAACCTTTCTGGAGTCAAAGGAATAGAGGTCATGATAGGCTCGGGTGACTTCTATCCCTAACTCTTCCATGACAGTTTTGGGCATGAGGTTGTGAGAAGCCCCCGAATCCATCAAACATTTGTGCAGTACCTTGTCATGTATGTTCAAGGAAGGGTAGAAGGGAGGGGATGAGTCATTCCTATCTTCTACCATAGGACCTAGAATAACTACAGGCTTTTCATCTTGCAAATCGATGGAGTCTGTGGGGAGGCACGAGATCTCAGACTGCAAAAGATCAAAGAAGCATTTCTTGAACCCTTCATGTTTAATCAATTCTGTCAGGGGCATAGGGATTCTGATTTTTTGAATTTCATGCTCGAAATTAAAAGAAGATGAGAGCTTTGGGATTTCTCTTATTTCGGGAGCATGACTCTGGATTATGGGAGAGAGGGGTTGGTGCTTCTTACCTCTGTGACTGTCTGCTACTTCATTGGAAGTTTTCTTTGTCCTAGTGGACTTCTCAGGAACATCAGGCGCTACAGTCGTTTTCTTGGACCTCAGATCATATCTGCCTTGGCCACCACTAGTCTTGTCTCCCTTGCTCAGTTCATTTAGCTGACTGTCCATGAGGGACTCTTCGTATGCTGATTGAGTGAGATGAGGAAAAGGAGGACTGTCTCCGAAGCAATGGATTTTAGGATCAAGCTCGTCTGTTTCTCCTTCTTCCCCCTCGGCCACAAAATTGTTTTGAAAAGGGACTTGAATTTTCTGGTCTTCTTTTTCTCTTCCCTTCTCTCTTTGCACATTCGTGGGAGTAAAATTGTTTGGCCTCCTGAAAACTCCTTTGTTTTCAGCGTTCAGAGGGCCCTTGTATGCTTGCCTCCCCTCGACTTTCATTCTCTCCATCTCTACAGACAGAGACTTCACCATCTTGGTCAGTTCATCCACTTGAGGGTGGGGCACCGATGGGCCAGAAGTTGAGGCTTTCGACCTTCCCTTTATTTTGTCTGCGTTAGCCTTGCTCCTCAGTCTATCAGCTGCTAACACATTGGATTCCACCTCTATGGCCGCATCTTGCATTTGAGTTAAGGAGGTGTCTCTTCTTTCTCTCAACAAAAGACAGAAATCAGGGCCAAACGCACTAGCATAGGAAATTTTGGCCAAGGCTTCTGAAGGCTTTATCTCGGCTGAGATTTTGTTATACATCTTATTGAATCTTTTGGAGAAGTCAGAGACAGACTCTCCTTCCATTTTCTTCAAAGATCCGAACTCTGTCATGTAATACATGAAATCCTTCCTATCGCCCCATTGCCTCAGGAAAACACTATCCAGGGCTTTGATCCCGGCAATAGATCCAGGGACCAATCCTCTGAACCATTTCCTCACCTCGCCATCAAGGCTCTGGACGAAGAATCTCATCCAGACATATTCATTTTCAATGTTCAAGTTGTCTGCATAACTGTAAAAACAGCCATATGCTCTTCAGCAGTTACATCCCCTTCCCCAGTGAACTTGGGCATATACTTCAAGTAGTCTCCAGTAGGGAGAGGATTCATAGGATGAGGTAGGATTAAGGGAGCATATCTAGCAGCAACTATGGCATCCATCCTATTCAGAGGGGGATTAGCACCAGCCATAAGAATATTAGGTGGAGGAGAGCTCGAAGGAGAAGGAGTTCGCGAAGGGGCGACTAGGAATGAGTCCCGAAGTGGGGTGGGAAACAAGAGGGGATTTAAGGAGAAGGCTAACGAGCTCAAGTCAGCAGGTGCTCCTCTTTACACAGGAGTGGTAAAACTAGGCGTGGGGAAATTTTCTGCGGTCCTGGGTCTGTGCCAGGGTACAGCTTCATAGGAGAGGGGAGTGACAAGGTTTTCTCCCTCCAATCCCAAACCAGGAGGGTAAAACTCAGCAGGAACACTCCCGAAGTTCAGGAAACGGGAAACCTCTGAAGGAGGCCGGTCAAGAATCTGAGGAGGAGAAAATGGATTTCTTACAAAAGGGGATGGCGAATTACCTGGTTCGACGATGGAAGCTTCTTCTTCAGGGGCCTTTCCTTTTCTGAGAACCACCTCTGGATCATATTCGGGTGTAGCTAGAGGCAGCTGTGGATGAGATCGCGTGTGTCTACCTCTGAAAGACACAATTAACTTGGCAGGTTCGCCACAATGGAGTCGTCACAATGGAGTCTCCAGGTGCATAGTAGCAATCTTCAAAGGCTCTGATACCCGATGCACCTTCAGGATCAGAGGCTTAATGTCGTTCAATCCAAGGGAAAATTTTCAACTTCGTCCCCGGCAATGGCGCCAGAAATGTTGGCGTCAGAAGTCACCCCTGGATTGCTTGCAGGGGCAGAGCCCAACGCCCATCAATTTTATGTCACGATTAAATAAATGGGGGTGATCAAATGGGTAAAGACTCAAGAAGATAAAACTTTGACTCAGGAGACCGGGCCTGGTATGTATGCAGCAAGGGAGGTCTTGATCCAACTTCCGTCATTGAATGGATTAAAGGGTGGTAGAGGGAAGACTTGTGAGAAAGGCGAGCAAGACTACCTCGGGCGATAGGCCTTTGGAGGCTTGAGGATGAAAAACTCTGAGGCCAAGATCCTCTTGGTCCAGAGTTTCAAGGAGATGAGGAGTAACTTGACTGGATCCTCCAATTCCAAGTCGCTCAGCGCTAAGAAAATCACAGGAACTGATTAGAAACAATGCAACTGTTACAGTGACCCAACCTACGCCATCCTATAATAGCTACAACTTGACTGGATCCTCCAATTCCCAGCTGTTCTAACACAATATACAGAGAGATGGAAAGGAAACTGACATCCATAAAGTAAGAAATCTCAAATGCCTTTTACATAAACCAGAGCGACCAGCGCTTCATCAAAACTTTACAATCGGGAGCCTTGCTCAACCATCGATCCCCCCTTTTACAAAATACAAAGACTGAGTCTATATACTCAAGAAAATTCTCCTCACAGAGGCATGTTCAGTCCCCCAAATCTTGGTGTCACTTCAGTCAAACTCGTACTGATATCATCCTTTAAGCGCCATATTAATTGCGCATGGCTCCTGCAAGGAGGGTGGTTGAGCCATTAAGTGATGGGCTAGCGTGCGCAGACTTTCTATCTAGTCGAGAACTTCGGCATGGCTTCTTTGAAAAAATTGATACACAGGACTTCTTCGAGCAGACCGCTTGCCAGACCCTCCATCCCCACACTTAATGAATGAAAGGAGGTTTCAACCACCCACTCTTGTCATCATTTACTCTAGGCGAGAAACAGTATGGAGATCAGATCCGATGGTGCCTGGAGATCACGATGATCCCCTCTGTAACTGAACTCGGCACCTTCGGCCCTCCCTGAGCATCTCTTCTCTTTTCGAAGTGACCACGGGATGTGATCGCGTGCTTATCCCCAAGGTGCCCTCGACGTTCGTGAATATGAAGGGGTTGATCCTTGCTTCTCGGAATCGCGATGAGTGATATGCCGAGACGGCTTAATCTGGCACCACACGTCCCTCTAGATCTGACAGCTCTTAACTCTCCTGGCAATACTGTGGGCCCGGGTCCGGGACTATTCCGGCATCTCGCGCATTGGAATATAACGGAGCTGTTCTTTGCACCTTGGAGTTACGATGGGCGAAATGCCGAGATGGCTCAATTTGCTGCCAGGTATCCCCTTTGGATCGTTGGCTGAAAATGTTTCATGATGTCGCGGGCCCCACTTTCGGTTCTTTCGGTGCTATCGGGGTTCGGGGTTTCGGGATGTAGAACAACATAAAATCCTCACCCCTTGAACTCCCGAATGCCGAATCGCCGACGCGACTAGATCTCGAGCCAAGTGTCTTTCGATGAATGGCTTCTACCTTTCCTTTATGCAATATAGGTGCTATCCATCACGCCTAACCTCGGTGCAACTTTGTTGTCTGTGATTTCTCGCCAACTGATGATCTGCTCATATGGACAGATCTGGACCATTGACACCATAATTTTGCCCGCTCGCCTGATTTTAAGTCCGAAAAGGACTTCTTCCCTACGCTGCGCTTGGGCGCTCTTCGTGTAACCTGTAGACCTGGATATCCCGATGCCGAAGACAAGAAACATTGCTAACACCACATAGATTGAAAAATACGAAATATAAATATACAACTCGAATACAATTTTATAAAATATTATATAAGTAAACATGCATTCATATATGCCTAGGATAAAATATTATATAAGTAAACATGCATTCATATATGCCTAGGATTTGTCAATAATACAATACACACAACACCCTCCCCACCCGAGCCTCCCAAGGTGTATTGGTGTTCATGTGTGTGACACTCTCAACAATGGGGAAGGTGGATTATGGGAGTTGAGGGTGTGCTTCTATCACCACATACCCTCTTGGGGTGTGTATGCATATGTATGTATAATCTTAGCAATCAAGTTATGCCACTCTATCTAGCCATATTTATAAAACAGTGTAATCTTGTGTAGAGTTAAACCTAGGGACCCACATGATATAGCCCCATAACGACCAAAACAAACATTTTACAACCATCATAGGTCCAAAGGATAAATATTAGTCTAATAATACACAAACAATACAACAAGACTATCAAACCACATTTATAAAGACAATGAGCTAACATAGCATGGCCATTATACTTGTGAGGCCTAAAATAACTCACATCACATAAATAACAACCATAGTCTCGCAAGACACACAAATCAATCTTATAACACAAACAATCTTAAGTATATTACTCACATTTACTATGCATTATATCCTTAAATATCCTACTCACATATACTATATATTATAATGTGTATTAGGAGAAGGCACAAATAACATAACGGAGTTTAATGTTGTCCCCATACTAATGCAACTTGCCAAGGAATTTGGAGTGGAGAATATGGTGGTTTATGGTGACTCTCAACTAGTGGTTCCATGGTTAAATGGTGGTTAAATGGTTCATGGCTTTTAGCACTCTCATAAAAATAGTAATCAATGATCAATAATGGTAGTGTGTTATATTATATAACACACGGTGTGTTATATTATATAACACATGGTGTGTTATATAATATCACACACCGTGTGTTATATTATATAACACACGGTGTGTTATATTATATAACACACGGTGTGTTATATAATATCACACACCGTGTGTTATATTATATAATACATGGTGTGTTATATAATTATTTTATAGTTTCATCTTATTTCTTTATTAAATAGAAAACCAGTTTTATTGTATCTTTATTATTTTGTGTTAAGAATCTTTTAATAATTTGTATTCATTTCGTTCTGCTCATAAAATCTGGATCATTTACATCCAATGTTAATCAAAACAATTTCTAAACCATCACCCATAAAAAAATAGCTTAAAGGGCAGTGGATCTGGGAGGGAGACCCTCCTTTTCTCCACTCCTTCTGAGCTTAACAATGTGCTGGGACAATATCTACTTATGTGTTATACTCCCTATATATGTGGTTGAAGATTATCTCAATGAAAAACAACTTGATCTCCTCACCATGTTGAATACTTTCGTGAAGGGGAATGTTCCTTAATATAACACACGTGTGTTATATTATATAACACACGTGTGTTATATTATATAACACACGGTGTGTGAGCTTCCCAAATCAGTTTCGCGCGCTCGCTTGATGGAACGAAAATATGGCCCAGACGGCACAACAACCCATCTTGAAGATGGAAAATAGTGACCACTGAGTTGGTGCACAACATTTGGTAGGTGGTGGAGAATCAGGGTCTGTCTCGTAGAGGTGGGGACATTTGGAGGTCTTGTGACTGCAAGAGTCTAGCACCATGGTGAGTGTCGCGACTGGAGGTCGGTTGAGGCAATCAAAAATTTGGTTGGTACTTCCTATTTTATACTTGATTTTGAGGTGGAACTATTGTAAGTATGTGGACCACTTCTGATGGCAGTCATTCTACAATTTTCCTGGGGTCTGCATGAACTGTAGTGGCTTATGATCATTTTGGAGGATTGTCTCCTTCCCAAGAATGTAATGTCTCCACTGGCAGCAGGATTTCACAATGGAGTACATTTCTTTTTCGTAAGAAGGGTACTTACGGAAAACATCCGACAATGTCTCACTATGATATGCCATGGGGTGGTCGTGTTGAGTGAGAACAATGCCCGCAACATAGTCTGAAGCATCTGTCTCGATCTCAAAGGGATGTTGCAAGTCCAGTAATGAAATTAATGGGGATGAGCACAAATGCTTCGTCAAGCCATCAAAGGCTTGTTTTTGGGATAGTCCCCACACAAATTTTTCCTTACTGCCACCCCCAATTACTTGGCTGAGGGCCCATGCAATATGAGAGAATCCCAAAACGAACCTGCGCTAGAAATTGGCGAGGCCCAAGAAGATCTGAATTTCAGTGAGTGTGGTTTGGGACGACCAATCACGGATGACCTGGATCTTGGTTAGATCCACATGCACACCATGTCGATCAATGATGTAGCCTAAGTAATGGACCTTGTCCATGCCGAAGGAGCATTTTTCCAAGTTTGCATATAGTTTGTGTTGCTGCAGGGTGTGCAAAACCTATTGAATATGTTGCAAGTGTTCCACCCAAGCCTTATTGTAGATGAGGATGTCATCCAGATACACCACTATAAAAGTATTGGTGAAAGTTCACAGTATATCGTCCATCATCCTCATAAAATTTCTTGGAGCATTTGTGAAACCACAAGGCATGACCAACCATTCAAAAAGAACTTATTTTAACTTGAAGGCGGTCTTCCATACATCTGTTTGTTCTATTGGGACCTGGTGGTAGCCAGACTTCAGATCAATCTTACTGAAGTATTTGTACCCCGAGTGTTGATCAAGGATATCGTCGATTCAGGGAATCGGGTATCGGTTTCAGACTGTGGTTTTATTCAGGGCCCGGTAATCAATGCAGAGTCACCAGGTCCCATCCTTCTTCTGCACCAACATGATTGAGCTCCCACAAGGTGATGAGTTGGGACATATGTTCCCCTTATGGATCACTTCTTGGATCTGGCTCTTGATCTCCTCGTTTTCTAATAGATAGCGGTGGTATACTGACCCATTGGGTAGCGGTGTGCCTGGGTTCAGATCGATGGTATGCTTGATCTGGTAGTGCAGAGGTACCCCGGTAGGAAAGGAGAAGATATCTGAGTATTATTCCACGACCTTATCCACTTTCTTTTTTTGACATGGAGAGATCGACCGCGGAGGCCTTGGATGTGGCTGCGATCTTTCGCTCACTCTGAGAGCGAATCACGAAGAAGACAAATTTCCCAATATGAGAGATGACCTTCCTACATTTCTTGGAAGAGATCAAGGAAATAACACTAGGAGGGACTACTTCGGGTATCCTGTACAATTTCCTATTCAAAGTAATAATAACACTATGAGGCCTAGACTCATATACAACATGACATTTCAATAAATAAGATTGGCCCAAAAGAACATTACAAAATTCAAGAGGAGAAACATCACACAATACCTCATCTTTGAAGGGCTTGATGTCGTATGACAGTGGACATTGTTGGCTGATGCGGAGATCGTTTCCTTGGTGGAGCCATCCAATGGTGTAGGGTTGTGGGTGCGGCATTGTCGGCAGGGCCAGCCGCTTGATGACCTCTGCTGAGATGAGGTTCTTCTGGATACTACTATCAATGATGAAGTGCAGTGGGGTGCCTTTTAGCCACATCTGTGAATGGAAGAGGCACTCGGTCTAGATGTATCTATGTAGAGCACTGTGATACTTGAGCACCATATTTCTCTCTGAATCTTTGATACCCAGATTGGTGCGCAAGGTATGGAAGATATTTGTCAACTCTGGCATTGCTTGGTCTCTTTCTTGCCGTAGTGTGGTCCATTTGGTATACAAGTTGTCATAACTTCTGATAGGGTAGTATTGTTCCTTAATAGAATCCCTGAAGGATTCCCAAGTGGATGCGACTGTAAATAATGAGGGTTCCTTTGTTTCATTTTTCTCACAGAAAGTTTCCCACCAATATTTGACATGGGGAACGACTTTGAGGAGTGAAAAAGTAATATTTTCTCTATTCGAAAAGTTATGGAAAGAAAAATACCCTTCTAGTAGATTCAACAACTTGTCTACAACATCTGCGTCTATCCGACATTCAAATATAGGAATATCTAAGTTGATTTATTCCTTGAAGGGGGCGGCGCCTCCGCTCGAGGAAGATTTGTTTCCTGTTGGTAGTCGTCGAAGGATTTGTGCGAAACTATCCATCATCTCGTTCCTCTATTGCATGAGGGCTTCCTCAAGCAAAATTTTGAAAGGATCTCAAGTCCCGTCATCTTTCTTTTCTCCTGCCATGAGAGGTTTCTTGGGCGTGCAAAATCTTTTGTCTTCAAGAGAAATAAGCTTGAGACCCAATTATTTGTACCTTGACCTCGTTGGGGACATGTATTAAGACGACAAGGAGCAGACCGCTCTGATACCACTGATCCAGATTTTATGAGCAGAACAAAATCAATACAGATTATTAAAATATGTTTAACACGAAATAACAGAGATACAATAAAACTAGTTTTCTATTCAATAAGGAAATAAGTTGAAATTGTAAAATCCAACAAAAAGCAAGATTGTTGGAATGGTTGTGGCTTATCTCTAAGAAGAGATGTGATGACTGCGCTCATTCGTAAGAAGATGATTACAATGAGGCTCTGAAGGCCTTTTTACAATAAAAAGGAATGTCAAAAACCCTAGACATCCAAAAACCTAACTCTAGGAGATGAACGCCAAAAGTCATGTGGGCCTTGTTTGGGTGAGTTAGTACATGAACATCCTGGGGTCATAAATTTTTCATACAATCTTCGTTTTAGGTGCACGATAGCCCATTGGAAAGGTATCTGTTAGGAACCAAATATCAATATAGCATAGAAAAACCTCAGAATAAGTACTCAATGCCTTGAAAATGAGATAATTTCAGGTAATAAACCTCTTCGAGGGGGCAACCTCCTTATACCCCACATAAATATCCAAATAAAAGATGATTCCAAATGAAAATGTCTCCTTGGTATATATAGGAGACTAGGAGGTACAATTACAACTAATGGAATAAAGCCAACATAACTAAAATAACATTACTAATGTAATATGCCCCAATTAAGGGGTAATGAGCCACTATTTAGGGCTTAATATGCCCCTCCCCTTGAGACAAGTGTTGTCTGCAACACTTGAGTAACTCTAGATGATTTTGTATAAAAGACTCATCTTCCCAAGTGGAATCTTTAGCCGGTAGTTTCCTCCATTTAACGTGATACTCAAAAATGGATCTATTCCTCAGCTAGAAAATTCTTGTGTCAATGATGGCTTCAGGCTCCAATATGATTTTTCCTTCCTCATCAAGTTCTGGCAATATAGTTTGAACTAGGATCTTGTCACCTATAACCTTCTTTAAGCATGAAACATGGAAAAATGGGTGTACTCATGAAGATGCAGGCAGCTCCAATTTGTATGCCATAGTACCAATCTTTTGAAACACCTTATAAGGGCGATAGTAATTTGGTGATAATGTATTATCCTTCTTGGCTTGCTTGGGGACATCTGTTTGTATGGTTGTAGTCTTAAAAACACCCGATCCCCTACTTCAAAACTTCTTTCACTACAATGTTGATCTTCTTGTTTTTTCATGCGATTATGTGCCATGGTCAGGTTGTCCTTTAAGATTTGGAGAACTTGTTGTTAATGCTCAATGTGATCTTCCACTGCTTGAACCTTAGATTTTTCTTTTAGAGAAGAACTGATGGAAGGAGGGTGGTATCCATAGAGTGCCATAAATGGTGTCATTTTTGTTGTGGTATGAAAGAAAGTGTTATACCACCATTCTGCCAAGGGTAACCATTTGAACCATTGTGTTTTTTTATCAAAGACAAAGAAACAAAGGTAGCCTTCTAGACATTTGTTCACTATCTCAGTTTGTCCATCAGATTGAGGATGATAGGATGAGCTATGAGCCAATTGAGTACAAAAACAAGAAAATAATTCTGTCCAAAAATGTCCAGTGAAGATGGGATCTCTGTCACTTACAATAATCTTTGTGCTTCCATGTAGCTTTTGAACTATCTCCATGAATATAGTGGCAATTGTATTGGCTTTGAAGGGATGAGATAGTGCACAAAAGTCTGCATATTTGGTGAGTCTATCAACAATCACCATGATGACACTCTTTCCTTCAGACTTTGGTAACCCTATTATGAAATCCATGGAAACCTCCTCCCAGTGCTGACTTGGGATGGCTAATGGTTGTAAAAGACCTGGGGTCTTAATTGTTTCCACCTTATTTTGTTGGCAAACCAAACATTATGCCACAAACCTTTGAACATCAATTTTAAGGCCATCCCAAAAAATTCCTTCTTGACCCTATGGTAGGTTTTCAAAAGTTCTGAGTGCCCTCCTATTGGAGAGGTGTGCAATTCCAATAGTACCTTTTGTTTGAGTTGGGAGTTCTTACATAAATATAAGTGATATTTGTACCATAGTGAATCATTTTTCCATGTAAATGTATCTGATGCACTGGAATCATGTTG
>ML788128.1:233828-249943 GCA_009831015.1 Picea engelmannii | reverse complement strand
GGAATCCAAAAGTTGAAGAAGGTGAATCTTCGGTAAGAGCAGAAGGAGGAGTTGGAGGTGGTGGACCTTCAGAACCTTCTTCTCCTTCATCCTCATCATCTAATAATGAAGCAAGTGTACATTCCTCCAAGGATAAGAAAAAATCTCATCATTCTTCTTATATGTCGTTATTAAAGTTAGATGTAAAGTTTCAATTACCCACTTATGATGGTGAATTAGATGCAGAAAAGCTAAATAATTGGGTGAGACAATTAGAGGTCTATTGCAGGATACAAAAGATTGTTGATGATGAAACTAAGATCCAACTAGCAAGCCTCAAATTAGGAGGCACAACTCTCATATGGTGGGAAAGCAGAACTAGAGATGATCTTAAGAAAAGTGGTAAAACAATCTCTTCCTGGAATGATTTTGTTATTGCATTAAAACAATAGTTTTACCCTTTAGCTTACATGCAACAAGAAATGATGAATTGGCAATGTTTAATGCAATCAAAAGGTCAAAGTGTTCAAGAATATACTCAGATATTTCGTAAGAAAGCGTTAAATTTGGGTATTCCATTATATACACAAGAGACACTCCTAAAATATATTGGTGGTTTACATTCTTATCTTAAGCACACTATTCTTATGCTAAATCCTTCTAACTTTGATGAAGTATGTGTACAAGCCATTCACATTGAATCAAGTAAAGGGAATGTTGGTGATAGTGTTTCTACAGATATTTGGCAAAGAAAGGATGTAGGGAAAATGAAAGAGAAGAAGACAGCCACAGCAAGAAAGGAGAAGCCTACTTGCAAGCATTGCAAGAAAGTAGGCCATGATGAAGATCGTTGTTGGGTTTTACATCTTGATTTGAAGCCAAAGAAGTTTTCCAACCACGAAAGGAAGGATACCACAGCTGCGACAATTCAAGTGGATATTGGATTAGATTCCGGTGATGAGACACAGGTTGTAGCTATGGAAATCCGAGGTAAAAAATGTGTTGCAAGTTCTAGCTCTTCTAGATCAGTTGATGTAAATGATGAGTGTAAAAGGAACGAAATTTTCCACATAAGAGTCATAACACATAATGTCAAAGTTGATACTCTTGTAGATAGTGGATCACAAGCCAATATAATCAGTGAATATGTTGTGAATAACTTGGGACTTGAAACCAAGTCACATCCTAAACCATATCCATTGGGATGGATATGTGGTGATAACAATTTACATGTAACCAAGCAATGTAAAATCAAGTTTGCAATCACTTCTAATTATATTGATGAAGTAGAGCTTGATATAGTGCCACTGGACATATGTGGAATTGTACTAGGAAGCCCATACCTTTATGATAGGAAGGCTATATTCTACAAGGAGGAAAATAAATATTGCTTCAAGAAAGATGGGAAGGAGTACATTGTTCGTGCTCATCGCATGAAAACTGGCAGGTCCTTTGCAGCTACAAGGCAGTTAAACAGAATGGTAAATGCAAGCAGAAGTTTAACACTTATGTCTGTAACAAAACATGAAGTTAGTGATCCTAAACATGAGATGATTCCATATGTTTCAAACAATCATGAAGTGTCACCGGAGGTACAACATAAGGTTCAACTGCATAATTTGATTATTGTTCCTGTTCAAAAGGGGAAGCATGTTTTTTCATTTGCATTTGCATTCTCAGTATTGTTGATTAGTTTGTTGTTGTTCAGTGGTGTATGGCTGAAAAGTGTGACAAAGAATATAGATGATTGTGTGATAAATGAAATGATTACTTTGATAAACAATGCTATCTCAGTTTTCATGTTTGTTGTGATTAGTCAGGTGATCATTATCCCAGCAGAGAGAATGGATGATACATGACAAAGTGGGGAGGCAGTACCCTCACTTCTTACCTGAGTAAAAGCAGACTTTTGGTGGTCCAAAAGATTCCAAAGTGGGGAGGAATGATCCAGGAGGCTCCCCAAGCTCAGAAAATGCTCAAAAATCAAAATTCTCATAATTGGATGAAACTAATGACATTGCATCCGACTCGTTCTCCCAATTTCGTCCATATATTTACTTTCTCAAACGGACGTTGTATGCAAGAGTTATCGTACTCTGACCGTTTTCTCAAACAAGGAAAAAGTCAACAGGTCCAGTCAAATGATGACATCAGCAGTGCTGACATGGCAGAGACAAGTGGCGACAAGTGGCAGTCCAGTAGAAGGTGACTAGTCAGTGACAGGGATCCAACCAACAGCTGATAAGTGGAATTTGTTTGGCAAATGGTTGGGTGCCACGTGGCCTAGTCATGGGTTGCCACGTGGCACCATGGTATTGGTTAATGGTTGGTGGAAAAATGTTATGGAGCTCATGGGATTTGAACCCATGACCTTTTGGTAGGCGCCCAAGACTTGGCCAAAAGTAATTTTTACCAATGGGCCCTTGATGGTGCTTATTAAATATAACCCACTTTACTTTTATTAAAGTGTATTGTAAAGGTGTATGGGCACACAAGGGATAAGCCCCAACCCAAGGATCTTGGGGATATCCCATAAAACCAAGGGGGCACGCATGAGAAGGGGCTTATCCCACTTAAGGCACCCTATTTTGAGCACTGATCCCATGAAAAGCACCATAAGACCAGGGGCGCGCACCCAGTTAGGGGGCTTAGCCCTATATTTGCACAAATGTGGGGTTTTCACTATATATTAGTGATTTTTTAATGATTTTTTAAGCAAATTTAATGGATTTTGCCCATTATTGGGAGATATTGGGCTCTTTTTGAGCCCAGATTTTGGGAGGAAGTTGGGAGATGGTTACCAACTTCAAATCTATATAAACTAGACCTGTTGGAGGCCATGGGAGGATAAGAAGAAAGACTTTTTGATGCAGGGTTTTGAAGAAGCAGTTTGTAAATTTTGGCCTTTTCTCATGTTTTGAGAGGTGTTTTTCTCATGTTGTTGAGAGGATTTTGATGGTGCATGCATGAATCTGAGCAAGGAGGTCTTGTACAGAAGACATGAAACATGTAATGTAACATCAAATAGCATTGTAAGAGAACTTTGAGCATTTTAAAGAGCAATAAAGAGGTCCTCCACTTGGAAGCAGGCCCGGAGACGTAGCCAACGATTGGTGAACTCCGTTATCAACCTCTTGTCTCTATTTCTCTTCCTGTTTTGTTGTTCTATTCTCTTCATTTGTAGCATGAATATTAATGGCTGATCTCTTTATACATTAATAAGCATCAAGTAAAAGTCACATTTGATATTCCGCAAACAAGATAACAAGTTTACGTATTTCGCATTCTTAACGATCCGATGCAAAAAGTGCATTAAAACAACTTGGGATTTACCAGTAATACCTTCGTTTTTGGATCATTTTTACTAAGTATTATCATTTTTGTTTCCATCTAAGAGTTGTTATTGCTATCATTGAATCCATTACCCTAGAAGGCACTAGTTTACTCACCTTGGTGATTGATTTGCTCAAACAACTCTCAAACAAACTTCCTTGGAACATTTGCTAACTTTTTCTAACTTTAGACTAGCCTAATTCACTAACTAACTTGTTTTTGTTGCAAAAGATTGCTACAATCATCTAACAACAACAAATTGACCTTAAAAGTGACATGTTATGCAAGTTAGACATTGCTAAATCTGCTTGTGACTATCTAATATCAATTTTCCTAGTTAAAGTTATTATCTCTAGTCTTTTCTCAAGCATTTTGAAGAATAATTATTGTGGTTGTTACAAATTTATCATTGTTGTTGTAAATTGTTGTACTACTGCAATTTTATATCATCTAGTTTATCTTTCAAGAGTTCATTGTCTTATGAAGCATTACCATCATTTTGGTACTTGAAAAGTGCCCTTTTTCTGTTTTTTTGTCTTGTTCTGGATAGGTACACAATATTATTCATTTCCATCATCTCTATAAGACATAAAAGAACCTTTGAAATTGAGTGACCTGTGAGAGGGGGGGGGGGACTTTCTTATACTTTGGCCTTGGCCTTCTCAAACCCTCAGGTCACTGGGGACGTCTCCCCCGAGGTACATTGATATACTCTTAAATGTAAAGGGGTTTCCTATTAAGGTGATAGTGATAGGTCACTCCCATTTACGTCAATTTTTTATCTACTTGCATTGGGCTTTGGGAAAGTACAAATTTTGCAATAACATTTTGGCACCGTTGTCAGGGAACACTGAGTCAATTTTCCTCGAACAACACTTTTTCAGTAAGCCTTTCCCTCAAATCCTTTATCTTACGAAGCTTACCCGACGAATCCACTGAGGATGATCCCCTCATCCCTTTGATATTTTCGAGAAAATTATCTGGCGACTCCACAAAGCTTAGGGAGATACACCAATCATCCCAATTATTTTATAAGAAAACCTCCTTGAGACTCTCCTATAGTAAAATCATTGTTTGGAGGAAATCTTCATTTAAACACAATGTCTAATGCTCAAACCCAGACCCTTAATCCAAATCAAGATAATAACCAGAGACAATGGTCATCCAAGATTTTTAAACCATTATACATGAAAAACATTATGGGATACCCTAGGCAAATGCCCCCTAGGTATGAGAAGTGGTTAGCTAAATTAACTGGTAATGATGTAGTCAGTGTTGAGGATCATATGAGAAACTTCTGAGCCTTCTTTCAGCTTCATTCTATCAGTGATGATACTGAAAATTTAGCTATGAAATTGTTATCTTCTACCCTCTATGATGGTGATATACGATGGTACAATAGTCTCTCTGATGCTAGTATTACAAAAATGGACAAGTTGGAGGAAGTGTTCCTCAAGTGATGGAGTGTCAAGAAAGACCCCAACATGTTGCTAATAAGGCTAAATAACATCAAAAAAACTGAGAATAAAATTGTTAGGGAATTTCATGATAAGTTTGAAAGGTTGGTACAAAAGATCTCGATGAGCTATCACCCTTCAAACAATTTCCTTATCTTTCTTTACACTAAATCCTTTACATGAAAAATAATCTTCCTCCTCAGAGAAAAATCCCCTAAAACAATCCAAGAAGCCTAGGATACAAAGATTGAAGACAATTTGCCATTATCCAAAGTTGAACCCTTCTCCGCCCCAAGAGTCAAAATGGATTCTAAACCCAAAGTAGTCCATAATGTTGAAACTACCTCAGATATTGGTGCTAGCTTGGAAAAACTACAATTCACTGTAGATGGCATGGTAAAAACCCAAGAATTGATGATGAATAGGATTGTCAACTTGGAAATAGCTCAACAAAAACCTCCTATGGTTCCTTACAAAGTGCAATTCGAGAGGGGGACCCAAGTTTAAAAAAAAAAAAATTGATCAAGAAGTCCCTAATACGTTATCCCCCACAAACATGGTAGATGAAAACACTTGGTGTTTGCAATGTAGATACTCAAATTGGGAGCATGAATGTCCCATGAACAATGGTGAACATGACCAAGTGAATAATATTGATCATACCTTTGAGGATCCACATTATTTCATTAATGTCACACTTGAAGAACATCAAGAAGGCATGAATGAAGAAACCAGGAAGGCTAGGATGGAGGTGATAAACAATCATTATCAAGAGTCGAGAGAAAAGTTAAAAAAACAAGAACTCCAAGTGTATACTAGGAAAAAATGAATGAACCAACCTCTCTCTATTGGACCTATAAATTCACAACCAAGACCTCCACCTATGAACATACTTCTTCCTAAAAATCCTCCCAAAACTAACAAGGTTGATTTGAATTTTGACTTTGAAGGTGCATTGGCCAAAATGCAATGACCATTCCACTAAAGGAAGTTATCAAGGTTCCATCCATAAAAGAAATATTCGATTTTTTTTTCAAAGTATCAGATGAGCCAATGGACCCTCCTATTATGTTACAAGAAGACCATTTTAGGTTTCAGTATGATGGACACCTGCCTTTCTTCATGACATTATTAGTGGATAACAAATGCCTTAACAACTGTATGCTTGACTCAGGAGTAGGTGCTAACATGATGTCTTTGAGAGTCATGGAGAAGCTAGGCCTAAAGACTACACGACCTTATAGGAATGTATGTGGTTTTGAATCCAGGACCATACCCACTCATGGGGTAGTTGAGAATGTTGAAGTACGCCTTGGAAAGTATCCCAAGAGAGTGATCCATATGGATATTGTGGTGGTGGACGTCCCTGATGTGTCGGGAATTATTTCGTCCAAGAAGTTTGCCGCAATGTTGGGAGGAACATTAGAGATGGACCTAACTTACATTAACGTGCCTATAAAGAATGGGACAATTGAATGTCTTCCAAATATGCCAATGGCCAAGGCCCATGTGCAAGAAATTAACAATGATTTTGACACCAATGGAACACATCAGCCAACCAAGGAAAACCTTCCCATATTTTCTCCAAAGGATTTACCTTTCACTTTAGAGGAAGAGTTTGATGAGATATAGTGGCCAAAAAAGGAAGAATATCAACAATTATTAGATAAATATAAGGACAAGGAAGTTGGAACTGTTAAGTTACTAAAGAAAGGGGATGATGACATATTGATCAAACCAAGCCAACAAGAAGTCCTTACTGTTGAATCCCACCCTCATCCCTCAAGACAATATACTAGGGTTATACAAGAAACAACCAAGCTTGAAGCAAAATAGTATCAAGAGGGAGATACGGTATGGATGTGGGACGCTAAGAAAGGAGAGCCTACTAATGTTAAAGGGAATGCAAATTTTTGGCTTGGACCTTTCAGAATCATAATGAAGTCAGTCGATGATGCCTACTATTTATCCACGTTGGAAGGAAGAAAACGCCCATTACCAATTTGTGGACACCTCCTTAAACCCCATCACGGGAAAAGACTTGAATTCACAGGTAAGTACAAGTAAGTTAGGCATTTGCATCCATTATATATACCATCTGCATATCATGCTAGTATAGTGTAGTTTCATTATTATATTGCTTCATTATGTATATATATGCTTACTTATATTTATTTATTTATATCATGTATGAGCGAGAGGTGATATCACCACCATGAGGATTATTGATGTATTTTGTTGAGATTTAGCAGGTGCAGGTCATACTAGATATGTTGAGGTTCTCATGTGCTCTATGATGAGCACATGTCCCTGAGTTGGAGCCATATGTTATCCCTTATACTAGGGATAACTAAGGAGATTATGTCTCGGGGCCCACAGGTCCTAAACATGGTGTCGAGAACCAGATGACTTGAGCATGGCCCTGGAGGGCCTATCTTTTCTTCAGTGAAACCCATCTATCAGCACCAGCAATATCCATCCCACCAGCCTGGTCTTGAAGAAGAAGTAAGTTTTTCTCCATGAGGTAATGAGTCTGGGTATCATTGTATGTGTCACTCTGATTATTAAAGCACTTGAATATGTTTCACTGAATTCTCCTTCATTTCATAATGTTTGCTTGGAAATTATGCTCTTTAACTTGTTCATACCTAGGAAGGTGACATAATTCCCTAGTAAGTTGATTCCCCTTTAGGATGAGTTGCCACTAGGTGGGTATATGAAAGGTCATCGTCCATTCTCTCCATACTTACCACTTTCCATCCTTATTCCTTTCATTTTCCCCCTACATTTGTTCGGGCATTGGGTTAGCCACACTAGGAAGGGTTGTACCTTGCCTTGTCGGAAGAAGGGGCTAAAGGCCCATAGCGTAAAAGTAGATGGAAAGAGTTAAAAGCCAAGATGAAACCTTTGAGATGCTTTGCCCAGGGATTCCCGAGAAAGCAATAAAAGGATTCTCAGTAAGAAAAGGGAACCCACAAGATAAATAAACACTCAAGGTACTAGTTGGTGGATGGGAGGTCTCATCGTGAGCTAGCCTATTAGGTCCATGGGCATGTAGTGGTATGACACTACCATCTATCTGGTCACTAATCCATGGTAGTGTCTCTTGGTGACATAGCCAAGAGAAAGGGGGCCTCATCACGAGCCAGCCTTCTCATTTTCGTGAAATTCTCGTGGGTAACGTTGTCACCTCTAGTCACCATGCTAGGACAGTGTCCCCCAGCTTTTCCCTTGAAAAGAAAAAAAAAAAAAAATAAGACTAAGAATAAAAGGCATTGAATGGGATAGGAAACAAAAGCATCCATGATAAGATGCAACTCACCCTCTACAAAGTCACCCACATGCAAGACCTATATTTCCCTTTTATCAATGCACCCTCTGGCCAAACATTTCCCCTATGCCACTTCACACACGCTTACATGACCTAGATTGGTTCACACCTGGGAAGCACCCCAAAATTAAGAAGGATTAGCCCAATAGGACATCCTGAGACCTTCTCCAAACCTGACTTGTTAAACTGCATAACATCTTTGAGCATTTGTCTGGGTAAAGGGGGGTTTGCTGCACATGTTTGGGTAATTTTATTATTAGATGTGATTGCCATTGCTATGATCCCTGTGATCTATGAGCCCCTGGAGGGTGTATTTGTTGTTGTTGCAGGACTTTGCCTGGTGGACAGTGTAACGTCCCCTCCGTTACGACAATGATTAGCGATGTACAAAAGGTAATTATTATTTATTTTTTGCATTAGGAAATTAAAATTGTCACAACATAAATTAATAGAATTACAAGCGACACATCATCATAATCAATAACAACACAAGCCAATGCATAATATCGACACATGATCAACACATAAACATAAATAGCGACGCAATTCAACATATCACAATTAATTGAAGAAAAATATAAATAAATGATCAACCATGTCACTGAATATTAAGAAACTACCCACCCGATCTATCCTACATGGTTAGGACCTCCAAGACACATTAGAAACGCTCAAGTCCATGATTCATCCGATTAATTTTGACCACTTAAGGTCTCAGGACTGGCGACTATTCTGAGGAACAAGGAGATATATAAATCCCACTAATATAATCAAGCCGATAATCATCTAGATCAATCAATCCATCTTAATTATCATTTATTAAGGTGTGACAAAAATTATATTACAATCATACATCAATTTAATTGATGTGATGCCACCTCTGAAGCAATCAACAATTGTTCAGCTACAAATATCATATGACAATTGATTGACGCAATTACCATCTATGATGCATTCCTACAATAGTCTGACTACAATAATGTATATCAATGACTGATGCAAATACCATCTATGATGCATTCCAACAATAGTTTGACTACAATAATGCATATAAAATGACTAACGTAAATATCATCTATGATGCAGTCCAACAATAGTCTGGCCACAATAACGCATATCATTTAATTGACGCAATTACCATCATTACACAAGGTGCGGGAACAAACATCGCGACAATTGTGTGAGTAAGGACAATAATTTCACTGGCAATAATTATAGCAGCAATGCTACTTAAATGTTTTATAATTATTTTATATTTTGGTTGATATCTTCAATAGGCAGAGGCTTCACTTGTTCACTTTACATGGGCCCACAAATTGACATAAAAATGAAGAGCCTTTTTAGATTAATAACAATAAGTGACAAGATACTATTTTCTTAACATAAAAAGAAAAGGAAACCCTTTTAATTAGAAATGCTCCAAAATTATGAACAGGAATACAAGTTTATTTATTTTATTAAGCATCAAGGAGAAATAGCTATATCATACAACCATTATTTTCTAAATTCAACCAATTTCAATAGAGGAAGGACATTGTTTGAATTGGAGTGTTGGGCCAGTACTCAGATTGATTTTTCTCATTACTCACGGAAGGAGTTTCTCCAGGCAATTTAAATTTTCGTTGTCAGGAAAACGCCAAAGGGTGAATGTTCCTCGCATTACACTGAGTGTAATACTGTGCAGTGTGTTTTCACTGTCAGGGAAAGAAGATAGTGTTTGAACAACAAACATGATCTATGTGACATCTAGAAATAATAAAAAAACAGCATAGCCGGAACTCAACATTGGATGTGATTTGGTAGCCATTGCCATAATCAAATTTATGGGTTTTAAAAGAACTTTAAAAAGGGATTCCAATGGAGGAGTTAATATCTGAATGATACCGGAGACTAGCTATAGGGAAGGTGCATGCACTGTTGAAGGGAACAATCGTTGGCATATCGATAGCTACAGGAATTCGCCATTGACATGTGTTCGGTAATATAAAAGTACAACAACCTACAACAATTATTAATCCTGAGATACGAATGAAGGATGGAGATGTAGCAAAGGAATGATTAAACGAAGATAACACAACCAATGAAACCCACAGACAGTCATTTAAACAAGTCGAGCTGGTGAAAGACCAATCTTATAACGATTGCAAAGAGCCAATGGAAATTTGCTAACAACCATTTACACAAATTAGTGATGGTGAAGAACAATCTTAAAACGTTTTGTAAAGAGCTAAAGAAATTCATTGTTAGTCATTAAACCAATTCGTGATGGTGAAGATAGTCTTAAAACGTTTGGCAAAGAGCTAAGGAAAATTCGTTGAAATTCATTAACCAATTCGTAATGGTGAAGACAGTATTAAAATGTTTGGCAAGGAGCTAAGGAAAATTTGTTGACAACCATTAAACCAATATGTGATGGTCAAGATGGTTTTAAAACATTTGGCAAAGAGCCCAGAGAATTTTGTTGACGGTCATTAACCAATTCATGATGGTGAAGACAGTTTAAAAAAAATGTTTGGCAAAGATCCCAGGGAAAATTCGCTGACAGTCAATTAAACCAATTCGTGATGGTGAAGATAGTTAAAAATGTTTGGCAAGGAGCCCAGGAAAAATTCGTTGACAGTCAATTAAACCAATTCGTGATGGTGAAGACAGTTTAAACACGTTTAGCAAGGAGCCCAGAAATTTTAATACTTGATCAGAGACACATCAATTCGATATAGGATAGCTAACGCGAACTTAATCCAGAAAATACCAAAATTTCAATGCTTAGTTGTGAAAGGTAAACGACGTTACTATCCAGAAATACAAAATTCTAATGCTTAGTTGAAAATGTGAATGGCATTACTATCCAGAAAATGCAAATTCCAATGCTTAGTTGAGATTGTCAACGACATTACTATCTAGAAAATAGAAATTCCAATTCTTATTACTCAAAAACCCATCAAGGATTTACCAAATTAATGTCAGGAATAGAATGGCGGTTTTGGCAATATTTCCAAGGGATGTACACGAAATCTAACTAATTAAAATTTGAACTCAAATAAGAGAATTGTAACCGAAGGCGACGAAGAGTCGAAGATGTTCTTCAACGATGGTGATCCTTCTGTCCTCCCGCTTGATAATCATGGAGACTTCATCAGTACCTCCTAGCCAATGCTAAGGGTACTCTTCTTCCCCCTTATCCCCCCCTGAGTTGCAAAGGGGCCACACACACAAAACCAGAAAAAAAAATACTCTAGCTCCGAGCTTGCCTCACAAGGTAGAGCCACCACTCTCTCTCAAGCTAGGTAACCCAACTGTGACAGGTAAAACCAGTCAAAAAATTTGTAGCATAACTTTACCCATCACTAGTGTGTTTCCTTTTTCTCATCTAGAGCATTTTATTTATAAGAGGTTCCTTAATAACACATTCCCACTTGCACAATTAATTCACTTTTTAATTAAATAAATTAGAATTATTCCCCCCTTAGACTTGTCACCCTCTCCCCAAGTTGCACAACAAATTTCACATTTTATTTAATTAAAGTCAATTTCTCTCACCCTTCCTAAAAGCATTCCTTAAATCACTCCTAGTTGTCTCTTTATTCCCCATATTCTCATTTAATGACTGACACCTTACTAAATCTGAGTTGAGTTAAAATAGGATTCTTCTCTAGTTAGACTACTGTTAACTAAACTCTACATACCTTTCTATATATGCACATTCTTTTCATGTTTATTTCTTTCTTATTTAAAAAATCCCCTTTTTACATTTTCTTGCACACATGTGCCTTATGTCAATCTTTAAATATAATTCACCCCTTTTTAATTCTTAGCTTGTTTTACTTCATTCCCTTTTTATTTGATTTATAATTTAGTTTTAGACTTCTTACCAAACTTGGAATTAGGCTTAATTTTTTAATAGGATTAGACTTTCACTTGGGATTTACAATTAATAATTTCAATCCTTAATTAATTAATTAAATCCAGCAATGCTTAAAGATTTTACAAGGTTTAACTATTTGCTCGGGGTTTTCTAGGCCACCTAGATTCATTGACTCAAGTTTTATTTCAGCGACGTTCCCTTCAAGACGCACTCTGTGCTCCAAGGGTGTCACTCGCCTTTGACTGGTTTTGGTAGTTGTCCAACCCATGGAGTCAACACTCCATTTGGGCAACCCTGTGAGAGACTAAGGGCTTCTAAGGAATAAGGACCCCACCTTATTGCATGCCCCTTATAATCTTTGTGAGCGACTGTCTCAGTATGACCTCACGACATCGTGGACCTCTTGAACTAGGTAATCGTTAACCTACAATTCGAGCCATGAAGGGATTGCTAGTAGGCTATGATAGGGACTCTACCACACCTCTCCCTCAATATATGGTCTATGTACATGGCCCCTTTACTCCTTATGTGAGTCAGATTAGCAATCATTCATCAGCCTACATCCATCAACGAAACAATGTCAATGATCCATATATAAAATCATATTATAATCGATCATATCTCACATATGCATAAATGAAATATTCAAACCAATAAAATCCACTCCCTGACTCAATCTAGAGTCTAAGGAGGTCCATTGATGCCATCGACATCCACAATATGTCTAGTGTCCTGCACACTCAAGGAAACTTGTCAATAGCATTTGTCAATACACATATATCAAATAACATTAAATCATAATCCATCAACATCATCATAAGAATCCATCAACGAAAACAAATAACCATGTACTATAACTAGATCATTTGCATGCAACTGTCCTCAAAGAATAAGTCAATAACATGTGCTCGCAAGAGCGGAATGTTACATAAACCCCCTCATTTTTAAACTATGTCTCGAAGTTGTATAGTATATAAAATGTAGTAATAAAAGTATCAGACAAGATCTATATGTCTAATCTATCAAATAAGTAAGGAAACTATTGGTGCATATCATATGTGTCCTCCCAGGTAGCCGAGTGTGGACTATAATCGTCCCACTAGACCTTGACCTAATCGACTGTTCGACATCGTAAATATCGAATGTGATGGTCTAGAATGCGAATGGGCTCCACCAAGAGTGCACCCTCATCAGACACCTACAAGGAACTCATGTCAATCGCATGTGTAGGATCATTAACATAATGTCTCAAAACAGATACATGAAAAACATTGTGCATACACCTCAAAGAATTAGGCAAGGCTAGTCGATAGGCCACATGTCCTTTCTTTTCCACAACTTCAAAGGGTCTCACAAACCTAAGAGAGAGTTTAGAACCCTTTCCAAACTTGATTGAACTTTTGTGCGGTTTCACCAGCAAGAATACTTGATCGCCAACTTCATAATTGCGGTCGACGTGATGCACATCACCATAACTCGTTTGTCGATCTTATGATTCTTTAATCCTTTGTCTTATCATTTGGATTTGTTATTCTATTTCTTGGATCACTTTTGGTCCTACCGGGACCCTATCCTCAAGTCGATCCCATCTTAATGGTTTCTGACATGGTCCTCCATATACAAACTCAAATGGTACCATATTAATGGTACTTTGATAGTTGTTGTACGCTAACTCTACGAGTGGCAAGAAATCTTCCCAATGTTTATGTTGATCCATTACATACATCGAACTATATCCTCCAAGTTTTGGTTCATTCTTTTTGTCTGCTCGTCTGTCTTAGGGTGATATGCGGTACTAAAGTTTAATTGTGTTCCCAAAGCCTATTGGAAACTAATCCAAAATCGTCTTGTAAACATTGATCCTTGATTAAATATGACCCTCTTTGGCACGCCATGCAATCTCAAAATATCACTGATAAAAACTCTAACTATGTCTGGCGCTTGATACGTCATATGCACATGAATAAAATGTGCACTCTTCGTCAGAGTGTCAACTACCACGAAAATCGATTCCTACCTCCTTGCCATCAGCGACAATCCAACAATAAAGTCCATCGAAATAACCTCCCATTTTGATTCTGGAATAGCATGTGGCTATAGTAATATTTTTGGATGTCTATGTTAAGCTTTCACTTGTTGACATTCCAGACATCTCGCCACGTAGCTAATTATGTATGCTTTCATTCCTTTCCAGAAGAATAAAGGATTAAGATCTACCCTCATCTTCATGAATCCTGTATGAGACATGTATATTACTCTATGAGCTTCACTTAAGATCAAATTTCTCCATTTGTCATTAGGTGGTACGTAAATTCTGTTATTATACCTGATCTAAAAATGAAGAAGACTTGTATTCTTGAAAATATTTGCAAGTTAAAATTTTATGTGTTAAAATGCAAATGGATCAACTTTGCAACACAACTTTAAAAGGATTTACTCATTCAAGATGCATATAAACAACAACATAATCAGTGAACAGAAAACACATAACACAACAAATGATAAAGGAGTTCACCCCTCTCTTGGGCTACATCTCCTGGTCCAGCTTCCAATGGATCATTTGTATTATTTACTCAAAGTGCTCAAAAATGTGTTTTACAATGCTCAAAATTTCAAATAGACTGCTCCAATGGCTTCAGAACGTCCAAAAACCCCTAGTTGGGCTTTTCGGCACCTCGTTTGGCCAAAAATTGAAGAAGATAGGCTTCCTGGAAGTCCCCCCTTCAAGCTTGTTGTCTCTGCATCTACAAAACGCACCCTTGTTGGCTCAACCTAGCCCACACGCATATTTAAGCATAAAAACTTAGCACCGGATGCAACCGCACGAACCGTGCAAACTATAGGACGGTTATAGGTGCACCTAGCCCCTAACTGTCAAGGGCAAGGTCATATGACCCATGTGACCGTGCGTTTAAAAGTAAGGGCCATAACCGTTTGAACCAAATTCAAACCAACGCATACCCGTGCACGCGTCAATGGTCATATGGAAACAAACATGTGACCGTGGCCATATCAAAAGGGATATGTTAAAACATATACCTGCACCTGTGGTCATATTACAACACAACATATGATCAGAGTTTAGTTTTGAATGTGCACGTAAAGGTTTTAAACCGTGGCCATATTACAATACAACATAACCACGGGCTGGGGCTAGGCCCCAGCCCAACCCCCCGCCCAAAAATACAACATTTCAATTCAAATAAAATACGCACCATATAGAGTTAAGAAACACTATGGTGGCGCGTTGGTTGGTGGTCTTTGCCAAAGATTTACATGCGGGTGGAGGTCACGGGGTCGATTCTGGTGGACTCCAAATAAATTTTAAACCAATAAATAGGGGACACGTGGCGGCCATTGATTGGGCCACGTGTCTCCATTCCATTCACTGCAAACAAGCCATGTCACCTGCCAACTGTGCAAATAGATGCCTGCCACGTGTCATACGGCCTGCCACGTCAGCGTCCGTACGGACTGTACAGTCAGCACCCCTTTTTTTGCATGTTTGTCATTTTGAACAGAACGTGATATCTCTCGCTCCCGACGTCCGTTTGAACCCAAATGAGTTGTGTTGGGTTCGTAACGGAGAGGCCTACGCTCCCATTCGATTTGAAGCAATTCCAAGCACTTTGAATTTTTTAGCAAAATTTGATCCCCTAATCACACCTCCCCCATTGGAAAGCTTTTGGACCTCCAAAAGACTATTTTTAGTCTATATGAAGATGAGGGTATAGCTCCCTCACCTTTCCAACCTCAATCCACTTGGCTTTGCTTGGATTTGTACATTTAAGACCAACTCGAAGATACTCCACATTTCCTCGTTTTGAAGTTCGCATTCTTCTGTCAAGGATGGTGTCTTCATGCAGTTCTATAAGATATTCTGGGGAAAAATCATCTATAGAAGAAATCTAAACATGCTCTCCTTGATCATCAATCAAAGGAGGCTCATACAATTTCAAATTCTCAACATTAACAACTGCATACATTTGCATACAAGGAGGCAAATTTAAACGAAAGGCATTGTTACCAATCTTGTCGATAATCTTGAAAGGACCATATCGAATCGGTTTCAATTTTTTACCTTCTCCTTTAAGCCTCTCCTTATTGATGTAAAGCCAAACTTCATCTCCAACTTGGAAACTGTGATCAA
>ML788128.1:207311-229499 GCA_009831015.1 Picea engelmannii | reverse complement strand
CTTGAAACTTGCGGTGATGATATAAGCTTCCTCCTTGAAGGATGAGAACTTGGCTCTACAAGTTGACCTTCTCCTCTTGTGAGTTTCAACCTTGTGAGCATCAGAAAACAAAACACTTGCAACTAATCAAGTCTTCAAAAACCAATGCTCTGATACCAACTTGATCTAAAAATGAAGAAGACTTGTATTCTTGAAAATATTTGCAAGTTAAAATTTTATGTGTTAAAATGCAAATGGATCAACTTTGCAACACAACTTTAAAAGGATTTACTCATTCAAGATGCATATAAACAGCAGCATAATCAATGAACAGAAAACACATAACATAGCAAATGATAAAGGAGTTCACCCCTCTCTTGGGCTACATCTCCTGTTCCAGCTTCCAATGGATCATTTGTATTATTTTCTCAAAGTTCTCAAAAATGTGATTTACAATGCTCAAAATGCCAAATAGACTGCTCCAATGGCTTCAGAATGTCCAAAAACCCCTAGCTGGTCTTTTTCAACACCTCGTTTAGCCAAAAATTGAAAATAGGCTTCCTGGAAGTCCCCCCTTCAAGCTTGTTGTCTCTGCATCTACAAAATGCACCCTTGTTGGCTCAACCTAGCCCACACGCATATTTAAGCGTAAAAACTTAGCACCGGATGCAACCACGTGAACCATGCAAACTGTAGGATGGTTATGGGCACACCTAGCCCCTAACCATCAAGGGCAAGGTCATATGACCCATGTGACCACGCGTTTAAAAGTAAGGGCCATAACCGTTTGAACCGAATTCAAACCAACGCATACCCGCGCGCACGTCAATGGTCATATGGCAACAAACATGTGACCGCGGCCATATCAAAAGGGCTATGTTAAAACATATACCTGCGCATGTGGTCATATTACAACACAACATACGACCGGGGTTTAGTTTTGAATGTGCGTGCAAAGGTTTTAAACTATGGCCATATTACAATACAACATAACCACGGGCTGGGGCTAGGCCCCAGCCCGACCCCCCGCCCAAACATACAACATTTCAATTCAAATAAAATCCGCACCATATAGTGTTAAGAAACACTATGGTGCCGCATTGGTTGGTGGTCTTTGCCAAAGATTTGCATGCGGGTGGAGGTCACGGGGTCGATTCCGGTGGACTCCAAATAAATTTTAAACTAATAAATAGGGGACACGTGGTGGCCATTGATTGGGCCACATGTCGCCATTCCATTCACTGTAAACAAGCCATGTCACCTGCCAACTATGTAAATAGCTGCCTGCCACGTGTCGTACGGCCTGCCACGTCAGCGTCTGTATGGACTGTACGGACTGTACAATCAGCACCCCTTTTTTTGCCTGTTTGTCATTTTGAACAGAACGTGATATCTCTCGCTCCCGACGTCCGTTTGAACCCAAACAAATTGCGTTGGGTTCGTAACGACGAGGTCGACGCTCCCGTTAGATTTGAAGTGATTCCAAGCACTTTGAATTTTTGAGCAAAATTTGATCCCCTGATCAATACCTCAACAATTCGTCATAGTCCAAGGTATAACCATCAAACTTTGGTACCATCATGGTGTCTTATCCAATATTTTCCTTAACTTCTTTGTACCAATCATCGTCGATCTGTATAGCTAGAATATTTTCTTGAAGGTTCATCTGAAGAGGTATCACTAAGAATACACGTGGTCTCTGACTCAATGCATCGGCCACTATGTTTACCATACCCTTTATGTAAGAAATATCAAAGTCGTATTCACTAAGTAGTTCTGACCAACGCCTTTGTCATGCGTTCAGGTCACTCTGCATAAATATGTGCTGCAATCCACAACGATTTGTCTTTAATTCGAATTTTCATCCAATCAAATAGTGTCTCCATACTCTCAAGGCATATACAATTTCCAATAACTCCAAACTATGTGTTGTATAGTTCTCCTCATGGTTTCTTAATTTCCTTGAGATACAAGCGATCACTCGACCGTCTTGCATCAATACTTCGTCTAAACCTTTCTTGGATGAGTCTGTGCATACCAATAATTCTTGGTCCATGTCGAGGACCTTTAGTATTGATGTTGTCATCAACAACTACTTGAGCCCATGAAATGCTTCCACGCATTTCTCGGTCCATACAAACTTCTTGGTTTTCTTCTACAATTCTGTGATCGTATTTGCTATCTTCAAAAACCCTTCGAGGAACCGTCGATAATATCTTGCTAAACCCATAGAGATGCATACTTCTGGTACGTTTTTCGATAAAGGCCATTCCATAATATCCTCTACTTTCGTTGGATCCACAACTATGCCTTCGCAGGATATAACATTCCCTAAGTAATGAATCCTTTATCGGTAAAAAGAACATTTCGATAGTTTCCAATATAATTTATTTTCCCATAAACATTGTAGTACCAAGTGTAAATGTTCGTCATGTTCTTCTGTCGTCTGAGAATATATCAGCATGTCATCAATGAATACATGAACAAACTTGTCCAAGTATTCATGGAACACCCCATTCATCGAACTCATGAACACCCCCGGGGCATTTGTCAGTCCAAACAGTAAAACCATAAACTCATAGTGTTTGAACCTCATCTTGAATGTGGTCTTAGGAATATCTTCCTCTTTAATTCGTAACTGGTGATAACCTGATCTCAAGTTGATCTTGGAAAACATCGTCGCACCTTTCATTTGATCAAACAAATCATCTATTATTGGCAACAAATATTGGTTCTTGATCGTCGCCTTGTTCAATTGATGGTAGACAATGCAAAGTCTCCACGACCCATCCTTCTTTCTTATGAAAATAACAGGTGCACCCCAAGGCGACACACTTGGACATATAATTCAAAATTCCAACAATGCCTTCAATTATATTTTCAACTCCTATAACTTAGGTGTTGACATCCAATAAGGCGTTTTTTCTATCGGTTCAGTTCCAGGTTTCAGGTCAATGGTAAACTCCAATTCTCTTTCGAGCGACAAACCTAGTAACTCTTCTAGAAACATGTCAACAACTCTTGTACTACCGAAAGGTTTTCTAATCCTTTTGCCTCACCCTTTTCATTTAGCGCTAAGATTGCATATAACTTACATCCCTTGTGCATTCTCTTCTGTAGTTGTAAGGAAGAAATGAACCTCAGGGACACTCCCTGGTTTCTTCCTACAATCACTCTTCTCTATCCCAAATCATCGGTCAAACCTAAATGTTTCGTCTTATAGTTGAGTATCGTGTCATGCGATTCCAACCAGTCCATACCGATCATGATGTCATAAGATCCTAAGATCATGACATATAGGTTGGTCTTTGTTACAAAATCTCCCAAGTTAATGCGACATCCCGTAATCCTACCTCCAACCTTTTGTTTGGCACCTAAATCCATTTTTACGTACCTAAACTCATCATTCTTGATTGTCTTTACCTTAATTGTTTTCAGTGCTACACTAGAAATAAATCTCTCTGTAGCACCGAGATCTATCAAAATACTAAAATTTTGGTCGACGATGGTACCTGGCATCTCGAGCATAGTGGACTGATGCTTGACATGGCGATTATTCACCACTGCATGAATATTTTGGGTCTTGCCCATATCTCCAACAATAACGTGTCTTGTTGACCCGACCGCTCTGTCCTTCTCAATCGGACAGTCTCACTGGTAATGTGGTTCTCCACATGTCCAACATCCGGTCTTCAGTCCAATACTCATGGTCCCTGAAGTAGAAATTGTTGGCATACCAACATGAGATCCTAGTCTATTTTGCTGAAAAATCCTAAACTATTGTTGTTCCGGGTGACGTTGTTGCTGGTGCAGTGGTCCTATGTTGGTGCAGTGGTCCTATGTAAGGAGTCCTCTGCTGAGGAGTCGGTCGTCATGGCGTCATGAACATGGATCCTCTCTATGTATCTTGATACCCTGATGTATGTCTGGATGGTGTTTGATGTTGTTGCGCACCTGATGTCGTATGTTCAGTCGGTCTAGCAAGAGTCCTTCCCTGATCCCTACTGGTCAGATCGTCCTCTGCTATGAGGGCCTTCTGAACTGCATCATGCAACCTATGTTTCATTAGGATCCTCACCTTCACACGAATGTTGAAATTAAGGCCGAACACAAACGTTTTGACCTTTATCTTCTCCATGTTCATATGTGAAGCATACCTAAGTATCTCCATTAATCGAGTCTCATATGTCGACACCGTACGACCACCCTGTCGTAAGGTGTTGAAATCATTGAGCTTGCACTCAATGAATTCTTCTGACAAATACCTCTCCCGGAACCACTCCTCGAATAGTTCCCATGACACATCTTCAACGACCATGTTTAGTTTCGGTACAAGCGTCTTCCACCAAATAAGAGTACTTCCCTTCAGCTGAAAGACTTCCATGCAAACCTTCATGTTGGAGGTATAATCACGAAGTGAAAATCACATCACCATGTTCTCCAACCATGCCTCGGCGGATGAGCCATCCGTGGCACCCATGAACTCGGGAAACTTAAACTTCTCGAGTTCTTTGTGAATTCTACCACTGTCAACTGGAGTTCATCGTGAACCCTCATTGGGTACAGGCACCCTAGTCTAATCTCTATCTAGTCGATTAATCAAGGCCTCTGACATCCTCTAAAAGGACCTCATCAAACCAACCACATCCCCTGCAACAATCTGCTCCTGCCCAATGACTTGTTCTTCTCCTTGGGGGTTAGACCCCTCTGGTGTGTATGGTACTGGAGGCGTCGCACCTCCTCCCCTAGCATCACGTCGTCTACCTCCACGGCATCCTCTAAAATAGGCACATGATTCACTTGTTTACATTACATGGGCCCACAAATTGCATAAAAATGAAGAGTATTTTTAGATTAATAACAATAAGTGCCAATATACTATTTTCTTAACATAAAAATAAAAGGAAACCCTTTTAATTAGAAATGCTCCAAAATTATGTACTGGAAGACAAGTTTATTTCTTTTATAAAGGGTCAAGGAGAAATAGCTTTATCATACAACAATTATTTTCTAAATTCAACCAATTTCAATAGAGGAAGGACATCGTTTTGAATTGGAGTGTTGGGCCAGTACTCGGATTGATTTTTCTCATTACTCATGGAAGGAGTTTCTCCGGGAAATTTAAATTTTCGCTGTCAAGAAAAATCCAAAGGGTGAATGTTCCTCGCATTACACTGAGTGTAAAACTGTGCAGTGTGTTTTTGTTGTCAGGGAAAGAAAATAAATTTTGAATGACAAACATGATCTATGTGATGTCTGCAAATAAAAAAATAAAAACAACATAGCCAGAACTCAGCGTTGGTTGTGATTTGGTAGCCATTGCCATAATCAAATTTATGGGTTTTAAAGGAACTTTAAAAAGGGATTCCAATGGAGGATTTAATCTCTGAATGAAATACGTTGTCAGAGACTAGCTATAGGGAAGGTGCATGCATTGTTGAAGGGAACAATCATTGGCAGGGATGATTTTAAGGGATAAATTTTGCTCATGGGCTAATTTTCCATGGTTTTTCCAAAAATGAGATTCACTATTTTAAAAAAGATTCGCCCAAATTCTATAGGATACAATTATTTTACCTTAAAAATTGCCAAAATTTTATAAAAACTTTATAAAATCCTTATAAATTTGAATATTTTTACAAAACAATTGCCAAACATTTATAGTTGCAATATGAAGGATTAGTAAGATTCGCCAAGGTTTAGTCATATGACCTGTACAGTCAGCTGCCACGTGGCACTGTACGGACTAAACAATCATCAATTTTTGCATGTTTGACGAAACAAACAGATCGTGATATCTTGAGCATATGACGTTCGTTTGATCTCGTTCAAGTTGCATTGGGTTCGTAATGTCGAGGCCTACGCACACATCCATTTTGAAGAGATTATGAAAACTTTGATTTTTAGGTCTTTCTGAGCCCCATCTTGGCTCCTGGATCCAATTTTGGATCACACCTCCCCACTAAAGACCTTTCGGTTCTCCAAAAGTTTACAAAATGGACCTTATTTATTACATACTCATAAGGATAAAACAAAACACTATGTTGTACAAAAATGATGTTATAATAGGTCATCATTTCAACATGTGTGATTACATTAATGGAAGCAAAATACAATGAAGATGTGACATCCACTTCTAGAAAAACCAAGTGACTGCTTTCTTTCCTTCATGGTGTTCCTCTTGCTTCGTTGGTAATGCCTCTTCCTTTGTGAGTACATGTGCAATCTTTTTTTCCTTCTTTGGACGAAGCTCCGGATTAAGCTTCCAACATTTATTCTTTTGATGTCCACCCATGTTGCAATAAGTTCAGTGAGTTTTTGGCATCCATACTTGTCTTCCCTTCTCTTTATTCCATTGTGGAGTTGATTCTTTATGTCATGTCTCCTTCCTGGTCAACATAAAATTCTTGTACAAAGATTGTATCTTCCAACACTTTGCCACACAATGCTTAGGTGAATGACAAAAAGGACAAGTATACATATTCCACAAGTTTCGTATTACATGATTATGTTTTTTATAATAAAAAAGAGAATTGGAAAAATCATGACCATTATACTTTTATTACTTATCTTCACTTTTATTTGGAGATGATTTGCATTCACTATCACCATCAGGGAGTGATACACCATCACCTTTCGTGAATCGTTCCCGCAATTACTTAGGCTGGTCATTTGAAGCATCACTTGCTTCCAAGGTTTTGGAGCTTTCTCCAATCTCCTCTTCGCCATATCTCAATCCTAAATAATGAGGTCTTTCCACAACCTCTATGGGATTAACAATACCTTGGCCCTTATTTCCAAGGCCCTTTCCTTCATATCCCATATTGGTTATCAATTTCAAACCTATACCTCTTGTATGTTTTTCAAATGCACCAAAGAACCATCTTGATGGGAACAATGTGAAATTGATGAATGACTTAATGACTTACATTGCATACCGCAAAGATGTTTTATGAATTCAGTGTAGAAGGCAATTCCTTCAATTCTTCTTGGTTTTTGTTGTTCTTTGAAGCTTTCTCTTGAACCGATCTCTTTCATTCCAAGTAGTCTTCATAAAACACTTTCACCATCTCGGCCATGGAAAATAGAGTTTTTCTCATATCCTTATCATCTTGAGAAAGTCCCTCTGTAGATGCCATTTTCCTGGTACTCATGCAAACTCAAAATCCAGTCGTCAACTAGCTCTCATACCACTTGATCCGAAAAGATCTTTTAAAAGGACAATGGATGTGTTATATTGCATGAGTTATTTTACCATTTAGGAAATATGATGAAAGAGGAATAATTAAAGAAGATACATGACAGCCATAAGATAATATTCAGATCTAAACATAAGCATGAAGAACAACAAACCATAAACACCAAAGTGATAACAAAGTTCAACAATCTCGCCTATGTCTCCGGGCCTTTGTCTCAGTGGGTGAGACTTTCTTATTTCTATTTGAAGCTTTAAATGTACATCATGAAAGTGCCAATGGATTACAAAAATAAGTTGGTCATGTTCTACCAGATCTCAAGAACCCAACAAAACTGACGGCACCGAAATCGGATGAACGAAGCTCCCAGAAATGGCCCGCAAAGGTGCGCTCCTCAATAGCTTCCCTACATAAAAATGGCTTTGCCTCAACAATTCAACAACATTTATATGTTATGAATTTCCCTTCTTTGGCTTCAAGAGTCTATCATTTATATAGACCTGAAGTTGGTAACCATCTCATAACTTCCCCCCAATATCTAGCCTCAAAAAGGGCCCAAGATCCTCCAAAAATGGATTAAATCTCCCAAATCTGACTAATAATCCATTAAAATCTTATAATATAAAGTCAAAAACCCACAATTTGCAAATAAATTGGGCGCAACCCCCTTTCTTAGGGCTCTTGGTCACCTGGGTGCCTCCATGTGGCCATGTTCCATGCGTTGGCCCCTTATCTCTTAGCTCCTAATCATAAGACTCGGTCCATGTGGCCACGTCATGTTCCTCCATGTGCTAATCTAGTTAAGCCCCTTGGTCGTAGGCCGTTTGTTAATCCCCTTGGTTGGCAGTCTATCCCGGTCGATCGGGGCTAACCCTCTTATCCGCGCCAAGTGTTGTCTGGAGTCCGGGTCCTATGTGGAGTGCATCGAACCGAGGGCTATTCAAACAACTCTGTACCAAGTATAAAGGTTTGTGGTTATATGCCATGGTCACATGATATGTCGTATGGTTTGTGTCGGGGGCTGGGGCCTATCCCCAACCCTTTTCTCCGCCATTTCAAACAACACATAAGTTTAAATACAAGTTCTTGCACCTAAGGGTTAAGCACCAATGTGAGGGCGGGTTGGCTAGCCCGACCCTGCCAAGTCTTACGCCCGAACCATAGGTCACGAGGTCGACTCCCGTGAACTCCAAACATTTTTTCCAATAACCAATGACCAATAAAGGGGTGCCACGTGGCAGCCCAGGACTGGGCCACGTGGCACCTTTCCATTCACCCAAGCATGCCATGTGTCAAGCACTCATTCATCTAGTTATTTTCCTAGTTGTCAGCCCAGTCATATGCCATTGTACCTACCACGTCAGTGCCACGTGTCGTACAGACTGTACAAACTTTCCACGTCAGTCGTACGGATGTGCCACATGTCACCCTTATAGTGGTGACACATGTCACACCCTGATTCATCCACCTGTACCTTCCTAGTCAACAACCTGTCCACGTCAGCATGCCAACACACCCTGCCACATCAACTATACGGTCATATGACCTGTATAGTCAGCTACCACGTGGCACTATACGAACTCTACAGTCATCAAATTTTGCATGTTTGATGAAACGAACAGACTGCGATATCTTGAGCATACGACATCTGTTTGAGATCGTTCAAGTTGCGTTGGGTTCATAACATCGAGGCCTACGAACATGTCCATTTTGAAGAGATTTTGAGCACTTTTATTTTTAGGCCTTTATGAGCCCCATCTCGGCTCCTAGATCCCATTTTGGATCACATGTTATGCTAGCTAGACATTGCTAAATCTGCTTGTGACTATCTAATATCAATTTGCCTAGTTAAAGCTATTATTTCTAGTCTTTTCTCAAGCATTTTGAAGAATAATTATTGTGGTTGTTACAAAGTTATCATTATTGTTGTAAATTGTTGTACTGCTGCAATTTTATATCAGCTAGTTTATCTTTCAAGAGGTCATTGTCTTATGAAGCATTGACGTCATTTTGGTACTTGGAAAGTGCCCTTTTTCTATTTTGTTGTCCTGTTCCGAGCAGGTACACAATATTATTCATTCGCCTCATCTCTATAAGACATAAAATAATCTTTGAAATTGAGTGACCTGTGAGAGGGGGGAACTTTCTTATATTTTGTCCTTAGCCTTCTCAAACCCTCAGGTCACTAGGGACGTCTCCCCTGGGGTACGTTGATATACTCCTAAATAGAAAGGGGTTTCCTATTAAGGTGACAGTGATAGGCCACTCCCAGTTACGTCAATTTTGTATCTACTTGCATTGGGCTTTGGACAAGTACAAATTGCATGATAACAAGTACAACATATCACCCAGAGTTAGATGGGAAAACAGAGAGGGCCAACAGGATAATAGAGGACATGCTCCGAATATATGTAATGGACCAAACATCCAAGTGAGAAAACTATATCCATTTATTTGAATTTGCTTACAACAATGGGTACCAGACATTATTGAAAATGAGCCCGTTCAAAGCCTTATATGGCAGGAAGTGTATCACGCCAGTGAGCTGGGATAACCGAGCAGATAGAGTTGTTATTGGGCTAGTTTTAATAAAAGAAATGGAAGAGAATATGATAAAGATCAAACAAAATTTAAAAGCTACCTAAGATAGGCAAAAGAGCTATGTAGACAAGAACATAACTTTTAGAGATTATAAAGTGGGCGAACATGTATTTTTAAAAGTGAAAGCGAAAAGAAGATCACTAAGATTAGGAAGTTTCCCAAAGTTATCAGGAAGATATTGTGGGTCTTTTGAAGTCTTAGAGAATATAGACCCAGTTGCATACATGCTAGCATTGTCTGCATCCATGAGAGTCCATAATGTATTTCATGTTTCTTTATTGAAGAAATATGTGTCCGACCCTAACCACATAGTTGATTGGACTATAATCCAGGTGGAACATGAAGGAGACTTTGCGGTGGAACTTGTGTGCACCCTAAACCGAAAATTCAAAGTGCTCAGGAACAAATCTATCGGTCTGGTAAAGGTCTAATGGACCTACTACTATCCTGAAGATGTTGCATGGGAGCACGAGGAGACCATGCGAGAGGCATGCTTGTAATTTTTTGTCAATTTTGAAGAAAACATAATATAAGAATGCAAGACTATGTTTTAGGAAACCAGAGTTCTGGAACCAAATTTCAGAGCTTTCCTGACCAACCTGCATTGGAGAACTCATAAAAGAATGTACATCCTTAGGAACTGTGAGAAAAAAAGGGGGTACATTCCTTGGCTTGGGTAGGTTGAGAGGAACAAGAGATTTATGGTTGGAATTGTTGCAGGAGTTGTGAAAATTGCAGAATTTTTATTTTCTAAAGTATTATGATGTAAATTTGTACATGTATATCGGCATCATGTTTTTCACCAAGAACTGTGCAAAATTGTAGGGGAGGGGGAATGTAACATCATCGTTTTAATCCCCATTTTAGTAATGTATAATGTAATATGATATGATATATGGTCGTAGGCCAAGTGATGTAATATGTGAACTTGTATTTCCAAAATTGATAAATACAAATGTGATGCCAGTTGTAGATAGACATGGACAAAGATATGGGGGATGAGTTATCTAAATTATTTTTCATACTAATAAAACTAAGTAATTATAAATAATTGCATAAATTATGAGCGCTAAAAATATCCAACTGATGTTTAATCATGCAAAATAAAAAATACATGTACAACTTTAATACAATTTTACAAAATGTTGTCCAAACATACATTCATATATGCTTAGTATTTTATCTTTCTCTCTCACACACACATTCATCCCCAATATGGGGGGTGAGGGTGTGTATGTATGTGAAAACATATATAAATATATCACGTTATAAGTAAACTTATATTTTAAATAACAAAAATAGTCATATTGATTTATAAATTATTTTTCATACTAATAAAACTAAATAATTATAGATAATTGCATAAATTATGAATAACTTATATTTTAAATAACAAAAATAGTCATATTGATTTATAAATTATTTTCCATACTAATAAAACTAAATAATTATAAATAATTACATAAATTATGAATGCTCCTAAAAATATGACCATGTAAAATAAAAAATAAAAAATATATATGTACAACTTTAATACAATTTTACAAAATGTTATGTAAACATACATTCATATATGTCTAGGGTTTCCATATACACATTCATCCCTAATATGGGGTGAGAGTGTATATGCTTATGGAAACATCACCCCAATATGGTAGGTGGTAGGGAATGAGGATGTGCATGAGTGTGTATTTATTTGATTAATCAAATATCTATATCTAGATGTAATAAAGTATAGAATAATTAAAATAGCAGTGGTAGATATGTGTATGTGTTTACTTTCCTGTAAAAATGTATTTCTAATAAAATAGAGTAGTTGTATTTGTAGTTATTGAAAAGATGTATTGTGACAAATTATAATTTCAAATATTCAAGACACTTTATGATCACAAAAGGATCAACAAAAGAATACATAAATAGTATCTTGCATTAAATGGCTTGAAATTACATTAGTCCTTTTCAATAATTTAAATCCATTCTAGCATATATAGATAACATCCACGCACATAAAAATGAACCTATGGCAAAATTCGTCACAACTCAATTTATCAAATCTAGAATTTATAAAACATATCATATTGCAGTAACCTTATATTTCAAATAATTAAAAATGTCAAGTGTAGTATTTTTTTTTTATGAAATCTAGAATTTATAAAACATATCATATTATAGTAATCATATATTTCAAATAATTAAAAATGTCATGTGTTTAAGTATTTTTTTATGTTAATAAAACAAGTATTTATACATAATTTCATATTATAAATGTTCCAAAAAAGAACATCTTATATTTCAAATAATTAAAAATGTCATGTGTTTAAATTTTTTTTTATATTAATAAAACAAAGTACTTATACATAATTTCTTTCATAAATTATAAATGTTCAAAAAAAAACAATTGATGTTAGCCACATAGATTGAAAAATTACGAAACATAAATATACAATTTTACAAAAGATTATATAAGTAAATGTAAATGTGCATTCATATCTGCCTAGGATTTTGTCAATAATACAATACGCACACATACACACCCTCCCCACCTAAGCCTCCAAGGGTATAATGGTGTGCGTGTGTGGCACTCTCAACTATCAAGAAGGTGGATTATGGGAGGTGAGGGTGTGCTTCCGCCACCACCCACCCCCTTGGGGTGTGTGTATGTATAAGCTCAACGATTGAGTTCTACCACTCTATCTAGCCATATTTATGAAAGATTGTAAGTTTGTGTATGTTAAAGTAAATATAATATTATAATGGTCAATTAGATATTAATATTATATATATGTATTAATAAAGTCATATGGATTTTAGGTTATTTTATGTTTTTAAGTATTATTTCACTTTTAAGGTTTTTTTTTTTAAGGTTCTTGTAGTTTTGGAGGAGGCGTAATGGTGGAACAAGTTCATCCTTGGTTATTGGCTATCACATCAATTTTCCACCATATTAGTTTTAAGGAGTTTATAGTTTTGGTAGTCGTAGACAATTTTGTTTTTTCTCTACTGTTGTTTTAACTGTTTGTAGTTGTGTTAGGAAATCTAAGAGTCGCCCAAGCCTTTTTTCTTGGTTTCCCTGTTGTTCTCAGACTCCGAACCTTTGCTTTGGGCCCACTTTCATGGAGTAGGTGGCCTTATTTTTCTCTTCAATCCTTCTCTTTTTGTCAGTTTCTATAGCCTTTGATCATCTGCTTACTGAAAGGAGTCTTGCTCCTCAAGTGGACTTAGAAGATTCCATTATGGAGATTGTGGGCTCCGATCCCACTAACAGGGGGGACGAGGACCCATGGGACCAACCAGATATCTTAGCTTCGATTGATGAGCTTGTTAGCACCCACTACCGGAGAACACACCTCTTTGTTGATCCCAAGACTCTTGCTATTGGCTCTCTTCCCCTTATTCCTCCCACTCCACCACATATCTGTTAGCCTTTTTACTCTGTCACTGGAGGAACTAAACCAAAGTCTGCACTTGAGGGAGATCCTTTGTCTCCTAGCCAGAGGAGTAGGAAGTTAGGTGTGAACTTCCACCTAGTGGGAAGTCAACTTGGCAGACCCTCTACTTTACACAACAACTGCATTATTAAGAAGACGCACATGGCTTGGAAACCAAAACAAAAACATCCCAAACTCGTGCTTGGGATGGACGTAGGACTCTCTGAATCCTGCTCTTTGGCTCTCTGTGCCCTTGTTGGGAAGCTATCTTACAAGGATAAATGTAAACAGAGATTGGAAGACTGGATAACAACCACTTGGAAACCTGTTCTAGGATATCACCCCAAGGTCCACATACTCCAAAATGGGTGGCTAGGCTTCATTTTTAAGAACCCTGAGGACATTGTTCACATCCTGGATAAGTTCTGGGCATATGGAAGAGGGAGCCTCATGCTCAAGAGATGGAGGATCAGCTTCAATCCATCTATGGAATACTTTATTTACAAGCATATATGGGTCCTTCTTCCAGGACTCCCTCTACAGCTCTAGAACCAACAAGCACTTGAACTCATTGGAACATCTTTAGGGTGTTTCCTAAGGGTGGACACTCACTCCCTTGTTGCTTCAGACAGAGGAATGGCTAAGGTCCTAGTGGAAATATACATCCACGTTGGGCTATCGGAGATCTTGGAGATAGAATGGAGAGGCCATCATATAGCTCAACGCCTAGACTACCTGGGGATCCCTTTTCGGTGTTCGTTTTGTCACAGAACGGGCCACCTAAGAAGAGATTGTTAAAAGTTCCCTCCTATCGTGCCAAATATGGACCGATCGGAGGAGATTGGTTTTGACGGCGATGATACACAACCAAACTTGATGGGAGAGGTGGATTTACATCAGAGGAGGGATACAAGCCCTGAACCACATGATGACTCACTTGTAGGTAAGCTCAAACTTCACTGTCGCTCGTTTTAAAACACTCTCTCTGCCTAGGAAAGGCTCTCTATAAAATCTTTGGCTTCTTTTATTCTGCATCCTGAACCACTTGGGTCTGGACCTTTGAAGTTTGACTCCTCACACTCTTCCCCTTCATCGCCCTGGCCTGCTCCCCTTAGCGAGTTGGCTTCTTCTATTCTGCACCCTGAGCCTCTTGGGTCTGAACCTTTGGAGTTAGACTCCTCCTTACACTCTCCTCCTTCCTCGCCCTACCCTATCCCCCTTAGCACCTCCACTAGTTCTCGGTTATCGGATGACCCGGCTCCCCCAGCATCCAGCGAAGAGCAAGATCCCACCACTCTTCCAGGATATTCTGAGCCGCCTCTTTCTGCACGGGATCTAGACAACCTGTTAGATTCTTTCACACTTTCTGCCACCCTTCCTTTTGACTCCCTTCCCATCTCAACGTACCATGGCAAGACTCTTATCCAACCATCTTATCACCTTGGCGACTTTCCTTCTTCTTTGAGACCGAGGAAGACATATGAGATGGATCCCTCTTGGTCCATGGGTTTAGGCTTGGAGCTTTTTCCACTTAAAACCCGTAGTGCACGTAAAAAGGAAGTCTCAGAGGCTTCGAGTTCGGCCTCACAAACAAATGATATTGAGATAGGGGCGCTTAGAGGATTAAAATCCCTTGCCTGGGCCAAGTCATGATCCTACTATCTCTCAATATTACAGGGGTAGGAGGACCCCTGAAACTTGCCTCCATGCCACGAATCCTTGAGAAGACTCGTCCAACTGTTATTTTTCTCCAAGAAACACTTGTGGATGCGACAGCTGCTAGAATTTTTCTATACTCTCTTCGACCTGATTGGATGGTCTGTGCGGCAAGCTCGGTAGGAACCTCGGGTGGACTCCTGGCCTTCTAAGATCCTACCTTTTTTCACTTTACACTAGTGCTAAGTCTAGGAGGGATTTTACTCACTGGCACTTATTTAGAACTGAAGACTAATCTGACCTTGCTCAATGCATATGGTCCATGTGTTGAGCGAAGATCCTTCTGGGAGAGACTAGATCTCTTAGGCCTCCTGGTTGTAAAGGACCTCATTATAGTTTGAGACTTGAATCTGACAACAAACACCAAGGAGATTTGGGGAGAAAGGGCAAAGGCAGATCCACTCTCGGATTTCTTCAAGCAACTTTTCTCCAAAAATTCTTTAGTGGACTTGGAGTCAACGGAGGTGCTACCTACTTGGCGAAATGGGAGAACAAGTACAGCTAGCATTGCAAAGCAACTTGATAGGATTTTGGTGGTTGAAGGCTTGATATTACCTAATTGCAGAATTCGGTCTTGGGTAGATCTTCCTTTTCTCTCCGACCATGCCCCTATCTGCCTACAGTTAGGAGAAGGAAGACCATGGACAAATTATCCTTTTAATTTTAATCATGCCTGGTTGAAGGAGGATTCATTTGACCAGATTGTATGAGTGGTTTGGTCTGACACCTCTCTCACGATTCCAGGGGATGCTCATGGCAATCTGGAGAGGAAACTTAATCGATTAAAATCAAACTCTATATTTTGGCTTAAAAGAAAAAAAACCTTGGAAAATTCAGTGTTGTGTAGAATAGAATGTCAATTGGAGGAACTATACAGGCTGAAGGCACGGGACGCCTCACCAGTCGAATTTGATTCTAAAGTGAATCAATTAGAGGAAGCCCACAATAAAATCCTCCGTGAGGAAGAGGATAGATGGTATCTGAAGAGCAGAGCGTTATGGCTTACCAGTGGAGATAAAAACACTCGCTTCTTCCACCGATTCGCCAGTCACATCATAAATAAAAAAAGTATGTTGGAAATAGAGGAAGAGGATGGGAGGATCCATCATAAGACATAAGACATCAAACAGGCGGCATATAATCATTTCAAATATTTTTACCAAGAAGAGAATGCTACCAACCTTATTGCTCAGATTGAAACAGCTAGACTCTTCCCAAGAATGGTAACTGATGAGGAGGCAAGAGCCCTGGAAACTCCCTGTACAAAGGAGGAAATTTTAGAGGTAATTAAAGGCTTCACAAAAGAAAAAATCCCTGGTCCCGATGGGTGGTCAGTGGAACTATACCTCCGTTAATTTGATTTAATGGGAGAAGATCTGTTGGATGTAGTCGAGGATTCGAGAACCAGAGGAATTGTAAAAAAAAAAAAATAACACTTATATCATTTTGATCCCTAAAACCAATCATCCCCAACAGTTTGTGGACTACCGCCCCATTTCACTTTGTAATCTTTGCTACAAGATTATTTCCAAGATCATAGCCAGGAGGATTCACCCCATTCTCTCACGGGCACTGTCACATGAACAACTTGGATTCCTAAAGGGGAGATAAATCCTTGATGCTATTGGAACTACACAGGAGTGCATTCATAGTATAAATACAAAAAATCTCCAAGCCATCCTCCTAAAACTAGACCTCAAAAAGGCATTTGACCATATAAACTGGAATTTTTTATGCCTTATCCTTTTGCAGTGTGGTTTTGGGGTGGTCACCACGAATTGGGAGATGGGTTGTATTTCCTCGTCCATATTTGTTGTTTTGATCAACGACGAAGCTACCAAAGTCTTCCACTGTGAGAGAGGACTTCGACAGGGTTGCCCCCTATCGCCCCTTCTTTTCATCATGGTCTTGGAGAGTCTTAGTATTTTGTTGAAAAAAATTCAAGTGGAAGGCAACCTCTCGGGGATTAGAGTCTCGAGACTGACACAGATTATGCACCTTCTCTTTGTTGATCACGTGATCATCATGAACACTACAGTCTTGTTTGAATGGATATAGATTTACAAACTCATTAACACTTTCTTCTATGTTTTAGGTCTAAAGATCAACTACCAAAAGTCAACCTTCTTGGCTTCGGGAGCTCGGGACGAGATCCTAACTGAGCTAAATTTGTTGTTTGGCATTGACACAAGAGATATAGCGGAAGGGTTGAGCTACCTAGGATTCCACATCAAACCAACAAGCTATATTGTTAGGGACTGGAGATGTTTGATTGAAAAGTTCGAATACAGAATCCTACACTGGTGTAATAGAATGTTAACACTAGGAGGAAGATATATTTTAATCAAGGCTATCTTGGAAAGCCTTCCGATGTACTAGATGGCCCTGGAACACATCCCCCTATCTATTCTAAAGAAGCTTCGGCAATTGATTTTTGCCTTCCTATGGAATGGAAACAAACAGAATAGAGGCTACCATCTCTGCAGGTGGGAGACGGTTTCAAAACCCAAATTGTTGGGAGGTTGGGGCTTTATAAATTTGCAAATTTTTTATAGGACGCTTTCAGCAAACACGCTCTAGAGAATTCTGATGGTTCCAGTAATTTGGAGCAAGGTTATAAAAGAAAAATACATTTCCCATCAATCGGTTCATGACTGGCTCAGATCGGCCTTGGCATATCCTCTGAGAGGCTCACAAACTTGGAAACATCTCTTAAAGTCGCTCTCGATCTTACTTCATTGGATAGCGTGGCTACCTGGAACCGGATATTTGATTGAAATTGGAAGGGATGCCATCCTAGGTATGGGCAACAGAGCCATGCTTTCACCTCAGCTTCTGGAGCAATTACACAGAAAAGGTTTATATTTTTTGTTTCACTTAAAAAACTCTCCTTGCCATGGATTGATAAGAGAGAACTGGTTAACAGGCTCTACTCTGGAACTGGATAGTGATCTTGAGGCAGAATGGACACGATACACATAGAACCTAACAGGAGCAGGTATCCGCCTCCAAGAGCGACCGGATTCCCTCATCTGGACGGGAGGGTACAAAACAGGGAAGATCTCGGTCAAAAAAGTCTACCATGCGGTAGCTGACAAGATCTGGAAAAAACAAGATGAAGCATGGCGAAAAAAATTGTGGAAATGGGATTGCCCCGTGAAGATCAATCTCTTCATTTGGCTTCTGACAGAGAATAAAATCTTAGTTTGGGAAAATCTCCAGAGCCGAGGTTGGGCGGGACCTAATTGATGCATTTTGTGCAAGCTGGAATGTGAAATTGTTCTCCACCTTTTTGTGAATTGTAAGTTCACTCGGGTCGTTTTGTTTCAAGTTACACATGCTTTAAATCTATCTGTGAGCTGGATCGGGACCTCGATGAGCCATTTCTTTAGTACTTGGCTTTCTAATTACCAAACCTATCCTACGTTGTCGGCCTTTCTTTGCTGGAATATATGGACTATTAGAAATGCAGCATTATTTGAAGAGAAGCCCCCATCGACCCTCCGGGTGGTCAAAAACATTTTAGCAACGGTGGACAATACTGGCTTCCAAGCAAAAGATCCTCCTACCCATAGAATCAATTTAACTCTTCCAACTAACAGAGTCATCGCCTGGTTTGACGGAGTTTCGCAACAAGGAGGTAATCTATGTGGGGCGGGGGGGGGAAATCCTCTTAAACTCCCACTCTATCATCCATTGGACCCTCAATTGTGGGCAAGGCACTAATACTAAGGCGGAACTTATGGGGGCATGGGCATCACTCATCTTGGCTCAAAGATTGGTTATCAATGAGATGCAGTTACTTGGTGACTCCAAAGTCATTATTGACTCGCTCAACGGAAAAGTTGTTAATGTTTAAGTCATTATTATAGTTCTTTTCATTTCATTAGATAACAATAGCATAATCCAAGATCACTGAGAAATACACAATCACAAGAGACACAACATTTATCCTAGGAAACCCTCTAGGGGAAGAAAACCCAGCAAAAATTCCTTAATATAGATAGCCAATACAATTCCAAGAGATCTCTTAAACTAATGCATAAGATCCTCTCCCAGATATGCGTTACTCTCTCTCCTTCTTCTTTAATAGAAAATCTAAAACTTGTCTCTCAAATGAGCAAGTGAGTTGTGTGTCTAAGTGAGGTGCTAGCCTCCTTATTTATATTAGACTGGCACGTGTGAAGTGTCTCTTCACTGGCAAGGCCGACTTCTCCAACTGGGTGATTATAACCACCTTTAATATTTTATGGGGCCTCTTTAATATCTGTTGGGGCCAACTTCTTATTCTGCCCATTACAATTATCATTTGACCAATCCGCAAAAGGGGATTTGGTCTTATTACAATAGCTGACATGATCAATCCACAATGAGGATTGATCCAATGAATAATATATCAAATAATAATAAGAATACTCTTTGCAGTTATATTATTTCAACACTCCCCCTTAACAAGAAGGGTATTCTTCAGCAGCATCATGCGAGAGAGAGAGGACAACATCATCAACAACATCAAGTGGGTGAGAGGACATCATCATCAATATCATCTTGGAAAACTGACTGGAGTATCTATAAATCATCGAAAGTTTTCTTCATCGGCAACATCGTCATTCTCAAAGGAATTCCATCATCATCTGCATCAATATGTATTAGTATAAAAATTGATACATCATCATCATCACGGCACAAGGTTGGCTCATCATAATACAAGACTGGCTTTACGTCATAGTTGTCAAGCTGGAAGCTCAATACTTCTCTCATCTCAATGTATTTCTTTACGTCACAACACTCAAGTTGGAAGCAAGATATTAGACTAGCTTTACATCACAGCTATCAAGATGGAAGCACAGTACTAGTCTCATCTCATCGTCTTGTTTTACGTCACAACACTCAAGCTAGAAGCAAGATACTCGTCCTGCTTTACGTCACAACCATCAGGTCGGAAGAAGGATACTAGACTGGCTTTACATCACAACAGTTCATCTGGAAGCTTAGTGCTAGTCTCATCATATCATCTTGCTTTACGTCACAACCATCAGGTCAGAAGCAAGGTACACATCCTGCTTTACGTCACAACCATCAGGTCGGAAGTAGGGAACTAGACTTTCTTTACGTCGTAGCTATACAGCCAGAAGCATAGTACTAGTCACACATCATCTTGCTTTACGTCACAACCATTAGGTTGGAAGCAAGATATGTCTCATCACAGCATCTACTCCCCCTTTCGAGGAGGGTCCTTTCGGACTATACCAAGCTTATCTCGAAAGTACTGAAACTTTATATGAGATAGTAGCTTGGTCTACACGTCAGCAACATGTTCATCTGTGCTAATGTACTGGAGATTTAAGGCTCCCTCTCTGCACCATGTCATGGATGTAATGATAACGGATTTCTATGTGCTTCAACCTGTCGTGGAATACATGGTTCTCTGTCATCTTTATGCAGCTCTGGTTGTCACATAGAATCAAGTTTTCTCTCATCTCTAAGTCAAATAGGTCGGTCAACAACTTTCGAAGCCATATAGCTTCGCAGCTAGCAGAACATGTAGCAATGTATTATGCTTTCGATGTGTTGAGAGAAATACTAGATTGCTTCCTACTCTGCTACGAGATCATAGCTGATCCCAAACTGAAACAACATCCTGAAGTGTTTTTCCTGTCAGAAACAATTCCTGCCCAATCTGCATCAGTATATCCACTCAATGTGAAATCATGATCTCCATCATAGCTGAGACCATAATCTATTGTACCTTTAAGGTACCTCATCACATGTTTTGCAGCCATTAGGTGAACACATCTGGGTTCTACCAGAAACTGACTCAAGGTGTTCACGGCAAAACAAATGTCTGGTCTGGTGTTCATCAGGTACATCAGTGATCCAATAATCTGTCTGTACAGTGTAGCATCAATCAACTCTGACGAAGTATCAACCAACAACTTCAACTTCGCTTCCATGGGTGTATTCATTGGCTTGCAATCCAACATGTCGAATCTCTTCAAGATTTCGACCGTATACTTCCCTTGGTTAAGGAAGATCCTCTCAGGACTCTGCCATACCTCAAGACCTAAGAAATAATGCATTAGGCCAAGGTCTTTCATTTCAAATTCCAAGGCAATTCTCTTTTTACATTCATTGATGAGCGTTTCTTCTCCAGTTAAGAATAAGTCATCCACACATAGCAGTAAGATTGTTGGCTCATTGTTCATGATTTTAAAGTAGAGGTTAGAGTCTTCTTTACTCTTGGTAAAGCCTAAGCTCGTCAAGAAACTGTCTATACGGCCATACCAAGCTCTAGGAGCTTGCTTCAATATGTATAAGAATTTCTTCAATCTGAAGACATGAGACTTCCTGTCTTCAACCTCAAATCCTTGAGGTTTCTCTATATACACTTCCTCTTCGATGACATCGTTTAGGAAAGATATCTTCACGTTCATCTGGTGCAGCTTCCACTTCATCTTAGTTGCAATATCTATGATGGTTCCGATCGAAGTGTATCTGGCCACAAGAGCGAATGTCTCTTCATAGTCAATGCCTTCCTTCTGGGAAAATCCACGAGCGACAAATCTTTCTTTATACTTCTCAATACATCCATCAGCAGCATGTTTTATTTTGAAGAGCCATCTGGAGGATACCACATTTTTATTCTTCAGTCTGGGAACTATTTCCCATACTTCGTTCTTCATTATGGATTGGTATTCCTCTGCCATGGCATATTTCCATTCTTTCCTCTAAATGGATTCTTCAAATCAAGTAGGCTCCTCTTCTAGGAGATCACACATCAAAGTCGTATAACTGGAGAATGGCTTTGGTCTTTTCACTTGTCTCGTAGTTCCTTGGGGAACACCGGAGTTCTCTCCATCTTGAATAAGATCTCTAGCCCAAGATGGCTTTCTTTTATGGAGGATCGTCATCTGAGGAGGTTCTTGCACTTCTACTATATCATGGTCTTCTAGAAGTTCCTCATCGGGGGAAGTTATGACTTCCCTCACTGGTTCTGCAGCTCTAGGAACCTCCCTCATTGCAATATTGGGGATTATGGGTTCATCTTCATATACTTCTTCAAGCTGGCATAGTTTAGATTTATTGAGCATTGCATCTTCATCAAAGGTCACATCCCTACTGATATCAATGTGATGTTGACCTGGTATATAGATTCTAAAGGCCTTGGAGACCTCACAGTATCCCACAAATATTCCCTTCTTTCCTGAAGGGTCCAGCTTGTTTCTCTTTTCTTTAGGTATATGAATAAACACTGGACAACCAAATAT
>ML788128.1:172501-194843 GCA_009831015.1 Picea engelmannii | reverse complement strand
AGTCTAATCAATGGGTGAGATCAACTCCAATAATCTCACTAAGGAAACCCACTTTTCTTAGTTGCTTTATGTCTATTAATTCACCCACATTGTGAATTAATTGTCACTTTATGACTTAAGTGACATATTTCACTTTTGACTTAGAACTCCTAAGTCAAAGTGAAATTAGAATCATAAAGTAAAGTACAAGGGTAATAATCTTATCCCTTTGTGCTTAGAGACTCATAAGCACATGGGGACCATTTTCCAAGGTACCCAAATCTCAACATCATCATCATTCATTTTCATGTCACATAGCTCATTCTTCAGACTTATTACTTGTCCAATGTTTCTAACTTGAGAAGAGGTTAGTTAGGGCATCGTACATCTTCTTTAGGGTATTGTACATCTTCTTAGATGAGTCAAGATGAGAGATGTAGGGTATCAAGTGGTCTTTTACAGAGTCCACTATGATACTCATAACGTTGATGTCATTGTCCTTGAACTTCTCCGTAACTGCAACATTATGAGGTTCCTTGTCTTTTCTTGCTTCAAACTGTGGTTCCATGATCTTTCCTTTCACGATATCCAACACTTTATTCTTGGCAAGGATGAGGTCAATCCTTGTCTTCCATGCTCTGAAGTTAGAAGTCCCTTCTAACTTGTTTTCTGACTTCATAGAGTAAGTCGTGACTTCTTTGACTTGGTCAACCTTTGACTTTGACCAAAAACTCAAACTTAATGTTTTGGCTTGCCGAGAGTACCAGGAGGTGCACTAGGCTAGGGCACACTAAGATATCCAGGAATTAGGTCAATCTCTTCTCTTAAGGTGCCTTAACAAGAGGGTTAGGGTTTCGTTGCTGCAACAAAATTTTGACTACAACTGCAATTGTAACTGAGCAAATCCTCCCAATCTATCTTCCAGCGGTTAGATTGTCCGAAGATAGTGTGGGCCCATAACCTGTTAGAAAAATAGGTTTGCTCGTTTAACCATAGACAATATAACAATATTGTCACCCAACCATAGGCACAAAGGCCACCCCGAGCACCTTAATATTGACAGAGAGAATAATTTCGGAAGCAAACCCTAGAATCAATAGCCAACCAAGGTAGCGTACCTCTCTCCAGAGCTAGCGTACCAGGAAGAAATTCCAAACCATAACCAAAAAGAAAGTCCAAGCCAAAACCGAAATGCCAGTTGTAGTAGTTGTAGCTGCAACTCCTCTCTAAACTTGCGCACCATTGGTCTTATGTAGTTGTGAGAGTGAGTGTACAAATGAGCTCTAGTGCCCTCTTATTTATAGTCCTCCAAGTGACCTAACTGGGCCGACTTCTACTTTTGGAGGCTAATAACTCAATAATAAATATTCTCTTGAGCTGACTTGTCTCTTAGGGTTATTATCCAACGTTTTAGGGTTTCTCTTGCTTCCCAAAATATTATAATCTTATCAGGGTTACATGTAGAGGTTAATACCTCCCGTAGCTACCATAATATCAACACATCCATGTCTACCCTGCATCCATGTCTACAATGTGCTTGGACATAGTATCTACTTCTATATTATATTCCTTATATATATGTGGTTGAATCTTATCTCAATGAAAGAATGCTTGATGTCCTCATTGTACTAGATAATTTCATGAAGGGGAATGTTCCTACGTTCCCTTGAACCTTTTAACCATGGAACCACCAATTAAGAGTCAACATAAATGACCATCTTCTCCATTCCAAAGTCCTTGGCAAGTTGCATTAGTATGGAGACAACATTCAATTCTGCGATGTTATTTGTGCCTTCTCCTAATCCAAATTATAATGCATAGTATATGTGAGGAGTATCTTTAAGATTATAACACATAGTATACATGTGTAATATACTTAAGATTGTTTGTGTTATTAGATCGACTTTTGTGTCTTGTGAGCATATAGTTGTTATGTATGATGTGTAATTCAGTGTAATTTATTTAAGGCCTCACAAGTATAAGGGTCATGTTAATTGTGGTTGGATAGTCTAGTTTTATTGTTTGTATATCATTAGAATTTATTTTAGGCCTCACAAGTATAAGGGTTATGTTAAATGTGGTTGGATAGTCTATTTTTATTGTTTGTATATCATTAGACTTTATTTTAGGCCTCACAAGTATAAGAGTCATGTTAAATGTGGTTGGGTAGTCTAGTTTTATTGTTTGTATACCGTTATATTTTATTTAAGCCTCTCAAGTATAAGGGTCATGTTAAATGTGGTTGGATAGTCTAGTTTTGTTGTTTGTATATCATTAGACTTTATTTTAGGCCTCACAAGTATAAGGGCCATATTAAATGTGGTTGGATATTCTAGTTTTATTGTTTGTATATCATTAGAGTAATCTTTATCTTTTGGACTTGTGATGTTCGTGGAATGTTTGTTTTGGGCCTTGTGGGGCCCATATAATGTGGATCCTTAGGTTTTACTCTACACTATCATAATATAATGGACACACAAAGAAAACCAAGATTGCATTGATAATGAGAAAGCGAAATATTTCTTATAAAGAGTTACAAGCTAGTCGAATCAATCCACTTTATGAATGTGGGATAGATAAAAACACATTGAAGTGAAATAAAGCATAAAAACATAAAATATCCTAAAGTCCAAGTGAATTTATTAATGCCTATGTCTAATATCTAATTGACCATTAGAATATGATATTTACTTTAACACCCTCCCTTAATGGCCAATCTACCGACTACACTAAGCTTATCCTAAAATTTTACATATTTTTCAAGACCCAAAGGCGTGGTGAAAATGTTTGCAGTTTGGTCCTTTGTGTGACATTATTGTAGCTCAATACATCCATCCTCTACAAGCTATCTGATGAATTTGCAATGTATATCAACATGCTTGGTATGCTTGTGGAAAACTAGATTCTTGGCTAGTTTGAGTACCCCTTGATTGTCATAGAGTAGGGGTGTTGGCTCTGTCTACTACATCTTCATGTTTGACATCATCCTCCTGAACCAAACTGCCTCACACACTCCTTCCACTGCTCCTTGATATTTTTCTTCTGCCAATGAAAGGGCTATTGCATGTTACTTCTTTCTAGTCCATATGACTACACCCACACCAAGGTTGAATACATATCTAGATGTTGGTTTTATATCATCCACACAACTTGCCCGATCTGAATTTGTAAACCCACATAACCTAGTATCTTTGATTCTATTTTACAAAATACCAAAGTCAAGTGTCTCTTTCACATATCTCAACACTCTCTTCGTTGCAGTGCAATGCTCTATCTTCGATGCTGTCATTAATTTGGAAATGAAGCTCACAAAGTAACTCAAATAAGGCCTAGTGGCTATAAGATATATCAAGCTCCCCACTCGTTGACTATAGGCTGACTCATTAACTGTCTTAGCGTTGGTCTCAGTTGAAAGATTCAACCTTTTTTCCATAGGTGTACATGAGATTTTGCAATATGTCATTTTGAACTTGTGAAACAAACTCTTGGCATATTTTGCTTGTGAGACAAAATTTTTGCTATTTGCCAAACTTCTACACCGAGACTGTAATGTAGGAGTCTTAGATCAATCATGTCAAAAGATTTAATCATATGAGATTTGATCTATTTAATAACACTTGCCTCACTACTTGAAATAACGATCTTATCTACATAAATTACGAGTATAATTATATCATTACTAACACTTTTGACATATAGATTGGAATCTGAAGGACTTTGTTGGGACCTATTTTCATCCAAGTACATGCCAATCTTAATGTACCATGATTGAGGTGTCTGCTTCAATCCATATAGAGCTTTCTTAATTTTGCAAACAAAATGCCCCTTCCCTAGAACCTGAAACACCTATGGTTGATACATGTAGACCTCTTCCTGCAAATATCCATGGAGGAAAACACTCTTGACATCCATCTAATGTACCTTCCAACCTAACTATGTTTCCATGGCTAAAATTAATTAGATGGTGCTCATTTTATCTATAGGAGCAAAGGTCTCCTCATAGTCAATGCCCTCTTTCCGAGAGAACCCTTTTGCAACTAATCGTGCCTTGTACTTCTCAAGTGTACCATCTACCTTGTACTTGAATTTGCACACCCATTTCCAGTGAATGGGTTTCTTCTCTTGTGAAATAAATGTGAGATTCCAAGTCTTTTTTTTCATCAAACTCTCATGTTATGCTACCATGGCCTTCTCCCATTCAAGTCTCACTTTTTCCTCCTCAAACACCTGTGGCTCATATACTCCCTAAACATTGGCCATTAGAGAGAAGTTGATGGTTTTAGGTTTTTTTCTTTGGTTTCTTGATGATCGTCCCTTGATCATTCCATTTTTCTGAACATGTCCAATGGTGCTATGCCACCACTTTGGTTTTTTCTTGGTATCTTCCTTTTAAAAGTTGTCACCATGATCTGGGCTACTTGTATAAGATCTTAGAAACTCATGCTAAGAACCACCCCCTTTGTCAGGTGGAGCTTCCTGAAACTTGATCCTTGAATCCTTATTTGCAAAAGTTTGTTATTCTGTGATCTTGATCTTTGAAGAAGTTTGGAAAGGTCCAACTTTCTCATCAACCATGCCATATTTGCTAAGGTTCAATTGATTGGTATTAATATAAAAAAATATGCGGGCTTTATGATTGTTTCTGTATCAAATGGTCATTAGTTTCTTTCTCTTTGGGTCTAACTTGGTTTTCTTTTGATTTGGAATCCAGGCATAAGCAGTAGAACTAAAGACCTTAATATGTCCGACTCTGGGCTTCCTCCTAGACCATGCTTCCTCTGGAGTTTTTAGCTTCACAACCATCATCAAAGATATATTTAGCAGGTATGTTGTGTGTTAGAAAGTAATGGATGTGCTCGTTTAACCATAGACAATATAGCAATATTGTCACCAAACCATAGGTCAAAGCCACCCTCGAGCACCTTAACCTTGACAGAGAATGATTCCAGAAGAAAACCAATAGCCAACCAAGGCTAATGCATAAGCATAACCAAGACTGATCAGAAAGCCCAACCATAACCACATAAAGTCCAAGCCTAAACCAAAAAACTAGATTGTGGCAACTGTTGGCTGTAGCTGTTCCCCAGACTTGAGCACTAACCCAGTTCCTGCAGTGCACACTTGTTTCCAACTGCAATTCTGAGCAGTGTGTACAAAATGAGGTCTGGCTACTTGTATTTATACTGTTTCCTAAGCTATCTAGGCCGAATTCTCATTCTAGAGACTAAATACTTAATATATACTATTTCCTGGAGACGATTTGTCTTCTAGGGGTATATTCAATGCTTTAGGGTTACTTCTTGCTTCCCAGAATATTCTATTCCCGTTAGGGTTACACGTGGAGGTAAATACCTCCCGCATCTACCATAATATCAACACTCCCTCCTAGCTAGGGAGGTATTGAAGGCAATGGTCTTGACCACACACACACCATTCAACCGATAACATCATCATAGTCAAATAGACTATCTCATGATTAGATCATGAGCACCATTATCACTATCAGTGTCATTTGAAAACACCAACTGCATCAACTCTCGAAACCATACTCCATCTGAGTAATCAGACATGATGCTGAATAAGTCACTCACTCCACTGAGTGATACAAGAACCATTCTTCTAATCCAGACATATGTCCTAGAAGAATAATTGTTCCAACAGATGTTGGAAGCTACACCATTGGCTACAAGGACTATTCTTCTAATTCGGACATAAGTCTTACAAAAATAAATGTCCTGGACCATTTTTCGCCTGGAGAATGTCAGTCCACCAGGAAACTGACTATCCATCTAGCTGATAGTCTTCATGGAAATCAGAACAATGTCATTTGATAGGACACAACTGTGTCTATCCATAGTGGTACACAACTACAATCCAGTGGTACACGACCACACCAAGTAGCACACAACTACTTAATCGGTGATACATAGTCACAACCAGTGGATCACATCCACCACAGTAGCATACATCTACTATCCAGAGACATACAGTCTCCATAGCAATTATATCATCTGATATCAACCTACATAGAAAAACAATGTCATGATATAAACTGCATCAACTGGGCCATTCTTCCACTCACATCTGTGAGATCTGGAAGAGCATCTGCCCTCAGAAGGTAGAACATCAGTGATGAGCTATTGGACTATTCTTCTCAAGCATAGAAGAATAATTGTCCTGATTTCCGAGCCTGGACCATTCACCTATCTGGGCCATTCCTCTGGCACTAAACAAAGTTCAACCGGGAGTCGAGAATGAGTCTGCCCTAGGGAATGTCTGTCCCTGATTTCTGAACCTAGACCATTCACCTATCTGGACCATTCCTTCGGCACTAAAAAAAGTGCAACCTGGAGAGAATGAATCTTCCTCAGGGAATGATTTTCCGGACCATTTCCTAAGGAAATGACTATCCTGGACCAACCTCCAAAATGAACCATTCTTCGAAACTGCTCACAACTATGAGCTTTGAAAGAGTGATTTCCAAGAAGAGAGAATGTCCTAGACCATTCCCCCACACTGGCCACAAGGGGAATCGATGTCTATGGTACATTGGCAATCCATCGAACCATTTTCATTACGAAAATGACCGTTTGATCTGGACCATTTTCTGAACTGGAAAATGCCTGTTTGTCAGAAATCTCAAACCACTTTCCGAATTGGAAAGGAATTGCTCATCTTGGACCATTTTTCAAACTAAAAAATGGCTGTCCATAAATCAATAACGCATCAATTCTCCCTCCCAATTTGGGAGTCATCTCTTCCTTTTTCAATAAGGAAGTCATCTCCATGAGATTCAACTTGTTTCTTGAGTACACAAACTCTTTCATCTTGGACAAAGGCTTTACCAGAATGTCTTCTATCTGCTCATCTGTGGAGATATATATTGGAGAACCACTTCTCTTTTCTGGACTTCATCACGAAGAATGTAATGCTTGATCTCAATGTACTTCGGTCTTTCTGGAACACTGGTTTTTCTTTGAAGGCTTCATATAGATCTGATCATTACAGTATATCGTGGTTGGATTCAACTCTTTTTTCTTGCTAGCTCATAACATTGTGGCAAGGCTCAAACTGGAACATATCCAAGTGACACTTCTTCTTGTCTTCATGAGAGTTTGTCATGGATTAGCAAACCATCATCATGGACTTCTGAGTAACTATTCTGATACAATATCTCTGTTATAGAAATTTTTCACCATGCTTCTGTTGTGCATTGGAGGCTTTGCACCAAGTTGCTTGAATCCATACAAGATCTTCTTCCATATGCATACAAGAGTCTCTTTTTGGTATACCTCAAAACCTTGAGGTTTCTCTACATACGCTTCTTGTTCAATTACTCTATTGAGGAGAACATTCCTTACATTCATCCAATGTAAACTCCAACCCATGGATATTGCAGAAGATACAATTGCTCATGTAGAGGTATGTTTGGTTTACTGGAATAGAATATCATCATAGTCTTCTCCCTCCATCTGGGAGAACCTTTAGTTTTGAATCTCGCGATGCTTCTATTCATAAGTATTTCATACACTGTTCTTCATCACAACTTCCGTTTCTTCTATTTGACTGCTTCTAGTGGGTTCAAACCAGGCTAGTAGTCTTGTGATTCTTGATATAATGACTGGTTGTTCTGGATTTTCTTTCTCTCTTGGAATCTTCATGTTCTTCCTCATGTTTCTCTTTAGCTCTTGGGTCCATGGAGTTTTCTTATAGATTCCATGCCCTGAAGATTCTGATTTCTTCCTTTCATCATAGGATCATGGATGTGAATGGACAACCAGGGATACTTTAAGGCTTCTTTTCGAAGAAGACTTCTTCTGAACACATGATTCTTTTCATGATTGCTGCATCAATGGGAACATGGATATATACTTCATAATCCTTGATGGATCATATTATTTAGGATTATCTCCCTCCTAATCCTTGCTTCATGCATGAATGCATGCTCTTCTTTTGGAATTATATAATCGGCTCCCTCCATCTAATAGAGTCCACGCTTCCGTCTGCATCCTTATTGTCTTTTGCAAAGTGTCACGAGTCTTTTTCCAATTTCCTCTTGATTGTTGACTTCTTTCTGTTCTTACTTCTTCTAGGTTTCTTCAAGTTGATTTTGATTTCAGCATATCTTGCAGCTGTTACTTATTTAATAACTTCCACATGAACTGTTACCAGGGGTTGTTGATGTACTTATCCTTTCATGTGTATTACCCGACTTGTAGTCATTGTGATATCAGTCCTTATCTTGTTGTTATTCCATAGGTATTGTTTCTTCTTTGAACATCTTTATCTTCTAGAAAATAGATATGCAAGATATGTACAAAAAACTATGTAAACATGGTATGTACAAGATTTATGAAGAATATTGTTACCTTGTCTTAGAAGAAGAAGTCTGTTTTATCCTGCTTGGCCTTCTTTGAGGGTTCCCTTTCTTCGACAACTGATGCTTTGTGTGTTTCCTTCCTTGATCCAAACTTCTTTTTATTCTTGAAGTTTTTGAAACTTGATGTGAAGGCTTGATCATCATATTTCTTTTCGGGTTTCTCTTTTGCACTAATCCTTTATTCTTCTTGTGCACAACAAGTCCAAAGTTATTCAAATGTGGGATACTCCTTCCTTCTGTTCATGCTTGCGGCAAATGCATCCCATGTCTTGGGAAGACCATTGAGTACTATATTTACCAGTTCCTTTTCTAAAGTGATATCTTCAATAGCTTGTAGTTGATCTCTTAACTGAGAGATCTTCACACAGTATGATGTTATGATGTCATCATCATTCATCTTCATGTCACAGAGCTCATTCTTCAGACTCATTACTTGTCCAATGTTTCTGACCGAGAAGAGGTTTGTTAGGGAATCATACATTTTCTTAGATGAGTCAAGATGGGAGATTTAGGGTATCAAGTGGTCTTTTATAGAGTCCACTATGATACTCATGACATTGATGTCATTGTCTTTGAACTTCTCCAAAACTGCAACGTTCTGAGGTTCCTTCTCTTTTTCTTCTTCGAATTGTGGTTCCACGATCTTTCCTTTCACGATATCCAACACTTTACCCTTGGCAAGGATGAGGTCAATCCTTGTCTTCCACGCTCTGAAGTTAGAAGGCCCTTCTAACTTATTTTTTGACTTCATAGAGTAAGTCATAATTGCTTTGACTTGGTCAACCCTTGATTTTGACCAAAAAATCAAACTTGATGTCTTAGCTTGCTGAGAGTAATAGGAGATGCACTAGGCTAGGGCTCACTAGGCTATCCAAAAATTAGGTCAATCTCTTCACTTAAGGTGCCTCAACAAGAGGGTTAGGGTTTCGTTTCTACAACAAGAACTGGCTGCAACTGCAACTATAACTGAGCAAATCCTCCCAATCTATCTTCCAGTGGTTAGGCTTTCCAAAGATAGTGTGGGCCCATAACCTGTTAGAAAGTACTGGATGTGCTCGTTTAACCATAGACAATATAGCAATATTGTCACCCAACCATAGGCCGAAGCCACCCCCGAGCACCTTAACCTTGACAGAGAATGGTTTTGGAAGAAAACCAATAGCCAACCAAGGCTAATGCATAAAGATAACCAGGATTGATCAGAAAGTCCAACCATAGCCACAAAAAGTCCAAGCCTAAACCAGAAAACCAGATTGCGACAACTGCTCCCTAGACTTGCACATTAACCCAGTTCCTATAGTGCGCACTTGTTCCCAGCTGTAATTCTGAGAAGTGTGTACAAAATGAGGTCTGGATACTTGTATTTATACTGTTTCCTGAGTTGTCTAGGACAACTTCTCATTCTGGAGACTAAATACTTAATATTAATTATTTCCTGGAGCTGACTTGTCTTCTAGGGTTATATTCAATGCTTTAGGGTTACTTCTTGCTTCCCGAAATATTCTATTCTCATCAGGATTACACCTGGAGGTAAATATCTCCTGCAGCTACCATAATATCAACACTGTGAACATTGCTTCATCCCAAAACCTATTTGGAACACCCTTGTTCTACATCATACACCTGACCATCTTTGTGATTGTGCAGTTCCACCTCTCAGCCATTCCATTTTGTTGTGGACTATAGGGTGTAGAGAAATTATCTTTTAATCCCATGTTTAGCACAAAAGTTATTGAATTCTTTGGAATTTTTTTTTCCACCAATATCAAACCTAAGAGTAGTAATGTGAAAACTAGATTCTTTTTCTACTAACGCTTTCAACTTTTGAAACTCATTAAACACATCAGATTTTAGTTTCAAAAATTACACCCACATATTCCTACTGTAGTCATCAAGAAAAAGAACACAATACTTGGCATGGGTGACAAATGCCATGTTCATTGGTCCACAAACGTCTACATGAACTAGTTGAAGGACTCTCTTCACTATCCAAGATTTTCCTTCATCAAATGGCACCCTGTGTTGCTTCCTTGCCCGACGAACTCCACACACACCTTGAATTTGTTGTTGAATATTAGGAAGTCCACCTACCAGATTCTCTCAAACCAACTGAGAGAGGAAGGTCAAGTTAAGGTGCCCATACCATTGATGTGAAGTGTACATATTTCTGATGCACTCTTGGCTACCAATGCATGCTCCTTGACCAGTCTAATATGTGTCCCCACCAATATGAATAGTTCACGATCCTCCACACCAAGTGCCATAGTATTCTTAGTCACCTACTTAACTAGATAACATTTGTGATTGCTAAAATTGACATCTAGATGGGGGCAGTGCCTCATAATCTAATTCATTGAAAGTAAATTAAGATCCATACCTAGCACATAATACACATTGAGAAAAATCAACATTTTTTCTCCAAAGGAAATATGTACATTACCTTTTCCAACCACTGTGTGATCTACCCCACCACCAAAGATCATTGAATCCTTCGAGGAACAAGCAATGTACTCTCTGAACAAGTCCTTCTTGTTGGTGAAGTGTCATGATGCATCTGAATCAATGTGATAGGTAGATGACCTATGTTGATCGACTTGCTTCTTGGCCATGAATGCAAAGAAGGCTAACTCCTTTTCCTCTATATGTTCTGTGACATGAGCCTTTTGTTGAGGCCCTCCTTGGTTGGTTTTCTGATCAACCAACATCTTTATGCAACACTTATTCACATAAACTACCCTACCACAATAGTGACAAGTGATGGTTATCAAGGTATTGGTTGCATCTTCACGACTACCTTAACCTTTCATCTTTGCTCATTTTCCGTTGCCCTTGACATTGGATGCAAATCCCAATTTTGAACCTTCTATCTCACTGTTGCTACCGAACTATTTATTCCATTTGTCATGCTATAAGAGTGTATTGCATAACTCATCAAAATTTAGGTCAACATTTGTAGTGGTGATTTTTAGGGTCTCAATAAAGTGCTCATAAGCATGTGGAAATATTTTCAACATGATTACCACCATCTCCTCTTAAGTCCATCTTTTGACCTGTTATTGCACAAATTGTAGGTTGGGAAAAGCCCGAACCAATCCACAAGGGTGATACAACTATGGGAGTAGCTACCCATTTCCACCTTAGATAGATAATCCCCTCGCTTTAGTGATGATAAGTCACCACAAGGGGGGAATCTCAGTGACCTTAGGGGGATTGAGATGGAAAGTGGTAGAATGACCAATGAAGCCCCTATAGGTCAAGTTTGGAAGTGGAAGAAGGTTTGGAAAGAAGTATTGTTGATGAAGGGATGATCCCGATTTATGAGCTGAACGAAATGAAACATAGATATATAACATTAACACAAAGATACAATGAACAATAAAAAAGATACATTGATACTTAACTTCTATTCAATAAAGAAATATGTTGAAACAGTAAAATGCAGAATAAAACAATCTTGCTCGAATGGTGGTAGCTAATCTATGAGAAGAGATGTGGCGGCTACGCGCATTTGCCTGAAAACATTACAATGACGCCTCCAGGCCTTTTTAGCATCAAGAAGTAATTAGAAAACCCTAGACATCCAAAAACGTAACCCTAGGATATGAAACACCAAAATTCATGTGGGCCATGATGGGGTAAGTTGGTACATCAACTTCCTGGGGTTGTAACTTTTGCATATGATCTTCGTTTTAGGCGGCCAATAGGCCGTTGGAAAGGTCTATCTGAGGAATACACATGTTGTCATCACACTCTATCTCCATATATAGTGTGATTGTGGTAGGCCCAAAGAACATTGTTTAGAGTCTCAAAACGACCCCGAAAGTTTAGGACCTGAAAAGCTAGAAAACAATTGCCAAGATAAAAACTGTATGTGAGCCAGTTGGAAGAGGTGGGTGGCCACCAATATCTACCTGGATAAATCCAACCCCCTTAGGAAGCAATGGTATCCATTTCGTTGAGTTCTCTCATTAGATGAGGAAATTTCCATTGAATTTGGCTCCGAGTGAGCCACTTGCCTTGGTGTAGGAGTTTCCCTGCTTTGAAAACACGATAAAGTTGAAGCTTCTATTGGCGAGTGCCCTTAACATGTGTTTCCACAATTTGATAAATGAATGCCTGTTCCATGCAGTTAGGGTTGAGCTCTGTCGGTGTCAACTATTCTGCTATCTATGAGGTGTCCAATAATGGTGGAAAGTATGGCCGAAGGAGGTCCACATTAAACACTGGGTGCAAGCCAATGAAGGGGGGAATGTTGAGCTCAAAAGAATTGTCACCCACAACCTTGGTGATGGTGTAAGGTCCATAGCCCAATGGATGAAGCTTCCGATGGGGTCCTGTAAGGTATTCTTTCTGCAAATGAAACCAAACTTTATCTCCCACCTGAAACTTGTGTGGCACCCAATGTTGATCATGGCACTGCTTGTACTTGGCATTAGACTTCTGCAAAATATCCTAAAACTGTTGGTGGATGTGCTGGATTCGTTTAATGAACCAGGTGGTGGCTTTGTCGGCTCTGGTTTGAGCATGGGATGATTTTGCCTGTGTGGATGCCAGGGGTAGTGCAACATCCATGGGACCATTGGTAGAAATCCCAACCCTGCCTGAAAGGGGCCGTGGCCGGTTGAGCTATGTATGGCTCTATTGTAATTGTGTTGAACATAGGGAAGAATTTCATCCCATGTGCGCGAGTGCTTGGAATTGTACATGTGCAAGATATGAACGATCATCTTGTTGATGACCTTGGTTTGGCCATCCATTTTGGGGTGGGAGGTAGTGGATTTGGTGAGCTTGGTGTCCAATCGTGACCAGAGGATCGACTAGAATGTGCTAAGGAACTGACTGTCCCGATCTGAGACGATGGTTTGCGGTATCCCAAAATGTACCCACACTCATTCGAAGAAGAGATTGGTAGTGGCCTCCGCTGTGATGCTCTTCTTGCAGGCGACCAAAATTTCCATCTTGGAAAATCGATCAACAACCACAAACACACATTCATTTCCCTGCTTTTCGAAGGAAGGCTCGACATGTAGTCTATCGAGATGTATTCCCAGGGCTTGTCGGGAGTGGGAATAGGGGTGTACATGCCTTTTTTCTTAATGGTCAGTTTGGCAATGACATAGGTCGTGTAGGACCTAATATACTTGATGACATCCTATCGAAGTTTCAGCAAATAGAAATGTTGTTGTAGCATTTCCATTGTCTTTTCTACGTCGAAGTGTCTTGCCACCCAACTGTAGGGAGCTTCCCAAATCATCTTTGCTCGCTCGCTTGATGGGATGCAGAGATGGCCCAAATATCACAACAACCCATCCTAAAGATGGAAATTAGTGACAAATGTGTTTGTGCCCAGCATATGGTATATAGTGGAAAAGTCATGATCTCTCTCTCTCTCTCTCATAGAGTTGGGGCCATCCAGAGGTCTCATGTACGCATAAGTGGAGCACCATGGTTAGTGCTGCAACTAGAGGTCAACTGAGGCAGTCAATGACGCAATTGGTGCTCCCTTTCTTATACTTGATGTTGAGATGGAACAACTGAAAGTACGTGGACCACTTCTGATGGTGGTCATTTTTCAATTTTCCTTGTGTCTGCATGAACTGTAGAGGCTTATGATCAGTGTGGATGACTGTCTCCTTCCCTAGAATGCAATGCCTCCACTGGTGGTAGGCTTGTACAATGGAGTACATTTATTTGTTGTAAGTGGGGTACTTATGAACAATATCGAATAGTGTCTCACTATGATAGGCCATGAGATGTCATTGCTGAGTGAGAACTGCGCCCAAAACATAGTTTGAAGCATCTGTCTCTATCCCAAAAGGCTGCTGCAGGTTGGGTAATGAGAGCACTGGGGTTGAGCACAAGCACTACTTGAAATCATCAAACACTTTTTTTGCTGCGACTGACCCCACACAAACTTTGGCTTGCCACCACCCCTGGTCACTTGGCTAAGGGCCCATGCAATGTGGGAGAATCCCAACATGAACCTGCGATAGAAATTGACAAGGCCTAAGAAACTCCTAAGCTCGATGAGTCTGATCGGGGCTGGCCAGTCACGAATGACCTGGATCTTGGCTGGATCGAAATACATCCCATGCTTATCAACAATGTAACCTAGGTATTGGACTCTATTCATGCCTAAGGAGCATTTTTCCAAATTTGCATATAGCTTGTGTTTTCACAGAGTGTGCAAAACTTGCTGAATATGCTACAAGTGTTCCACCAAACTCTTGCTGAAGATGAGGATGTCATCCAAATAAACCACCAAAAAATAATTGGTAAACTGCCACAAGATATCGTCCATCATTCTCATGAAAGTTGCTGGGGCATTTGTCAAGACAAGGGGCATGACCAACCATTCAAAAAGACCTTTTTTGGACTTGATGGTAGTCATCCATACATCGGTCTGCTCTATTGGGACCTAGTGGTAGCCAGCCTTCAGATCAATCTTACTGAAGTATTTTCCCCCCTTGAGCTGGTCAAGGAGATCGTCAATTTGGGGAATTGGATACTGGTTCTTGACTGTGATTTTATTTAGGGCTCAGTAATCAATGCAGAGTCACCATGTCCCATCTTTCTTCTGCACAAGCACGATTGGGCTTCCACAAGATGACGAGCTTGGTTGGATGTGCCCCTTTTCGAGCAAATTTTATATCTAGCTGTTGATTTTCTCATTTTCTGACAGAGAGCAACGATAGACTGGCCCATTGGGTAGCGGTCTGCAGGGGGTCAGATCTATTGAATGCTTGAACTGATAGTGTAAAGGTACCCCCGTGGGTGAGGAGAAGATGTATTTGTATTCTTTCACGACCTTATCCACTTGATTCTGCTGCGTGGAGAGACCTGTCGTGGAGGCTATGGATGTGGCTCCAACCTTCCACTCACTTTGAGCGCGAATCATGAAGAAGACAAACTTCCCGGTCTGAGATATGACCTTTCTACATTGCTTGACAGAGATCAAAGAAATGGTAGTAGGTGGGACTACCTCGGGTATCCTGTACAATTTCCTATCCAAAGTAATAATAAAACTACGAGGCTTAGACTCATATACAACATGAAATTTCCATAAACAAGTTTGGTCCAAAATAACATCACAAAATTCAAGGGGGGCGACATCACACAATGCCTCATCTTTGAAGGGCTTGATGCCGTAGGGAAGGATGCATTGTTGGTTCACGTGGAGATTTCTCCCTTGGTGGAGCCATTCGATGGTGTACAACTATGGGTGTGATTTTGTTGACAAAGCCAATCGCTTGACGACCTCTGCTGAGATGAGGTTCTTTTGGATACCGCTATCAACGATGAAGTGCAATAGAGTACCCTTCACCTACATCTGTGAATGAAAGAGGCACTCACCTTCCTCTAGTTCATTAGGTTCACTAGGTTGGATCTTAGTGGTAGCAATAGTGGCACTAAGTTCTGTGTAAATGATCCATCTCCCTTTTTTTATTTATGACTTAGATTTGGAACTGACATCTGAGTTAGAGGCTTTCACCTCGACCACCAATGACTGCTTTCAGCGACATTCAATGGTGTTATGCAAGGGGATCTTATGGAACTCGCACCACTTCCCAGTGTCTTTCTTTGTCTTCGCATTTTTCTTCTTTGTTTCGGCTTATAATGGTTGTCCTTAGGTTGTTCATCCTTGCTCCGTCCTTTGTTCTACGGGTTGGGGATGTCTTTGCCCTGCTTCTCTTGTGAGGGGTTCACAGAGCCAAACTATCGTATCTTTTGTTTAAGATTTTGCTTAATTTCGACAACATATCGATAGGCCCTGCCCAAGGAAGAGATTTCCATAAAATCCATTTCTACTTGGATGTATCTATGCAGACCATTCTAGAACTTGAGCACCAGATGTCGCTTAGATTTTTTGATACCCAACTTGGTGTGCAAGGTATGGAACACATTGGTGAACTCTGGCACTGTTTGGTCCCTTTCTTGCCACAATGTGCTCCATCTTGTATATAAGTCGTCATAACTTCCAACATGGTAGTATTGTTCCTTAATAACATCCCTGAAAGAACCTCAAGTGGGTGCGACTACAAATAATGAAGATTCCCCAGTTTCCTTTTGCTTATAGAAATTCTCCCACCAATCTTTGACATGGGAGACGACCTTAAGGAGTGAAAATGTAATCTTTTCTCTATCAAAAAAGTTATGGACAGAAAAATACCCTTCTAGAAGGCTTAACCATTTTTTTACAACATCCGCATCTATCCGACCTTCAAATATATGAATAAAAAAATTGATCTATACCTTGAAGGGGGTGATGCCTCTACTTGAGGAAGATGCGTCGCCTGTTGGCAGTCGTTGAAGTATTTGTGCAAAATTGTCCATTATCTCATTCTTTTGTCGTGCAAGGGATTCCTCGAGCAAAATTTTGAAGGGATCTACTGCCCTATCATCTCTCTTTTCTTCTCCCATGGGAGATTGTCGGGTTTGACAAGGCCGATCTTGCAAAGGCTCAACTGGTTCAAGTCCCAACTGCTTATATCCTGACCTTGTTTGGGGACATGCACTGAGAAACAAATGAAGAGAAGAGTGCTCTGATACCATTGATCCATATTTATGAGCAGAGTGAAATGAAACACAAATATATAACATTAACACAGAGTTACAATGAACAATAACATAGATATAGTGAAGCTTAACTTCTATTCAATAAAGAAATGTGCTGAAACTGTAAAATGCAGAATGAAACAATCTTGCTCGAATGGTGGTAGCTAATCTCTGAGAAGAGATGTGGGGGCTACGTGCATTCCCATGAGAACATTACAATGAGGACTCCAAGCCTTTTTAACATCAAGAAGTAATCAAAAAACCCTATACATCCAAAAACCTAACCCTATGAGATGAAGCGCCAAAATTAATGTGGGCCCCGATGGGGTAAGTTGGTACATCAAATTCCCGGGGTTGTAACTTTTGCATACGATCTCCATTTTAGGCGCATGATATCCCATTAGAAATGTCTATATGAGGACTACACATATTTCCATTACACTCCGACTTTGTTTATAGTGTGATTGTTGCGGGCCCAAAAAACACTGTTTAGGGCCTCAAAACGGCCTCGAAGTTTAGGACCCAAAAATATAGAAAAAAAAACTACCAAGATGAAAACCGTATGTGAGCCAGTTGGAGGAGGTGGGATATCCACCTGGATCAAGGGAGGTTGAAAATTGTTGTGTACTTGCAAGACAACGTTAAACCTTCCCAAGAAAAGACAATTGATCGAGATACAAGACAAATAATCAAGGGGACATGAAAGTAAAGCTTGATGTCCTAAATTGTAGTAGTATATCAGATTTATATTAGCAAAGTAAACAAGTAAAAGGATGCAAAATATGTTGCCAAAATTCAAGTAAAAGATATTAGAAACTAAGCTAACAATGCCTAGTTTAACTTCCACTGAATAGCACAAGGCTTTAATGACAATTAGGGTTGTTTATTAGATGTTATCAGTAAATTATTATTACAACCAAGTGGCTATAGTAAACAAGTGCTACAACAACAAATTCCAACCACAAAAATCAACAAGTAAACAATAAAAAATATAACCACTGAGCAATAGAACATTAATCTATATTCACAAGTAAATTTCAACGGTAGATAAGCGAGTAATAGATAAAAGAAAGTGAGTTTTTATGCAACCCTAATGGCTGTATCATTTAATTGATTGTAGCAAGAGAATTCTTTGGCCAAAGTAGCATCCTTGAGGCATAAGTAAGCTTATAACACTTAGAAAATATTCCAAATTGAACAAATACAATATCTCTCAATTTCACATATACCAATGCAATGGTTTTATTTCTCCAATGCAAATTAAGATTATTGCCTTGTCAATGGGTTATGGAGTCTTCTTGTGTAAGGTTAGATCTACTACTTCTCTAGGGATGTAATCCCTTTTACTCCCTAGAGCAAGTAAATCTAACAAGGTAAATCTAGGAGGGTGTAATCCCTTTTACTTCTCTTAGCAACCTTTGAAATAGCTTATCCACTTAACAATAATGATCGACTTAGTGGAAGGTGTATGCCCTTATACTCCTCCAAGGGTTTAGACAAGAATAGCCATGAAACAAGAAAGAAAAACCAACAACATGCAGAAATGCCTTACCAATTCCAAGAGATATGCAAGATAAACCCTTATCTACCAAGTATATTCCATCACCATAGCAAGAGAAAATCATCTAAGAGATAGCGCACCAATTTATCTCCACAATACAAGTATCAATCATCCAAATAACATCAAAGAGAGAGATATGCAGTTTTCCTAGGAGGGGTGAAACTTTTAGCCATAAGTATGTAATTGTCAAGTGAGTTTGCTATGATAAAATGAAATGTCTTAGGTATATTTTTATACAAGACCTTCAAAATTATTTTGTCCACTTATATTTAGGGTAAAACACAATTAGCGAGGCCAACCTCCTCTAATTTCCCCTTTACATTTTCAAAATTCAAATTTACAAAAACAAAATTCCCCTAAAAGGGTGACGTCAAGCCCTAATTATCCTCCACATGAGATGTTTTGGGCTCTTGAAGAATTCATTGGTCCACCAAAGGCCATGGACCAAGTCACCTAGGGCTCCAAAGCATGTAAAGAGTCTCTCTCTTCATCAAAAGATGCCAAATCATCATCAACTCATCACCACCATCATCAAACCCTAGCCCCAAAGTGTAACGTCATACCCTAGAAGTGCAATGTGACGCTTCCAAAGGAAAGTCGTTGGGGCTAGGAAGGCTAGCAAATCACCTACAGGGGATCCTCAATTTCCTCCAAAGGAAATGTCTTTGACCCATGTGTCCAAGAAGCAATGACACATCATCCATCCTATGGGATTCAATCCCTAAGTGAAGGTCCAAGTGACCTTGTGCTTCCACGAAATGTCTTTCCACCTGCCAAGGCCCTGCAAAGACAAGAAAATTCGCCCTCCAAGGGCTCACATGTCACAAGCATCATGTCAAGTAAGCCATATATAATAAAATAACCACCAGAAAATATGCATCAAATCCCCCCTCTCAAAATAAACAAATGCTCAAAGACCTTTGCAACTTGCCAAATTTAGGTATGGGAGGGTTGTCATGGTGACCTATTGGGTAAATCATTCCCCAAGTCAAGGAGTGTTTCCCATGCGGACCCTTTCTAAGTCATGTGAAGAGTATGAGGTGTATGGGGGTAATACTTTTGGGCATTGGGTTCATGACATACACGGGTTCATATTATCTCATTTATGGGTGCCTTTGTAGAGGGTCTATTGCACCTTCATTTTCAATGCAACCTTTTTCCAAGCCTATTCATTTCCATTAATTGATTAAAGTACAAAACAATTGGGTACTATAAGACATGGAAATAAAAGAGTACTGCAACGTCACTCGAAGATAGAGGTACACAGAGTGCCATATGCATGTAAATAAAGGGACACCACATAAGTGTACACATCTCAACAAGCAAGATATCTATATAATGTGAGTTAGCTTTTGCAGGTCTTCAAATTATTTTAGGAGAAAAAAATCATTGTTCTCAATATCTCTTGGGAGAGCATATAGAAGGTTATGATTTGTATTTTATCTTTTTCCAGCTACATTTCCCTCTAGGCCTTCAGCCCCTTCTTCCCATGAAATGACGTATAATCCCTTCTTGGGTCAGTTCACCCGAAAATCCAAAAAGATGAGGGGACAAAAGGGAATAAGTATGGAAAGTGATAAGTATGATTGAGAATGGTATGGTGACTCATCAAAGAGACCCCCCAGTAGAAATTTTTTCCCTGAGGGTGACCACTTACTAGGACACAATGTCAACCACCGAGGTGAAACAAGGAAAATAACATAATTTCCAAGAAAACGTTTTCAAAATCAAGGAAGGACCTTTTGAAACATATTCAAATGATTCATTTATTAAAATGAAACTTACAAAAACATTGGACTCGTTACTTCATGGAGAAAGACATGTTGTTCTCTATGAGCCAAGTTGGTGTGGTGAATGATGCAACCATCGATCTCATGGTAATGGGTGGTGCATGTGGGGCTCTTCCTGCTAGTTTGTCTCTCGGTACTCCATGTCTGCAACCTGAGGGCCTCGAGACATCATCTCCTTAGTTACCCCTAGAAATGGGGGGTAGCATGATCAATGGTAGAAAACTATTCTATGATATCCTTGATATTGATTAAATGCTCCTAAAATGATGCACTCTCATCCATTATGATCGAAAACAATGTATTATTCAGGAAGAAATATTTTCCCTTGTTTGAAGTCTCGTGCAACTCTTTCAAATGCATCCAAATTTTTGTTGAAGTCTTCCCTATTTGGACCTTAGGAAGGATTTCATCTGTGATGGAAAACTTAAGAATCATTATTGATTCTTTGTTTCACTCATCAAAATTTCTTGGTATTTACCCACAACTTGTGGTTGGGTATCCTAACTTAGGAAAATTTTAGCCGAGCACCTGTACTAAAAAATGGCCAACATATGTTGCTTCCACATATTGTAGTTTTTGGTAGAGAACATCTAACTACCTTCTAGTGTAATGTTGGGTATAGAGGCCATAGATACAAGTCAAAAATGCAGAAAAATATAAGTCAAAAATGCAGAAAAATATATCGAAACAAAGAAAAATGCTTGTTCTTCTCTCCCTCAAACTGCAATCCTAGAGTTAGAACACCTAGATATTGGCCAAATTTGCTCAAAAGCAACTCAATAAACCACATATCTACTCTCAAGTAACTGAAAAATACATGGATCTTGATACGTTTTCTCTCAAACAACTTGTTATCCCCAATTCCTAGGGACAACTAAGGAGATGATGTATCAAGGCCCTCAGGTTGCATACATGGAGTACCAAAAGACAGCCTGACCAACAATGTCCACTTGCATAGACAAAGACCCACCTCGCCACCACTATTCCAGGTTCATCACAATGATATCCACCACATTAGATGGCTTCCATAAGACACTGGGCCTTTCTCCATGAGGTATAGATCAGGTATTATGGTGAGTGTCATTTCAATATTTGATGCATTTGAGTTTGTTACATATATTACTGTTTTTTATTATGTAATGTCTGCTTGGACGTTATGCCCTTTTCCCTATTTCACTTTGGTGGTTGAAATTTCACCCTAGTAAGTGGGTCACCCTTGGGGATAGGTTTTCTACTGGGAGGTCCCCTTGACGAGTCATCGTGCCATTCCTGACCATACTTTTCACTTTCCACACTTCATCTCCTCATCTCCTTACCCTTTGGGATTTCCAGGTGTACTGACCCAAGAAGGGGTTGTCCCTCATTTCATGGGAAGAAGTGGCTGAAGGCCCAGAGGCTTGTAGTTGGAAAAAGATAAAAGCTGGCCATTAACCTTCTAGATGCTCGCCCAGGGATCCCAAGGAAAATAAAATGTCTCTCATAAGAAACTGATGGGACTCGTGAAAAATAACTAATAAAAATGCCAACCAAGGAGGAGCATGTGTGAGAACTGTTTTTCATGCTTAGGTAAAATCCATACACATGTTTCAACTTGGAGAAGCATGATGTGACTAGGGTAGAGTCAAGGTGGGTATTGTTTTTCATGCTTAGGTAGAAGCCCCACCTTGGTTTCAACCTAGAAACATCTTAAAAGAATAAAAAAAATAAATGGTCTTGGAAAAAGGTTGCATTGTAAATGAAGGTGCAACACACCCTTTACAAAGGCACCCATAAATGAGTAACTACAATCCCTTGTATGTCATGAACCCCATGCCCAAGAGTCTTTCCCCAATCCATGTCACTTCATCCACATGACTTAGAGAAAGGTCTGCCTGGGAAAACACTCCTAAACTTGAGGTATGATTCACCCAATAGGTTGCTTTGTCAACCCTCCCATACTTAAATTTGGAAAATTGCATAGGGTCTTTGAGAACTTGTTTATTTTGATAAGGTGGTTTGTATGTACATGCTTAGATGGATCCTTTATTGATTTGATTTACTGATCATGATGCATTTGAATTGAGATCCTTGGAGGGC
>ML788128.1:139199-165135 GCA_009831015.1 Picea engelmannii | reverse complement strand
GACTTGTTCAAGGGGTCAAAATGTCACCCTTAGAGGGATGATGTCACCTTAGGGTTTCTATTGTGCATTTTTTAAATTTAAATTTGGATTTTAAATTGTAAAGGGGAAAAGTAAGGGTTGTTGACCCCTTGCTTTGTGGTTTACCCTAAAATAAGTGGATTTTTTTTTTATAAAGGTTTTGTATAATTAGAGATCATGTCTATTTCTTTTTAGGTTACTGTCCCTCTTGTGAGATGATACTTGGATGAAATTTGCGCCCCTCTTGGGAAAATTCACTCACTCACTCTCTCTCTTTTGTGATATGGATTCTATCTTGTCTAATGAAGTGAAGTGGTTCTCCACTCTTGGAGGATCTTTCCCTTTTCTTTGGTGATGAAAATTGCTTGGTAACTAGGGTTTTGTTTGAAATTTCTTGGAATTGGTAAGGAAAATATGCATTTTGTTAGGTTTCTTTCTTGTTCCATGCTTGTTATTGTCTAGATCCTTGGAGTATAAGGATTTACAACCTCCACCATTTTTTATCATCATTGTTTGTTGAAAAGGATATTGCAAAGGTTGCTAGGAGGAGTAAAAGGGCTTACACTCTCCTAGACTTTACCTTGTTAGGGTTTCTATCTCAAGGGAGTAAAAGGGATTACACCCATTGATATTTCATAGTCTTAACCTAATATAAGAAGACTCCACAACCCATTTGGCAAGGCACTAATATTTTATTGCATCGGAGAAATAAATTGTTTGCATTGGTAAATGTGATTTTGAGAGATATTGGATTTGTTCATGTTGGATTATTTTCTACATGTTATAAGAATTATTGTGCCCTAAGGGCATACTCTTTTAGCCAAGCGATTTGCTGCTGTAACTAAATTAAATCTATAGCCATTAGGGCTGCAAAAAAATATTCTATTTTTGATTCATATCTCACTTTTCAACCATCAAAATTCGCTAAGAGTTTCCCAACATAATCTACTAGTCCTAGCGCATATTTTGAGTGGATTCTTTGCAAGTTTTGGTGGCTGATTTTTCTGCTGTAACAACTTGTTTGTTACAACCATAATACTACAAATATATCTCTGCAATACTTGTCTATAACAACCTTACATTGATGCTAAAGTTTTATGCTTTTATACTTGAGTTTGTACTAATCTTTACTAGCTTATCTCTTGCATCATTTACGTGAATTTTAACATCTTATCTAGTAACTTTATTAATTGTTCTTACTGATATATATCTTTGTTGACTGCTGCAAATAGGGACAACGAGCCTAACTTTCTTTTCCACTTAAAATATATCTTGTACACTTGGCTTTTCTTGTGTCTCGGGAAGGTACAAACACTTTCCGCATGTACTCAAAGACTTGGTAACCTCAAACCACTTTTGAGATGTGTCATCAAAGCCATATTCCATTTAGAAACTTGACCTATATGGGCATCCATTCATAAGTACCACTTTCCATATCATTTCCCCCAAGGGTCACCCGAGATTCCCCCCTTGAGGTGATCAATTCACCTCTAAAGTGACAAGAGTACCTATCTGAGGTGATAGTGGGCAGGTTTTCCCTTAGTTGTCTCCATATTGTGGATTGGGTCGGGATTTTCCCAACCTATAGTTTGCATGATAACACAACTCTCAAATAGTCATATATGCTAGCAGCTAGCACCAAATCAATCAATTTCTACTCAAATATGATGGAAAAAAATCAACAACCAATTCTTCCATATTTTCAAATCTAGGCATCAATACATGCAAGAATATATTAAATATGCTCCAAAATTCTTTGAACTAAAGAAAATTCAGAAATTTCACTAAAGAATAGGTCCATATAGCTCCAATTTATGTTTTTTCAGCTAAAGTAGGTGATTGATTTTCTATAGCTTGATTCTCCCCTTTTTCTTCTATCTTCCAAAACTTTGATCTACAGGGTTCTTATTAAATTTTTATTTTTTATTTTTAACTTTGCTTTGAAATTAAGAATGAAATAATACTTGGTTTCAAATGATCTAAAACCCTTTTGGATATTTGATGTGATACATTGGCAATTCCTCGATTCATGTTTGTTGGCAATAGTCCCTGGGTCTTCACACTTTCACATTCTTTGTGGCATCCGGATTGTTGAAGTTGCAAGAGTGGAAACCTTGTCTTTCAAAGGCTCGAGATTCTTGATATGACTTTGGGAATGTTGGGCTCTAATACCGTATAATTATAACATGAACACATAAAGAAGCCAATATTTTGTTGATAATGAGAAAGCAAAATCTTTCTTATAAAGTGTCACATTGGCAATCCCTCGATCCGTTTTCGTTGGCAATAATCCCTAGGACTTCATGTTTGCATAGAATATGTGGCACCTAGACTATTGAAGTTGCAAGAGTGGAAACCTTGTCTTTCAAAGTCCCAAGACTCTTGATATGAATTTGAGAATGCTGAGTGTTGATACCATATAATGATAACATGAACACATAAAGAAACCAATATTGCATTGATAATGAGAAATCAAAATCTTTCTTATAAAGAGTTACAAGCTAGTCGAGTAAATCCACTTTATGAATGTGGGATAGATCAAAAAAACATACTAAAGTGAAATAATGCTTTTTTCCACGGGAAAATCTCTTTATATTCAAAAGGATATAAAAATTTACATACGACAAACTTGTCAAAATAAAAAATTATATGACGAAGCAACTTTCTTATCACAATGTAACTAACATCCATATCCAAAAATCTTTCTACCTTGGATCTGAAGGATTATCTACATCCCTGTAAAGTGATATCATAAAACTGATTTCTTGAAGTCACCTCTTAAAAGATTCAACAATATTGGGGGGCCCTCATTTTCGTCCTCCCACTGGGATTATCTTAAATGACCAAGGGGCAATGAAAGCGCCTGTTTTGATAAGGTGTCCACATCTTTATTGTCTTCTCTGTAGATGTGAGAGAAGGAAAGACTCTTTATGTTCCTTGTAGCTTCTAAAGTTCTTTCTTTCCATCACTCCAGAGTAGCCGCCTGGAGATCAACTTTTGTTGAAATAATGTAACTGCAAAGAGTATTCTTATTATTATTTGATATATTATTCATTGGATCAATCCCCATTGTGGATTGATCATGTCGGCTATTGTAATAGGACCAAATCCCCTTTTGCGGATTGGTCAAATGATAATTGTAATAGGAAGAATAAGAAGTCGGCCCCAACAGATATTAAAGAGGCCCCAGAAAATATTAAAGGTGGCTATAACCACCCAGTTGGAGAAGTCGGCCCCGCCAGTGAAGAGACACTTCACACGTGCTAGTCTAATATAAATAAGGAGGCTAGCGCCTCACTTAGACACACAACTCACTTGCTCATTTGAGAGACAAGTTTCAGATCTGCTATTAAAGAAGAAGGAGAGAGAGTGGCGCATATCTAGGAGAGGATCTTATGCATTAGTTTAGGAGATCTCTTGGCATTGTATTGGCTGTCTATATTAAGGAAGTTTTGCTAGGTTTTCTTCCCCTAGAGGGTTTCCTAGGATAAATGTTGTGTCTCTTGTGATTGTGTATTTCTCAGTGATCTTGGATTATGCTATTGTTATCTAATGAAATGCAAAGAACTATAATAATGGCTTAAAAATTAACATGGTATCAGAGCCAAGATGAAGGAAGCATCTTTCACAAGAGTGAAAAATGTCACTATTGTCGTACATGAAAATTAGGGCTTTTTGATGGTGAAACTTTTCAGCCCCAAAACCATCTAGAAAAGTGCACCCTCCCCTAAGGATCACTTTGGCACTCTCAACACACCTTTTCAGTGGCTGGATCTCCTGGAAAGTGAAACCCTAGTTTCACAAAGTACTAGAAGTACCAGAAAACCAGTGTACTAGAGTACCAGAGGTACCAGAAGCCCCAGTCCAGAAATCTGCAGATCAAATTTGGAGGAGCAAAAGTTGGATTTTTTCAGATCCAAACACACCAGGGCACTCGCCTCAGCCAAGCGCACCTCCTGGTAAGTTCAAATTTTGATTTTAAGAACTTTATTTTTTTGGTCATTTTCCTATCTCCAGGTAAAGATGTCTGCAAGCGTTAAGCTTGTTAACAAGCTAGAAGGAGTGGAAAACTTCTGTGCCTGGAAGTATAGGATTGGACTCATTCTTGAAAAGAATGATCTAGCAATATTCATCAAAGAATAAGTACCAGAACTCGCCGATGCTGTAGAAAAGGAAAAGCATCAAAAGGACACCATCAAGGCCAAAATAATCATTGTAGATTCAATCAAAGGCCACCTGATTCCTTATGTGTCATATAAGAAGACTCCGAAAGAAAATTTTGATGCCTTAACCAGACTATATGAAGGAAAGAACATAAACCGGAAGATGAATCTAAGAACTCAACTGAAGAATACAAGGATGCAGAAAGGAGAAACGATTCAGGAATAATTTTCCAGAATATCAGAATTCAAAGAACAACTAGAAGCTATTGGAGATACCATAGACAGAGAAGAACTCATAATGACGGCCCTAAATGGTCTCACAATACCTTGGGATGCATTCATCCAAATGATATGTGCCATAATAGAGAAACTGAAGTTTGATAGTCTATGGGAAGAATGCATCCAAGAAGAAACAAGAGTAGTGAATCGTGAAGTGTTACTAGCAAGAGATGATGATCAAGCCCTAGCTACTCACACCAAAGGAGGAAGGAAGAAACCCTACTTCCAAAAGGAGACTCATAAAGAGCCTCAATAGTAAAACAAATTCAATCATAAAGAATCTCATCCAAGGAGATTTCAGAAGAAAGGACAATGAAAGGAAAGGGACTACTCATCTGTACAATGCTATCATTGTGACAAGATGGGACACATTGTGAAGTTTTGTCCATCCAGATGAGAAGAATATAAGAGAAAACACAAGAGGCTCCATGCCCATGTAGTGGAGGATGAAGAGCCACCCACAAAGATGATAAGAGAGCAGATCAAAGACCATGTCTTGATCTCGGCCCTCTCAGGATCTGTAACACTTGAAGAGGACACTTGGCTCATTGATAGTGGTGCATCCAAGAACATGACGAGACAAAGGAACATTCTCTCTTGTATCTCAGAAAATAAGTTTTCTAAGAAAGTGACTCTTGGAGATGATTACCAATATCCCATCAAGGGAGTGGGAGAATCAAACCATAAATTGAATTTAGGGAATTCACTAAAAATGAAGGATGTACTATATGTACCAAGCTTGAAGAAGAACCTACTCTCCATTTCATATTTAGAAAATAAAGGCTTCAGAGTTTCCTTTATAGATGAAGAAGTTCTTATGTGGGCTAAAGGAGAAACTTTAAATGAAGCAATCATCATTGGAAGTGAAGAAAATGGCTTGTATAAACTAAAGGGTCACTCAGAGGCTGCCATGACCCATGCCATTGAAAACTCATGTGAACTTTGGCATAGAAGGTTAGCCCACATCAACTACAAGGTACTACCATACATATGCAAAGCGGTCACAGGTTTACCAGAACTCAAAGATGACCACAAAGGCGTATGCAATGGATGTGCACAAGGGAAGAACATCAAGAACCCATTTCTGAAGAGGGACAACAAGACAGAAGGAGTCCTAGAACTCATTCATTCAGATGTGTGTGGCCCAATGCCATCATCTTCCATTAGTGGGTATGTATATTATGTATCATTCATTGATGATTACTCTCGTAAAACCTGGATATATTTCTTGAAATCTAAATATGAAATGTTCAGCAAGTTCAAGGAATTCAAATCCTTGATAGAGAACCTTTCTCAAAAGGAAGATTAAGATACTCAGGCTAGATAATGGAGGAGAATATACCTCAAAAGAGTTTTTGAACTTATGCAAAGATGTTGGGATCAAGAGGGAACTCACTACTCCCTATAATCCCCAACAAAATGGTGTAGCTGAACGAAAGAACAGAACCATACTGGAAGCTGTGAAGACTATGATCCATGATGAAGATCTTCCTATGTGCTTATGGGAAGAAGCGGCAATGGCAACTGTATATGTGTAGAACCGATTGTCCCATAGTGCACTTGGTCTCAAGACACCGGAAGATATGTTCACTGGAAAGAAGCCAGAGGTAAGCCATCTCAAAATATTTGGTTGTCCAGTGTTTATTCATATACCTAAAGAAAAGAGAAACAAGCTGGACCCTTCAGGAAAGAAGGGAATATTTGTGGGATACTGTGAGGTCTCCAAGGCCTTCAGAATCTATATACCAGGTCAACATCACATTGAGATCAGTAGGGATGTGACCTTTGATGAAGATGCAACGCTCAAGAAATCTAAACTATGCCAGCTTGAAGAAGTATATGAAGATGAACCCATAATCCCCAATATTGCAATGAGGGAGGTTCCTAGAGCTACAGAACCAGTGAGGGAAGTCGTAACTTCCCCCGATGAGGAACTTCTAGAAGACCATGATATAGTAGAAGTGCAAGAACCTCCTCAGATGACGATCCTCCATAAAATAAAGCCAGCTTGGGCTAGAGAGCTTATTCAAGATGGAGAGAACTCTGGTGTTCCCCAAGGAACTACGAGACAGGTGAAAAGACCAAAGCCATTCTCCAGTTATACAACTTTGATGTGTGATCTCCTAGAAGAGGAGCCTACTTGCTTTGAAGAAGCCATTTAGAGGAAAGAATGGGAAGATTCCATGGTAGAGGAATACCAATCCATAATGAAGAACGAAGTATGGGAAATAGTTCCCAGACTGAAGAATAAAAATGTGGTATCCTCCAGATGGCTCTTCAAAATAAAACATGCTACTAATGGATGTATTGAGAAGTATAAAGAAATATTTGTCGCTCATGGCTTTTCCCAGAAGGAAGGCATTGAATATGAAGAGACATTCTCTCTTGTGGCCAGATACACTTCGATCAGAACCATCATAGATCTTGCAACTAAGATGAAGTGGAAGCTGCACCAGATGAACGTGAAGATATATTTCCTAAACGATGTCATCGAAGAGGAAGTGTATATAGAGAAACCTCAAGGATTTGAGGTTGAAGACATGAAGTCTCATGTCTGCAGATTGAAGAAATACTTATACGGATTGAAGCAAGCTCCTAGAGCTTGGTATGGCCGTATAGACAGTTTCTTGACGAGCTTAGGCTTTACCAAGAGTAAAGAAGACTCTAACCTCTACTTTAAAATCATGAACAATGAGCCATCAATCTTACTGCTATGTGTGGATGACTTATTCTTAACTAGAGAAGAAAAGCTCATCAATGAATGTAAAAAGAGACTTGCCTTGGAATTTGAAATGAAATACCTTGGCCTAATGCATTATTTCTTAGGTCTTGAGGTATGGCAGAGTCCTGAGAGGATATTCCTTAACCAAGGGAAGTATACGGTCGGAATCTTGAAGAGATTCGACATGTTGGATTGCAAGCCCATGAATACACCCATGGAAGCGAAGTTGAAGTTGCTGGTTGATACTTCGTCAGAGTTGATTGATGCCACACTGTATAGACATATTATTGGATCACTGATGTACCTGATGAACACCAGACCAAACATTTGTTTTTCCGTGAACACCTTGAGTCAGTTTCTGGTAGAACCCAGACGTGTTCACCTAGTGGCTACAAAACATGTGATGAGGTACCTTAAAGGTACAATAGATTACGGTCTCAGCTATGATGGAGATCATGATTTCACATTGAGTGGATATATTGATGCAGATTGGGCAGGAATTGTTTCTGACAGGAAAAACACTTCAGGATGTTGTTTCAGTTTGGGATCAGCTATGATCTCGTAGCAGAGTAGGAAGAAATCTAGTATTTCTCTCAGCACATCGAAAGCATAATACATTGCTACATGTTCTGCTAGTTGCGAAGCTATATGGCTTCGAAAGTTGTTGACTGACTTATTTGACTTAGAGATGAGAGAAAACTTGATTCTATGTGACAACCAGAGCTGCATAAAGATGACAGAGAACCCTGTATTCCACGACAGGTCGAAGCACATAGAAATCCGTTATCATTACATCCATGACATGGTGCAGAGAGGGAGCCTTAAATCTCCAGTACATTAGCACAGATGAACATGTTGCTGACGTGTTGACCAAGCTACTATCTCGTATAAAGTTTCAGTACTTTCGAGATAAGCTTGGTATAGTCCGAAAGGACCCTCCTCGAAAGGGGGAGTAGATGCTGTGATGAGACATCTCTTGCTTCCGACCTGATGGTTGTGACGTAAAGCAAGATGATGTGTGACTAGTACTATGCTTCTGGCTGTATAGCTGCGACGTAAAGCAAGTCTAGTTCCCTGCTTCCGACCTGATGGTTGTGACTTAAAGCAGGATGTGTACCTTGCTTCTGACCTGATGGTTGTGACGTAAAGCAAGATGATATGATGAGAGTAGCACTAAGCTTCCAGCTGGATAGTTGTGATGTAAAGCCAGTCTAGTATCCTTCTTCCGACCTGATGGTTGTGACGTAAAGCAGGACGAGTATCTTGCTTCTATCTTGAGTGTTGTGACATAAAGCAAGACGATGAGATGAGACTAGTACTGTGCTTCTAGCTTGATAGCTGTGACGTAAAGCTAGTCTAGTATCTTGCTTCCAGCCTGAGTGTTGTGACGTAAAGAAATACATTGAGATGAGACAAGTACTGAGCTTCCAGCTTGACAACTATGACGTAAAGCCAGTCTTGTATTATGATGAGCCAACCTTGTGTCGTGATGATGATGATGTATCAGTTTTTATACTAATACATATTGATGCAGATGATGATGGAATTCCTTTGAGAATGACGATGTTGCCGATGAAGAAAACTTCCGATGATTTATAGATACTCCAGTCAGTTTTCCAAGATGATATTGATGATGATGTCCTCTCACCCACTTGATGTTGTTGATGATGTTGTCCTCTCTCTCTCGCATGATGCTGCTGAAGAATACCCTTCTTGTTAAGGGGGAGTGTTGAAATAATATAACTGCAAATAGTTTTCTTATTATTATTTGATATATTATTCATTGGATCAATCCCCATTGTGGATTGATCATGTCAGCTATTGTAATAAGACCAAAACCCCTTTTGCGGATTGGTCAAATGATAATTGTAATAGGCAGAATAAGAAGTCGGCCCCAACAGATATTAAAGAGGCCCCATAAAATATTAAAGGTGGTTATAATCACCCAGTTGGAGAAGTCGGCCTTGCCAGTGAAGAGACACTTCACACGTGCTAGTCTAATATAAATAAGGAGGCTAGCGCCTCACTTAGACACACAACTCACTTGCTCATTTGAGAGACAAGTTTTAGATCTACTATTAAAGAAGAAGGAGAGAGAGTAGCGCATATCTGGGAGAGGATCTTCTGCATTAGTTTAAGAGATCTCTTGGAATTGTATTGGCTATCTATACTAAGGAAGTTTTGATGGTTTTTCTTCCCCTAGAGGGTTTCCTAGGATAAATGTTGTGTCTCTTGTGATTGTGTATTTCTCAGTGATCTTGGATTATGCTATTGTTATCTAATGAAATGCAAAGAACTATAATAATGACTTAAACATTAACAACTTTTCCATTGAGCCAGTCAATAATGACTTTGGAGTCACCAAGTAACTGCATCTCATTGATAACCAATCTTTGAGCCAAGATGAGTGATTCCCATGCTCGCATAAGTTACGCCTTAGTATTAGTGCCTTGCCCACAATTGAGGGTCCAATGGATGATAGAGTGGGAGTTTAAGAGGATTCCCCCCCCCCGCCCCACATAGATTACCTCCTTGTTGCGCAACTCCGTCAAACCAGGCGATGAATTTGTTAGTTGGAAGAGTTAAATTGATTCTACAGGTAGGAGGATCTTTTGCTTGGAAGCCAATATTGTCCACCGTTGCTAAAATGTTTTTGACCGCCCGAAGGGTCGATGGGGGCTTCTCTTCAAATAATGCTGCATTTCTAACAGTCCATATATTCCAGCAAAGAAAGGCCGACAACGTAGGATAGGTTTGGTAACTAGAAAGCCAAGTACTAAAGCAATGGCTCATTGAGGTCCCGATCCAGCTCACAAATAGATTTAAAGCATGTGTAACTTGAAACAAAACGACCCGAGTGAACTTACAATTCACAAAAAGGTGGAGAACAGTTTCACATTCCAGCTTGCACAAAATGCATCGATTAGGTCCCGCCCAACCTCGGCTTTGGAGATTTTCCCAAACTAAGATTTTATTCTCTGTCAGGAGCTAAATGAAGAGATTGATCTTATGGGGAAATCCCATTTCCACAATTTTTTTCGCCATGCTTCATCTTGTTTTTTCCAGATCTTGTCAGCTACTGCATGGTAGACTTTTTTGACCGAGATCTTCCCTGTTTTGTACCCTCCCGTCCAGATGAAGGAATCCGGTCGATCTTGGAGGCAGATACCTGCTCCTGTTAGGTTCTATGTGTATCATGTCCATTCTGCCTCAAGATCACAATCCAGTTCCAGAGTAGAGCTTGTTAACCAGTTCTCTCCTATCAATCCACGACAAGGAGAGTTTTTTAAGTGAAACAAAAAATATAAACCTTTTCTGTGTAATTGCTCCAGAAGCTGAGGTGAAAGCATGGCTCTGTTGCCCATACCTAGGATGGAATCCCTTCCAATTTCAATCAAAGATCTGGTGCCAGGTAGCCACGCTATCCAATGAAGTAAGATCGAGAGCGACTTTAAGAGATGTTTCCAAGTTTGTGAGCCTCTCAGAGGATATGCCAAGGCCGATCTGAGCCAGTCATGAACCGATTGATGGGAAATGTATTTGTCTTTTATAACCTTGCTCCAAATTACTGGAACCATCAGAATTCTCCAGAGCATGTTTGCCGAAAGCGCCTTATAAAAAATTTGCAAATTTATAAAGCCCCAACCTCCCAACGATTTGGGTTTTGAAACCGTCTCCCACCTGTAGAGATGGTAGCCTCTATTCTGTTTGTTGCCATTCCATAGGAAGGAAAAAATCAATTGCCGAAGCTTCTTTAGAATAGATAGGGGGATGTGTTCCAGGGCCATCTAGTACATCAGAAGGCTTTCCAAGATAGCCTTGATTAAAATATATCTTCCTCCTAGCGTTAACATTCTATTATACCAGTGTAGGATTCTGTATTCGAACTTTTCAATCAAACATCTCCAGTCCCTAGCAATATATCTTGTTGGTTTGATGTGGAATCCTAGGTAGCTCAACCCTTCCGCTAGATCTCTTGTGTCAATGCCAAACAACAAATTTAGCTCAGTTAGGATCTCGTCCCGAGCTCTTGAAGCCAAGAACGTTGACTTTTGATAGTTGATCTTTAGACCTAAAACATAGAAGAAAGTGTTAATGAGCTTGTAAATCTCTATCCATTCAGACAAGACTGCAGTGGTGATGATGATCACGTGATCAACAAGAGAAGGTGCATAATATGTGTCAGTATCGAGACTCTAATCCCCGAGAGGTTGCCTTCCACCTAAATTTTTTTCAACAAAATACTAAGACTCTCCAAGACCAGGATGAAAAGAAGGGGCGATAGGGGGCAACCCTGTCGAAGTCCTCTCTCACAGTGGAAGACTTTGGTATCTTCGTTGTTGATCAAAACAACAAATATGGCCGATGATATACAACCCATAGCCCAATTCGTGGTGACCACCCCAAAACCACACTGCAAAAGGATAATGCGTAAAAAATTCCAGTTTATATGGTCAAATGCCTTTTTGAGGTCCAGTTTTAGGAGGATGGCTTGGAGATTTTTTTTATTTATACTATGAATGCACTCCTGTGTAGTTCCAATAGCATCGAGGATTTATCTCCCCTTTAGGAATCCAAGTTGTTCATGTGACAGTGCCCGGGAGAGAATGGGGTGAATCCTCCTGGCTATGATCTTGGAAATAATCTTGTAGCAAAGATTACAAAGTGAAATGGGGCGGTAGTCCACAAACTGTCGGGGATGATTGGTTTTAGGGATCAAAATGATATAAGTTTATTTAATTTTTTTTTTACGATCCCTCTGGTTCTCGAATCCTCGACTACATCCAACAGATCTTGTCCCATTAAATAAAAGTAACAGAGGTATAGTTCCACTGACCACCCATCGGGACCAACGATTTTTTCTTTTGTGAAGCCTTTAATTACCTCTAAAATTTCCTCCTTTGTACAGGGAGTTTCCAGGGCTCTTGCCTCCTCATCAGTTACCATTCTTGGGAAGAGTCTAGCTGTTTCAATCTGAGCAATAAGGTTGGTAGCATTCTCTTCTTGGTAAAAATATTTGAAATGATTATATGCCGCCTGTTTGATGTCTTATGTCTTATGATGGATCCTCCCATCCTCTTCCTCTATTTCCAACATACTTTTTTTATTTATGATGTGACTGGCGAATCGGTGGAAGAAGCGAGTGTTTTTATCTCCACTGGTAAGCCATAACGCTCTGCTCTTCAGATACCATCTATCCTCTTCCTCACGGAGGATTTTATTGTGGGCTTCCTCTAATTGATTCACTTTAGAATCAAATTCGACTGGTGAGGCGTCCCGTGCCTTCAGCCTGTATAGTTCCTCCAATTGACATTCTATTCTACACAACACTGAATTTTCCAAGGTTTTTTTTCTTTTAAGCCAAAATATAGAGTTTGATTTTAATCGATTAAGTTTCCTCTCCAGATTGCCATGAGCATCCCCTGGAATCGTGAGAGAGGTGTCAGACCAAACCACTCATACAATCTGGTCAAATGAATCCTCCTTCAACCAGGCATGATTAAAATTAAAAGGATAATTTGTCCATGGTCTTCCTTCTCCTAACTGTAGGCAGATAGGGGCATGGTCGGAGAGAAAAGGAAGATCTACCCAAGACCGAATTCTGCAATTAGGTAATATCAAGCCTTCAACCACCAAAATCCTATCAAGTTGCTTTGCAATGCTAGCTGTACTTGTTCTCCCATTTCGCCAAGTAGGTAGCACCTCCGTTGACTCCAAGTCCACTAAAGAATTTTTGGAGAAAAGTTGCTTGAAGAAATCCGAGAGTGGATCTGCCTTTGCCCTTTCTCCCCAAATCTCCTTGGTGTTTGTTGTCAGATTCAAGTCTCAAACTATAATGAGGTCCTTTACAACCAGGAGGCCTAAGAGATCTAGTCTCTCCCAGAAGGATCTTCGCTCAACACATGGACCATATGCATTGAGCAAGGTCAGATTAGTCTTCAGTTCTAAATAAGTGCCAGTGAGTAAAATCCCTCCTAGACTTAGCACTAGTGTAAAGTGAAAAAAGGTAGGATCTTAGAAGGCCAGGAGTCCACCCGAGGTTCCTACCGAGCTTGCCGCACAGACCATCCAATCAGGTCGAAGAGAGTATAGAAAAATTCTAGCAGCTGTCGCATCCACAAGTGTTTCTTGGAGAAAAATAACAGTTGGACGAGTCTTCTCAAGGATTCGTGGCATGGAGGCAAGTTTCAGGGGTCCTCCTACCCCTGTAATATTGAGAGATAGTAGGATCATGACTTGGCCCAGGCAAGGGATTTTAATCCTCTAAGCGCCCCTATCTCAATATCATTTGTTTGTGAGGCCGAACTCGAAGCCTCTGAGACTTCCTTTTTACGTGCACTACGGGTTTTAAGTGGAAAAAGCTCCAAGCCTAAACCCATGGACCAAGAGGGATCCATCTCATATGTCTTCCTCGGTCTCAAAGAAGAAGGAAAGTCGCCAAGGTGATAAGATGGTTGGATAAGAGTCTTGCCATGGTACGTTGAGATGGGAAGGGAGTCAAAAGGAAGGGTGGCAGAAAGTGTGAAAGAATCTAACAGGTTGTCTAGATCCCGTGCAGAAAGAGGCGGCTCAGAATATCCTGGAAGAGTGGTGGGATCTTGCTCTTCGCTGGATGCTGGGGGAGCCGGGTCATCCGATAACCGAGAACTAGTGGAGGTGCTAAGGGGGATAGGGTAGGGCGAGGAAGGAGGAGAGTGTAAGGAGGAGTCTAACTCCAAAGGTTCAGACCCAAGAGGCTCAGGGTGCAGAATAGAAGAAGCCAACTCGCTAAGGGGAGCAGGCCAGGGCGATGAAGGGGAAGAGTGTGAGGAGTCAAACTTCAAAGGTCCAGACCCAAGTGGTTCAGGATGCAGAATAAAAGAAGCCAAAGATTTTATAGAGAGCCTTTCCTAGGCAGAGAGAGTGTTTTAAAACGAGCGACAGTGAAGTTTGAGCTTACCTACAAGTGAGTCATCATGTGGTTCAGGGCTTGTATCCCTCCTCTGATGTAAATCCACCTCTCCCATCAAGTTTGGTTGTGTATCATCGCCGTCAAAACCAATCTCCTCCGATCGGTCCATATTTGGCACGATAGGAGGGAACTTTTAACAATCTCTTCTTAGGTGGCCCGTTCTGTGACAAAACGAACACCGAAAAGGGATCCCCAGGTAGTCTAGGCGTTGAGCTATATGATGGCCTCTCCATTCTATCTCCAAGATCTCCGATAGCCCAACGTGGATGTATATTTCCACTAGGACCTTAGCCATTCCTCTGTCTGAAGCAACAAGGGAGTGAGTGTCCACCCTTAGGAAACACCCTAAAGATGTTCCAATGAGTTCAAGTGCTTGTTGGTTCTAGAGCTGTAGAGGGAGTCCTGGAAGAAGGACCCATATATGCTTGTAAATAAAGTATTCCATAGATGGATTGAAGCTGATCCTCCATCTCTTGAGCATGAGGCTCCCTCTTCCATATGCCCAGAACTTATCCAGGATGTGAACAATGTCCTCAGGGTTCTTAAAAATGAAGCCTAGCCACCCATTTTGGAGTATGTGGACCTTGGGGTGATATCCTAGAACAGGTTTCCAAGTGGTTGTTATCCAGTCTTCCAATCTCTGTTTACATTTATCCTTGTAAGATAGCTTCCCAACAAGGGCACAGAGAGCCAAAGAGCAGGATTCAGAGAGTCCTACGTCCATCCCAAGCACGAGTTTGGGATGTTTTTGTTTTGGTTTCCAAGCCATGTGCGTCTTCTTAATAATGCAGTTGTTGTGTAAAGTAGAGGGTCTGCCAAGTTGACTTCCCACTAGGTGGAAGTTCACACCTAACTTCCTACTCCTCTGGCTAGGAGACAAAGGATCTCCCTCAAGTGCAGACTTTGGTTTAGTTCCTCCAGTGACAGAGTAAAAAGGCTAACAGATATGTGGTGGAGTGGGAGGAATAAGGGGAAGAGAGCCAATAGCAAGAGTCTTGGGATCAACAAAGAGGTGTGTTCTCCGGTAGTGGGTGCTAACAAGCTCATCAATCGAAGCTAAGATATCTGGTTGGTCCCATGGGTCCTCGTCCCCCCTGTTAGTGGGATCGGAGCCCACAATCTCCATAATGGAATCTTCTAAGTCCACTTGAGGAGCAAGACTCCTTTCAGTAAGCAGATGATCAAAGGCTATAGAAACTGACAAAAAGAGAAGGATTGAAGAGAAAAATAAGGCCACCTACTCCATGAAAGTGGGCCCAAAGCAAAGGTTCGGAGTCTGAGAACAACAGGGAAACCAAGAAAAAAGGCTTGGGCGACTCTTAGATTTCCTAACACAACTACAAACAGTTAAAACAACAGTAGAGAAAAAACAAAATTGTCTACGACTACCAAAACTATAAACTCCTTAAAACTAATATGGTGGAAAATTGATGTGATAGCCAATAACCAAGGATGAACTTGTTCCACCATTACGCCTCCTCCAAAACTACAAGAACCTTAAAAAAAAAAACCTTAAAAGTGAAATAATACTTAAAAACATAAAATAACCTAAAATCCATATGACTTTATTAATACATATATATAATATTAATATCTAATTGACCATTATAATATTATATTTACTTTAACATACACAAACTTACAATCTTTCATAAATATGGCTAGATAGAGTGGTAGAACTCAATCGTTGAGCTTATACATACACACACCCCAAGGGGGTGGGTGGTGGCGGAAGCACACCCTCACCTCCCATAATCCACCTTCTTGATAGTTGAGAGTGCCACACATGCACACCATTATACCCTTGGAGGCTTAGGTGGGGAGGGTGTGTATGTGTGCGTATTGTGTTATTGACAAAATCCTAGGCATATATGAATGCACATTTACATTTACTTATATAATCTTTTGTAAAATTGTATATTTATGTTTCGTAATTTTTCAATCTATGTGGCTAACATCAATTGTTTTTTTTGGAAAATTAATAATTTATGAAATTATGTTTAAGTAATTTGTTTTATTAATATACAAAAATATTTAAACACATGACATTTTTAATTATTTGAAATATAAGTATATGCAAATTTACTTATATAATCTTTTGTAAAATAAAAATTGTATATTTATGTTTCGTAATTTTTCAATCTATGTGGCTAACATCAATTGTTTTTTTTTTTGGAACATTTATAATTTATGAAAGAAATTATGTATAAGTACTTTGTTTTATTAATATAAAAAAAAACTTAAACACATGACATTTTTAATTATTTGAAATATAAGATGTTTTTTTTAACATTTATAATATGAAATTATGTATAAATACTTTGTTTTATTAACATAAAAAAATACTTAAACACATGACATTTTTAATTATTTGAAATATAAGGTTACTATAATATGATATGTTTTATAAATTCTAGATTTCATAAAAAAAAAAAATACTACACTTGACATTTATAATTATTTGAAATATAAGGTTACTGCAATATGATATGTTTTATAAATTCTAGATTTGATAAATTGAGTTGTGACGAATTTTGCCATAGGTTCATTTCTATGTGCGTGGATGTTATCTATATATACTAAAATGGATTTAAATTATTGAAAAGGACTAATGTAATTTCAAGCCATTTAATGCAAGATACTATTTATGTATTCTTTTGTCGATGTGATCATAAAGTGTCTTGAATATTTGAAATTATAATTGGTCACAATACATCTTTTCAATAACTACAAATACAACTACTCTATATTTGATTAGAAATACATTTTTACAGGAAAGTAAACACATATACATATCTACTACTGCTATTTTAATTATTCTATACTTTATTACATCTAGATATTTGATTAATCAAATAAATACACACTCATGCACATCCTCATTCCCTACCACCTACCATATTGGGGTGATGTTGCCATATGCATATACACTCTCACCCCATATTAGGGATGAATGTGTATATGGAAACCCTAGACATATATGAATGTATGTTGACATAACATGTTGTAAAATTGTATTAAAGTTTATATATATGTTTTGTATTTTTTATTTTATATGGTCATATTTTTAGGAACATTCATAATTTATAATTATTTAGTTTTATTAGTATGAAAAATAATTTACAAATCAATATGACTATTTTTGTTATTTAAAATATAAGTTTACTTATAATGTGATATATTTATATATGTTTCCACATACATACACATCCTCATCCTCCATACCCTCACCCTCTATATTGGGGATGAATGTGTGTGAGAGAGAGAAAGATAAAATACTAAGCATATATGAATGTATGTTTGGACAACATTTTGTAAAATTGTATTAAAGTTGTACATGTATTTTTTATTTTGCATGATTAAACATCAGTTGGATATTTTTAGCACTCATAATTTATGCAATTATTTATAATTACTTAGTTTTATTAGTATGAAAAATAATTTAGATAACTCATCCCCCATATCTTTGTCCATGTCTATCTACAACTGGCATCACATTTGTATTTATCAATTTTGGAAATACAAGTTCACATATTACATCACTTGGCCTACGACCATATATCATATCATATTACATTATACATTACTAAAATGGGGATTAAAACGATGATGTTACATTCCCCCTCCCCTACAATTTTGCACAGTTCTTGGTGAAAAACATGATGCCGATATACATGTACAAATTTACATCATAATACTTTAGAAAATAAAAATTCTGCAATTTTCACAACTCCTGCAACAATTCCAACCATAAATCTCTTGTTCCTCTCAACCTACCCAAGCCAAGGAATGTACCCCCTTTTTTTCTCACAGTTCCTAAGGATGTACATTCTTTTATGAGTTCTCCAATGCAGGTTGGTCAGGAAAGCTCTGAAATTTGGTTCCAGAACTCTGGTTTCCTAAAACATAGTCTTGCATTCTTATATTATGTTTTCTTCAAAATTGACAAAAAATTACAAGCATGCCTCTCGCATGGTCTCCTCGTGCTCCCATGCAACATCTTCAGGATAGTAGTAGGTCCATTAGACCTTTACCAGACCGATAGATTTGTTCCTGAGCACTTTGAATTTTCGGTTTAGGGTGCACACAAGTTCCACCGCAAAGTCTCCTTCATGTTCCACCTGGATTATAGTCCAATCAACTATGTGGTTAGGGTCGGACACATATTTCTTCAATAAAGAAACATGAAATACATTATGGACTCTCATGGATGCAGACAATGCTAGCATGTATGCAACTGGGTCTATATTCTCTAAGACTTCAAAAGACCCACAATATCTTCCTGATAACTTTGGGAAACTTCCTAATCTTAGTGATCTTCTTTTCGCTTTCACTTTTAAAAATACATGTTCGCCCACTTTATAATCTCTAAAAGTTATGTTCTTGTCTACATAGCTCTTTTGCCTATCTTAGGTAGCTTTTAAATTTTGTTTGATCTTTATCATATTCTCTTCCATTTCTTTTATTAAAACTAGCCCAATAACAACTCTATCTGCTCGGTTATCCCAGCTCACTGGCGTGATACACTTCCTGCCATATAAGGCTTTGAACGGGCTCATTTTCAATAATGTCTGGTACCCATTGTTGTAAGCAAATTCAAATAAATGGATATAGTTTTCTCACTTGGATGTTTGGTCCATTACATATATTCGGAGCATGTCCTCTATTATCCTGTTGGCCCTCTCTGTTTTCCCATCTAACTCTGGGTGATATGTTGTACTTGTTATCATGCAATTTGTACTTGTCCAAAGCCCAATGCAAGTAGATACAAAATTGACGTAACTGGGAGTGGCCTATCACTGTCACCTTAATAGGAAACCCCTTTCTATTTAGGAGTATATCAACGTACCCCAGGGGAGACGTCCCTAGTGACCTGAGGGTTTGAGAAGGCTAAGGACAAAATATAAGAAAGTTCCCCCCTCTCACAGGTCACTCAATTTCAAAGATTATTTTATGTCTTATAGAGATGAGGCGAATGAATAATATTGTGTACCTGCTCGGAACAGGACAACAAAATAGAAAAAGGGCACTTTCCAAGTACCAAAATGACGTCAATGCTTCATAAGACAATGACCTCTTGAAAGATAAACTAGCTGATATAAAATTGCAGCAGTACAACAATTTACAACAATAATGATAACTTTGTAACAACCACAATAATTATTCTTCAAAATGCTTGAGAAAAGACTAGAAATAATAGCTTTAACTAGGCAAATTGATATTAGATAGTCACAAGCAGATTTAGCAATGTCTAGCTAGCATAACATGTGATCCAAAATGGGATCTAGGAGCCGAGATGGGGCTCATAAAGGCCTAAAAATAAAAGTGCTCAAAATCTCTTCAAAATGGACATGTTCGTAGGCCTCGATGTTATGAACCCAACGCAACTTGAACGATCTCAAACAGATGTCGTATGCTCAAGATATCGCAGTCTGTTCGTTTCATCAAACATGCAAAATTTGATGACTGTAGAGTTCGTATAGTGCCACGTGGTAGCTGACTATACAGGTCATATGACCGTATAGTTGATGTGGCAGGGTGTGTTGGCATGCTGACGTGGACAGGTTGTTGACTAGGAAGGTACAGGTGGATGAATCAGGGTGTGACATGTGTCACCACTATAAGGGTGACATGTGGCACATCCGTACGACTGACGTGGAAAGTTTGTACAGTCTGTACGACACGTGGCACTGACGTGGTAGGTACAATGGCATATGACTGGGCTGACAACTAGGAAAATAACTAGATGAATGAGTGCTTGACACATGGCATGCTTGGGTGAATGGAAAGGTGCCACGTGGCCCAGTCCTGGGCTGCCACGTGGCACCCCTTTATTGGTCATTGGTTATTGGAAAAAATGTTTGGAGTTCACGGGAGTCGACCTCGTGACCTATGGTTCGGGCGTAAGACTTGGCAGGGTCGGGCTAGCCAACCCGCCCTCACATTGGTGCTTAACCCTTAGGTGCAAGAACTTGTATTTAAACTTATGTGTTGTTTGAAATGGCGGAGAAAAGGGTTGGGGATAGGCCCCAGCCCCCGACACAAACCATACGACATATCATGTGACCATGGCATATAACCACAAACCTTTATACTTGGTACAGAGTTGTTTGAATAGCCCTCGGTTCGATGCACTCCACATAGGACCCGGACTCCAGACAACACTTGGCGCGGATAAGAGGGTTAGCCCCGATCGACCGGGATAGACTGCCAACCAAGGGGATTAACAAACGGCCTACGACCAAGGGGCTTAACTAGATTAGCACATGGAGGAACATGACGTGGCCACATGGACCGAGTCTTATGATTAGGAGCTAAGAGATAAGGGGCCAACGCATGGAACATGGCCACATGGAGGCACCCAGGTGACCAAGAGCCCTAAGAAAGGGGGTTGCGCCCAATTTATTTGCAAATTGTGGGTTTTTGACTTTATATTATAAGATTTTAATGGATTATTAGTCAGATTTGGGAGATTTAATCCATTTTTGGAGGATCTTGGGCCCTTTTTGAGGCTAGATATTGGGGGGAAGTTATGAGATGGTTACCAACTTCAGGTCTATATAAATGATAGACTCTTGAAGCCAAAGAAGGGAAATTCATAACATATAAATGTTGTTGAATTGTTGAGGCAAAGCCATTTTTATGTAGGGAAGCTATTGAGGAGCGCACCTTTGCGGGCCATTTCTGGGAGCTTCGTTCATCCGATTTCGGTGCCGTCAGTTTTGTTGGGTTCTTGAGATCTGGTAGAACATGACCAACTTATTTTTGTAATCCATTGGCACTTTCATGATGTACATTTAAAGCTTCAAATAGAAATAAGAAAGTCTCACCCACTGAGACAAAGGCCCGGAGACATAGGCGAGATTGTTGAACTTTGTTATCACTTTGGTGTTTATGGTTTGTTGTTCTTCATGCTTATGTTTAGATCTGAATATTATCTTATGGCTGTCATGTATCTTCTTTAATTATTCCTCTTTCATCATATTTCCTAAATGGTAAAATAACTCATGCAATATAACACATCCATTGTCCTTTTAAAAGATCTTTTCGGATCAAGTGGTATGAGAGCTAGTTGACGACTGGATTTTGAGTTTGCATGAGTACCAGGAAAATGGCATCTACAGAGGGACTTTCTCAAGATGATAAGGATATGAGAAAAACTCTATTTTCCATGGCCGAGATGGTGAAAGTGTTTTATGAAGACTACTTGGAATGAAAGAGATCGGTTCAAGAGAAAGCTTCAAAGAACAACAAAAACCAAGAAGAATTGAAGGAATTGCCTTCTACACTGAATTCATAAAACATCTTTGCGGTATGCAATGTAAGTCATTAAGTCATTCATCAATTTCACATTGTTCCCATCAAGATGGTTCTTTGGTGCATTTGAAAAACATACAAGAGGTATAGGTTTGAAATTGATAACCAATATGGGATATGAAGGAAAGGGCCTTGGAAATAAGGGCCAAGGTATTGTTAATCCCATAGAGGTTGTGGAAAGACCTCATTATTTAGGATTGAGATATGGCGAAGAGGAGATTGGAGAAAGCTCCAAAACCTTGGAAGCAAGTGATGCTTCAAATGACCAGCCTAAGTAATTGCGGGAACGATTCACGAAAGGTGATGGTGTATCACTCCCTGATGGTGATAGTGAATGCAAATCATCTCCAAATAAAAGTGAAGATAAGTAATAAAAGTATAATGGTCATGATTTTTCCAATTCTCTTTTTTATTATAAAAAACATAATCATGTAATACGAAACTTGTGGAATATGTATACTTGTCCTTTTTGTCATTCACCTAAGCATTGTGTGGCAAAGTGTTGGAAGATACAATCTTTGTACAAGAATTTTATGTTGACCAGGAAGGAGACATGACATAAAGAATCAACTCCACAATGGAATAAAGAGAAGGGAAGACAAGTATGGATGCCAAAAACTCACTGAACTTATTGCAACATGGGTGGACATCAAAAGAATAAATGTTGGAAGCTTAATCCGGAGCTTCGTCCAAAGAAGGAAAAAAAGATTGCACATGTACTCACAAAGGAAGAGGCATTACCAACGAAGCAAGAGGAACACCATGAAGGAAAGAAAGCAGTCACTTGGTTTTTCTAGAAGTGGATGTCACATCTTCATTGTATTTTGCTTCCATTAATGTAATCACACATGTTGAAATGATGACCTATTATAACATCATTTTTGTACAACATAGTGTTTTGTTTTATCCTTATGAGTATGTAATAAATAAGGTCCATTTTGTAAACTTTTGGAGAACCGAAAGGTCTTTAGTGGGGAGGTGTGATCCAAAATTGGATCCAGGAGCCAAGATGGGGCTCAGAAAGACCTAAAAATCAAAGTTTTCATAATCTCTTCAAAATGGATGTGTGCGTAGGCCTCGACATTACGAACCCAATGCAACTTGAACGAGATCAAACGAACGTCATATGCTCAAGATATCACGATCTGTTTGTTTCGTCAAACATGCAAAAATTGATGATTGTTTAGTCCGTACAGTGCCACGTGGCAGCTGACTGTACAGGTCATATGACTAAACCTTGGCGAATCTTACTAATCCTTCATATTGCAACTATAAATGTTTGGCAATTGTTTTGTAAAAATATTCAAATTTATAAGGATTTTATAAAGTTTTTATAAAATTTTGGCAATTTTTAAGGTAAAATAATTGTATCCTATAGAATTTGGGCGAATCTTTTTTAAAATAGTGAATCTCATTTTTGGAAAAACCATGGAAAATTAGCCCATGAGCAAAATTTATCCCTTAAAATCATCCCTGCCAATGATTGTTCCCTTCAACAATGCATGCACCTTCCCTATAGCTAGTCTCTGACAACGTATTTCATTCAGAGATTAAATCCTCCATTGGAATCCCTTTTTAAAGTTCCTTTAAAACCCATAAATTTGATTATGGCAATGGCTACCAAATCACAACCAACGCTGAGTTCTGGCTATGTTGTTTTTATTTTTTTATTTGCAGACATCACATAGATCATGTTTGTCATTCAAAATTTATTTTCTTTCCCTGACAACAAAAACACACTGCACAGTTTTACACTCAGTGTAATGCGAGGAACATTCACCCTTTGGATTTTTCTTGACAGCGAAAATTTAAATTTCCCGGAGAAACTCCTTCCATGAGTAATGAGAAAAATCAATCCGAGTACTGGCCCAACACTCCAATTCAAAACGATGTCCTTCCTCTATTGAAATTGGTTGAATTTAGAAAATAATTGTTGTATGATAAAGCTATTTCTCCTTGACCCTTTATAAAAGAAATAAACTTGTCTTCCAGTACATAATTTTGGAGCATTTCTAATTAAAAGGGTTTCCTTTTATTTTTATGTTAAGAAAATAGTATATTGGCACTTATTGTTATTAATCTAAAAATACTCTTCATTTTTATGCAATTTGTGGGCCCATGTAATGTAAACAAGTGAATCATGTGCCTATTTTAGAGGATGCCGTGGAGGTAGACGACGTGATGCTAGGGGAGGAGGTGCGACGCCTCCAGTACCATACACACCAGAGGGGTCTAACCCCCAAGGAGAAGAACAAGTCATTGGGCAGGAGCAGATTGTTGCAGGGGATGTGGTTGGTTTGATGAGGTCCTTTTAGAGGATGTCAGAGGCCTTGATTAATCGACTAGATAGAGATTAGACTAGGGTGCCTGTACCCAATGAGGGTTCACGATGAACTCCAGTTGACAGTGGTAGAATTCACAAAGAACTCGAGAAGTTTAAGTTTCCCGAGTTCATGGGTGCCACGGATGGCTCATCCGCCGAGGCATGGTTGGAGAACATGGTGATGTGATTTTCACTTCGTGATTATACCTCCAACATGAAGGTTTGCATGGAAGTCTTTCAGCTGAAGGGAAGTACTCTTATTTGGTGGAAGACGCTTGTACCGAAACTAAACATGGTCGTTGAAGATGTGTCATGGGAACTATTCGAGGAGTGGTTCCGGGAGAGGTATTTGTCAGAAGAATTCATTGAGTGCAAGCTCAATGATTTCAACACCTTACGACAGGGTGGTCGTACGGTGTCGACATATGAGACTCGATTAATGGAGATACTTAGGTATGCTTCACATATGAACATGGAGAAGATAAAGGTCAAAACGTTTGTGTTCGGCCTTAATTTCAACATTCGTGTGAAGGTGAGGATCCTAATGAAACATAGGTTGCATGATGCAGTTCAGAAGGCCCTCATAGCAGAGGACGATCTGACCAGTAGGGATCAGGGAAGGACTCTTGCTAGACCGACTGAACATACGACATCAGGTGCGCAACAACATCAAACACCATCCAGACATACATCAGGGTATCAAGATACATAGAGAGGATCCATGTTCATGACGCCATGACGACCGACTCCTCAGCAGAGGACTCCTTACATAGGACCACTGCACCAACATAGGACCACTGCACCAGCAACAACGTCACCCGGAACAACAATAGTTTAGGATTTTTCAGCAAAATAGACTAGGATCTCATGTTGGTATGCCAACAATTTCTACTTCAGGGACCATGAGTATTGGACTGAAGACCGGATGTTGGACATGTGGAGAACCACATTACCAGTGAGACTGTCCGATTGAGAAGGACAGAGCGGTCGGGTCAACAAGACACGTTATTGTTGGAGATATGGGCAAGACCCAAAATATTCATGCAGTGGTGAATAATCGCCATGTCAAGCATCAGTCCACTATGCTCGAGATGCCAGGTACCATCGTCGACCAAAATTTTAGTATTTTGATAGATCTCGGTGCTACAGAGAGATTTATTTCTAGTGTAGCACTGAAAACAATTAAGGTAAAGACAATCAAGAATGATGAGTTTAGGTACGTAAAAATGGATTTAGGTGCCAAACAAAAGGTTGGAGGTAGGATTACGGGATGTCGCATTAACTTGGGAGATTTTGTAACAAAGACCAACCTATATGTCATGATCTTAGGATCTTATGACATCATGATCGGTATGGACTGGTTGGAATCGCATGACACGATACTCAACTATAAGACGAAACATTTAGGTTTGACCGATGATTTGGGATAGAGAAGAGTGATTGTAGGAAGAAACCAGGGAGTGTCCCTGAGGTTCATTTCTTCCTTACAACTACAGAAGAGAATGCACAAGGGATGTAAGTTATATGCAATCTTAGCGCTAAATGAAAAGGGTGAGGCAAAAGGATTAGAAAACCTTTCGGTAGTACAAGAGTTGTTGACATGTTTCTAGAAGAGTTACTAGGTTTGTCGCTCGAAAGAGAATTGGAGTTTACCATTGACCTGAAACCTGGAACTGAACCGATAGAAAAAACGCCTTATTGGATGTCAACACCTAAGTTATAGGAGTTGAAAATATAATTGAAGGCATTGTTGGAATTTTGAATTATATGTCCAAGTGTGTCGCCTTGGGGTGCACCTGTTATTTTCATAAGAAAGAAGGATGGGTCGTGGAGACTTTGCATTGTCTACCATCAATTGAACAAGGCGACGATCAAGAACCAATATTTGTTGCCAATAATAGATGATTTGTTTGATCAAATGAAAGGTGCGACGATGTTTTCCAAGATCAACTTGAGATCAGGTTATCACCAGTTACGAATTAAAGAGGAAGATATTCCTAAGACCACATTCAAGATGAGGTTCAAACACTATGAGTTTATGGTTTTACTGTTTGGACTGACAAATGCCCCGGGGGTGTTCATGAGTTCGATGAATGGGGTGTTCCATGAATACTTGGACAAGTTTGTTCATGTATTCATTGATGACATGCTGATATATTCTC
>ML788128.1:115706-139099 GCA_009831015.1 Picea engelmannii | reverse complement strand
CTCATAATTTATGCAATTATTTATAATTACTTAGTTTTATTAGTATGAAAAATAATTTAGATAACTCATCCCCCATATCTTTGTCCATGTCTATCTACAACTGGCATCACATTTGTATTTATCAATTTTGGAAATACAAGTTCACATATTACATCACTTGGCCTACGACCATATATCATATCATATTACATTATACATTACTAAAATGGGGATTAAAACGATGATGTTACATTCCCCCTCCCCTACAATTTTGCACAGTTCTTGGTGAAAAACATGATGCCGATATACATGTACAAATTTACATCATAATACTTTAGAAAATAAAAATTCTGCAATTTTCACAACTCCTGCAACAATTCCAACCATAAATCTCTTGTTCCTCTCAACCTACCCAAGCCAAGGAATGTACCCCCTTTTTTTCTCACAGTTCCTAAGGATGTACATTCTTTTATGAGTTCTCCAATGCAGGTTGGTCAGGAAAGCTCTGAAATTTGGTTCCAGAACTCTGGTTTCCTAAAACATAGTCTTGCATTCTTATATTATGTTTTCTTCAAAATTGACAAAAAATTACAAGCATGCCTCTCGCATGGTCTCCTCGTGCTCCCATGCAACATCTTCAGGATAGTAGTAGGTCCATTAGACCTTTACCAGACCGATAGATTTGTTCCTGAGCACTTTGAATTTTCGGTTTAGGGTGCACACAAGTTCCACCGCAAAGTCTCCTTCATGTTCCACCTGGATTATAGTCCAATCAACTATGTGGTTAGGGTCGGACACATATTTCTTCAATAAAGAAACATGAAATACATTATGGACTCTCATGGATGCAGACAATGCTAGCATGTATGCAACTGGGTCTATATTCTCTAAGACTTCAAAAGACCCACAATATCTTCCTGATAACTTTGGGAAACTTCCTAATCTTAGTGATCTTCTTTTCGCTTTCACTTTTAAAAATACATGTTCGCCCACTTTATAATCTCTAAAAGTTATGTTCTTGTCTACATAGCTCTTTTGCCTATCTTAGGTAGCTTTTAAATTTTGTTTGATCTTTATCATATTCTCTTCCATTTCTTTTATTAAAACTAGCCCAATAACAACTCTATCTGCTCGGTTATCCCAGCTCACTGGCGTGATACACTTCCTGCCATATAAGGCTTTGAACGGGCTCATTTTCAATAATGTCTGGTACCCATTGTTGTAAGCAAATTCAAATAAATGGATATAGTTTTCTCACTTGGATGTTTGGTCCATTACATATATTCGGAGCATGTCCTCTATTATCCTGTTGGCCCTCTCTGTTTTCCCATCTAACTCTGGGTGATATGTTGTACTTGTTATCATGCAATTTGTACTTGTCCAAAGCCCAATGCAAGTAGATACAAAATTGACGTAACTGGGAGTGGCCTATCACTGTCACCTTAATAGGAAACCCCTTTCTATTTAGGAGTATATCAACGTACCCCAGGGGAGACGTCCCTAGTGACCTGAGGGTTTGAGAAGGCTAAGGACAAAATATAAGAAAGTTCCCCCCTCTCACAGGTCACTCAATTTCAAAGATTATTTTATGTCTTATAGAGATGAGGCGAATGAATAATATTGTGTACCTGCTCGGAACAGGACAACAAAATAGAAAAAGGGCACTTTCCAAGTACCAAAATGACGTCAATGCTTCATAAGACAATGACCTCTTGAAAGATAAACTAGCTGATATAAAATTGCAGCAGTACAACAATTTACAACAATAATGATAACTTTGTAACAACCACAATAATTATTCTTCAAAATGCTTGAGAAAAGACTAGAAATAATAGCTTTAACTAGGCAAATTGATATTAGATAGTCACAAGCAGATTTAGCAATGTCTAGCTAGCATAACATGTGATCCAAAATGGGATCTAGGAGCCGAGATGGGGCTCATAAAGGCCTAAAAATAAAAGTGCTCAAAATCTCTTCAAAATGGACATGTTCGTAGGCCTCGATGTTATGAACCCAACGCAACTTGAACGATCTCAAACAGATGTCGTATGCTCAAGATATCGCAGTCTGTTCGTTTCATCAAACATGCAAAATTTGATGACTGTAGAGTTCGTATAGTGCCACGTGGTAGCTGACTATACAGGTCATATGACCGTATAGTTGATGTGGCAGGGTGTGTTGGCATGCTGACGTGGACAGGTTGTTGACTAGGAAGGTACAGGTGGATGAATCAGGGTGTGACATGTGTCACCACTATAAGGGTGACATGTGGCACATCCGTACGACTGACGTGGAAAGTTTGTACAGTCTGTACGACACGTGGCACTGACGTGGTAGGTACAATGGCATATGACTGGGCTGACAACTAGGAAAATAACTAGATGAATGAGTGCTTGACACATGGCATGCTTGGGTGAATGGAAAGGTGCCACGTGGCCCAGTCCTGGGCTGCCACGTGGCACCCCTTTATTGGTCATTGGTTATTGGAAAAAATGTTTGGAGTTCACGGGAGTCGACCTCGTGACCTATGGTTCGGGCGTAAGACTTGGCAGGGTCGGGCTAGCCAACCCGCCCTCACATTGGTGCTTAACCCTTAGGTGCAAGAACTTGTATTTAAACTTATGTGTTGTTTGAAATGGCGGAGAAAAGGGTTGGGGATAGGCCCCAGCCCCCGACACAAACCATACGACATATCATGTGACCATGGCATATAACCACAAACCTTTATACTTGGTACAGAGTTGTTTGAATAGCCCTCGGTTCGATGCACTCCACATAGGACCCGGACTCCAGACAACACTTGGCGCGGATAAGAGGGTTAGCCCCGATCGACCGGGATAGACTGCCAACCAAGGGGATTAACAAACGGCCTACGACCAAGGGGCTTAACTAGATTAGCACATGGAGGAACATGACGTGGCCACATGGACCGAGTCTTATGATTAGGAGCTAAGAGATAAGGGGCCAACGCATGGAACATGGCCACATGGAGGCACCCAGGTGACCAAGAGCCCTAAGAAAGGGGGTTGCGCCCAATTTATTTGCAAATTGTGGGTTTTTGACTTTATATTATAAGATTTTAATGGATTATTAGTCAGATTTGGGAGATTTAATCCATTTTTGGAGGATCTTGGGCCCTTTTTGAGGCTAGATATTGGGGGGAAGTTATGAGATGGTTACCAACTTCAGGTCTATATAAATGATAGACTCTTGAAGCCAAAGAAGGGAAATTCATAACATATAAATGTTGTTGAATTGTTGAGGCAAAGCCATTTTTATGTAGGGAAGCTATTGAGGAGCGCACCTTTGCGGGCCATTTCTGGGAGCTTCGTTCATCCGATTTCGGTGCCGTCAGTTTTGTTGGGTTCTTGAGATCTGGTAGAACATGACCAACTTATTTTTGTAATCCATTGGCACTTTCATGATGTACATTTAAAGCTTCAAATAGAAATAAGAAAGTCTCACCCACTGAGACAAAGGCCCGGAGACATAGGCGAGATTGTTGAACTTTGTTATCACTTTGGTGTTTATGGTTTGTTGTTCTTCATGCTTATGTTTAGATCTGAATATTATCTTATGGCTGTCATGTATCTTCTTTAATTATTCCTCTTTCATCATATTTCCTAAATGGTAAAATAACTCATGCAATATAACACATCCATTGTCCTTTTAAAAGATCTTTTCGGATCAAGTGGTATGAGAGCTAGTTGACGACTGGATTTTGAGTTTGCATGAGTACCAGGAAAATGGCATCTACAGAGGGACTTTCTCAAGATGATAAGGATATGAGAAAAACTCTATTTTCCATGGCCGAGATGGTGAAAGTGTTTTATGAAGACTACTTGGAATGAAAGAGATCGGTTCAAGAGAAAGCTTCAAAGAACAACAAAAACCAAGAAGAATTGAAGGAATTGCCTTCTACACTGAATTCATAAAACATCTTTGCGGTATGCAATGTAAGTCATTAAGTCATTCATCAATTTCACATTGTTCCCATCAAGATGGTTCTTTGGTGCATTTGAAAAACATACAAGAGGTATAGGTTTGAAATTGATAACCAATATGGGATATGAAGGAAAGGGCCTTGGAAATAAGGGCCAAGGTATTGTTAATCCCATAGAGGTTGTGGAAAGACCTCATTATTTAGGATTGAGATATGGCGAAGAGGAGATTGGAGAAAGCTCCAAAACCTTGGAAGCAAGTGATGCTTCAAATGACCAGCCTAAGTAATTGCGGGAACGATTCACGAAAGGTGATGGTGTATCACTCCCTGATGGTGATAGTGAATGCAAATCATCTCCAAATAAAAGTGAAGATAAGTAATAAAAGTATAATGGTCATGATTTTTCCAATTCTCTTTTTTATTATAAAAAACATAATCATGTAATACGAAACTTGTGGAATATGTATACTTGTCCTTTTTGTCATTCACCTAAGCATTGTGTGGCAAAGTGTTGGAAGATACAATCTTTGTACAAGAATTTTATGTTGACCAGGAAGGAGACATGACATAAAGAATCAACTCCACAATGGAATAAAGAGAAGGGAAGACAAGTATGGATGCCAAAAACTCACTGAACTTATTGCAACATGGGTGGACATCAAAAGAATAAATGTTGGAAGCTTAATCCGGAGCTTCGTCCAAAGAAGGAAAAAAAGATTGCACATGTACTCACAAAGGAAGAGGCATTACCAACGAAGCAAGAGGAACACCATGAAGGAAAGAAAGCAGTCACTTGGTTTTTCTAGAAGTGGATGTCACATCTTCATTGTATTTTGCTTCCATTAATGTAATCACACATGTTGAAATGATGACCTATTATAACATCATTTTTGTACAACATAGTGTTTTGTTTTATCCTTATGAGTATGTAATAAATAAGGTCCATTTTGTAAACTTTTGGAGAACCGAAAGGTCTTTAGTGGGGAGGTGTGATCCAAAATTGGATCCAGGAGCCAAGATGGGGCTCAGAAAGACCTAAAAATCAAAGTTTTCATAATCTCTTCAAAATGGATGTGTGCGTAGGCCTCGACATTACGAACCCAATGCAACTTGAACGAGATCAAACGAACGTCATATGCTCAAGATATCACGATCTGTTTGTTTCGTCAAACATGCAAAAATTGATGATTGTTTAGTCCGTACAGTGCCACGTGGCAGCTGACTGTACAGGTCATATGACTAAACCTTGGCGAATCTTACTAATCCTTCATATTGCAACTATAAATGTTTGGCAATTGTTTTGTAAAAATATTCAAATTTATAAGGATTTTATAAAGTTTTTATAAAATTTTGGCAATTTTTAAGGTAAAATAATTGTATCCTATAGAATTTGGGCGAATCTTTTTTAAAATAGTGAATCTCATTTTTGGAAAAACCATGGAAAATTAGCCCATGAGCAAAATTTATCCCTTAAAATCATCCCTGCCAATGATTGTTCCCTTCAACAATGCATGCACCTTCCCTATAGCTAGTCTCTGACAACGTATTTCATTCAGAGATTAAATCCTCCATTGGAATCCCTTTTTAAAGTTCCTTTAAAACCCATAAATTTGATTATGGCAATGGCTACCAAATCACAACCAACGCTGAGTTCTGGCTATGTTGTTTTTATTTTTTTATTTGCAGACATCACATAGATCATGTTTGTCATTCAAAATTTATTTTCTTTCCCTGACAACAAAAACACACTGCACAGTTTTACACTCAGTGTAATGCGAGGAACATTCACCCTTTGGATTTTTCTTGACAGCGAAAATTTAAATTTCCCGGAGAAACTCCTTCCATGAGTAATGAGAAAAATCAATCCGAGTACTGGCCCAACACTCCAATTCAAAACGATGTCCTTCCTCTATTGAAATTGGTTGAATTTAGAAAATAATTGTTGTATGATAAAGCTATTTCTCCTTGACCCTTTATAAAAGAAATAAACTTGTCTTCCAGTACATAATTTTGGAGCATTTCTAATTAAAAGGGTTTCCTTTTATTTTTATGTTAAGAAAATAGTATATTGGCACTTATTGTTATTAATCTAAAAATACTCTTCATTTTTATGCAATTTGTGGGCCCATGTAATGTAAACAAGTGAATCATGTGCCTATTTTAGAGGATGCCGTGGAGGTAGACGACGTGATGCTAGGGGAGGAGGTGCGACGCCTCCAGTACCATACACACCAGAGGGGTCTAACCCCCAAGGAGAAGAACAAGTCATTGGGCAGGAGCAGATTGTTGCAGGGGATGTGGTTGGTTTGATGAGGTCCTTTTAGAGGATGTCAGAGGCCTTGATTAATCGACTAGATAGAGATTAGACTAGGGTGCCTGTACCCAATGAGGGTTCACGATGAACTCCAGTTGACAGTGGTAGAATTCACAAAGAACTCGAGAAGTTTAAGTTTCCCGAGTTCATGGGTGCCACGGATGGCTCATCCGCCGAGGCATGGTTGGAGAACATGGTGATGTGATTTTCACTTCGTGATTATACCTCCAACATGAAGGTTTGCATGGAAGTCTTTCAGCTGAAGGGAAGTACTCTTATTTGGTGGAAGACGCTTGTACCGAAACTAAACATGGTCGTTGAAGATGTGTCATGGGAACTATTCGAGGAGTGGTTCCGGGAGAGGTATTTGTCAGAAGAATTCATTGAGTGCAAGCTCAATGATTTCAACACCTTACGACAGGGTGGTCGTACGGTGTCGACATATGAGACTCGATTAATGGAGATACTTAGGTATGCTTCACATATGAACATGGAGAAGATAAAGGTCAAAACGTTTGTGTTCGGCCTTAATTTCAACATTCGTGTGAAGGTGAGGATCCTAATGAAACATAGGTTGCATGATGCAGTTCAGAAGGCCCTCATAGCAGAGGACGATCTGACCAGTAGGGATCAGGGAAGGACTCTTGCTAGACCGACTGAACATACGACATCAGGTGCGCAACAACATCAAACACCATCCAGACATACATCAGGGTATCAAGATACATAGAGAGGATCCATGTTCATGACGCCATGACGACCGACTCCTCAGCAGAGGACTCCTTACATAGGACCACTGCACCAACATAGGACCACTGCACCAGCAACAACGTCACCCGGAACAACAATAGTTTAGGATTTTTCAGCAAAATAGACTAGGATCTCATGTTGGTATGCCAACAATTTCTACTTCAGGGACCATGAGTATTGGACTGAAGACCGGATGTTGGACATGTGGAGAACCACATTACCAGTGAGACTGTCCGATTGAGAAGGACAGAGCGGTCGGGTCAACAAGACACGTTATTGTTGGAGATATGGGCAAGACCCAAAATATTCATGCAGTGGTGAATAATCGCCATGTCAAGCATCAGTCCACTATGCTCGAGATGCCAGGTACCATCGTCGACCAAAATTTTAGTATTTTGATAGATCTCGGTGCTACAGAGAGATTTATTTCTAGTGTAGCACTGAAAACAATTAAGGTAAAGACAATCAAGAATGATGAGTTTAGGTACGTAAAAATGGATTTAGGTGCCAAACAAAAGGTTGGAGGTAGGATTACGGGATGTCGCATTAACTTGGGAGATTTTGTAACAAAGACCAACCTATATGTCATGATCTTAGGATCTTATGACATCATGATCGGTATGGACTGGTTGGAATCGCATGACACGATACTCAACTATAAGACGAAACATTTAGGTTTGACCGATGATTTGGGATAGAGAAGAGTGATTGTAGGAAGAAACCAGGGAGTGTCCCTGAGGTTCATTTCTTCCTTACAACTACAGAAGAGAATGCACAAGGGATGTAAGTTATATGCAATCTTAGCGCTAAATGAAAAGGGTGAGGCAAAAGGATTAGAAAACCTTTCGGTAGTACAAGAGTTGTTGACATGTTTCTAGAAGAGTTACTAGGTTTGTCGCTCGAAAGAGAATTGGAGTTTACCATTGACCTGAAACCTGGAACTGAACCGATAGAAAAAACGCCTTATTGGATGTCAACACCTAAGTTATAGGAGTTGAAAATATAATTGAAGGCATTGTTGGAATTTTGAATTATATGTCCAAGTGTGTCGCCTTGGGGTGCACCTGTTATTTTCATAAGAAAGAAGGATGGGTCGTGGAGACTTTGCATTGTCTACCATCAATTGAACAAGGCGACGATCAAGAACCAATATTTGTTGCCAATAATAGATGATTTGTTTGATCAAATGAAAGGTGCGACGATGTTTTCCAAGATCAACTTGAGATCAGGTTATCACCAGTTACGAATTAAAGAGGAAGATATTCCTAAGACCACATTCAAGATGAGGTTCAAACACTATGAGTTTATGGTTTTACTGTTTGGACTGACAAATGCCCCGGGGGTGTTCATGAGTTCGATGAATGGGGTGTTCCATGAATACTTGGACAAGTTTGTTCATGTATTCATTGATGACATGCTGATATATTCTCGGATGACAGAAGAACATGACGAACATTTACACTTGGTACTACAATGTTTATGGGAAAATAAATTATATTGGAAACTATCGAAATGTTCTTTTTATCGATAAATGATTCATTACTTAGGGAATGTTATATCCTGCGAAGGCATAGTTGTGGATACAGCGAAGGTAGAGGATATTATGGAATGGCCTTTACCGAAAAACATACTAGAAGTATGCATCTCTATGGGTTTAGAAGGATATTACCAATGGTTCCTCGAAGGTTTTTCGAAGATAACAAATCCGATCACATAATTGTAGAAGAAAACCAAGAAGTTTGTATGGACCGAGAAATGTGTGGAAGCATTTCATGGGCTCAAGTAGTTGTTGATGACAACATCAATACTAAAGGTCCCCAACATGGACCAAGAATTCTTGGTATGCACAGACTCATCCAAGAAAGGTTTAGACAAAGTATTGATGCAAGATGGTCGAGTGATCGCTTATATCTCAAGGAAATTAAGAAACCATGAGGAGAACTATACAACACATAGTTTGGAGTTATTGGAAATTGTATATACCTTGAGAGTATGGAGACACTATTTGATTGGATGAAAATTTGAATTAAAGACAAATCGTTGTGGATTGCAGCACATATTTACACAGAGTGACCTGAACGCACGACAAAGGCGTTGGTCAGAACTACTTAGCGAATATGACTTGATATTTCTTACATAAAGGGTACGGTAAACATAGTGGCCGATGCATTGAGTCAGAGACCACGTGTATTCTCAGTCATACCTCTTCAGATGAACCTTCAAGAAAAGATTCTAGCTATACAGATCGAAGATGATTGGTACAAAGAAGTTAAGGAAAATATTGGATAAGACACCATGATGGTACCAAAGTTTGATGGTTATACCTTGGACTATGACAAATTGTTGAGGTATAATAATAGAATTTACGTACCACCTAATGACAAATTGAGAAATCTGATCTTAAGTGAAGCTCATAGAGAAATATACATGTCTCATACGGGATTCATGAAGATGAGGGCAGATCTTAATCCTTTATTCTTCTGGAAAGGAATGAAAGCATACATAGTTAGCTACGTGGCGATATGTCTGGAATGTCAACAAGTGAAAGCTTAACATAGACATCCGAAAATATTACTATAGCCACATGTTATTCCAGAATCAAAATGGGAGGTTATTTCGATGGACTTTATTGTTGGATTGTCGCTGACGGCAAGGAGGCAGGAATCAATTTTCGTGGTAGTTGACACTCTGACGAAGAGTGCACATTTTATTCATGTGCATATGACGTATCAAGCGCTAGACATAGTTAGAGTTTTTATCAGTGATATTTTGAGATTGCATGGCGTTCCAAAGAGGATCATATTTAATCAAGGATTAGTGTTTACAAGACGATTTTGGATTAGTTTCCAATAGGCTTTGGGAACACAATTGAACTTTAGTACCGCATATCACCCTGAGGCAGACGGGCAGACAAAAAGAATGAACCAAAACTTGGAGGATATAGTTCGATGTATGTAATGGATCAACATAAACATTGGGAAGAGTTCTTGCCACTGGTAGAGTTTGCGTACGACAAAAACAATCAAAGTACCATTAATATGGCACCATTTGAGTTTCTATATGGAGGACCATGTCAGACACCATTAAGATGGGATGATCTTGAAGATAGGGTCCCGGTAGGACCAAAAGTGATCCAAAAAATGGAATAACAAATGCAAATGATAAGACAAAGGATTAAAGAATCATAAGATCGACAAACGAGTTATGGTGATGTGCATTGCATCGACCGCAATTATGAAGTTGGCGATCGAGTATTCTTGCTGGTGAAACCGCACAAAAGTTCGATCAAGTTTGAAAAGGGTTCTAAACTCTCTCCTAGGTTTGTGGGACCCTTTGCAGTTGTGGAAAAGAAAGGACATGTGGCCTATTGACTAGCCTTGCCTAATTCTTTGAGGCGTATGCACAATGTTTTTCATGTATCTGTTTTGAGACATTATGTTAATGATCCTACACATGCGATTGACATGAGTTCCTTGCAGGTGTCCGATGAGGGTGCACTCATGGTGGAGCCCATCCGCATTCTAGACCATCACATTTGATATTTACGATGTCGAACATTCGATCAGGTCAAGGTCTAGTGTGACAATTATAGTCCACACTCGACTACCTGGGAGGACGCATATGATATGCACCAATAGTTTCCTTACTTATTTGATAGACTAGACATATAGATATTGTCTGATACTTTTATTACTACATTTTATATACTGTAAAACTTCGGGACGAAGTTTAAAAATGAGGGGGTGTATGTAACATCCCGCTCTTGCGAGCACATGTTATTGACTTATTCTTTGAGGACAGTTGCATGCAAATGATCTAGTGATAGTACATGGTTATTTGTTTTCGTCGATGGATTCTTATGATGATGTTGATGGATTATGATTTAATGTTATTTGATATATGCATATTGACAAATGCTATTGACGAGTTTCCTTGAGTGTGCAGGACACTAGACATATTGTGGATGTCGATGGCATCAATGGACCTCCTTAGACTCTAGATTGAGTCAGGGAGTGGATTTTATTGGTTTGAATATTTCATTTATGTATATGTGACATATGATCGATTATAATATGATTTTATATATGGATCATTGACAGTGTTTCGTTGATGGATGTAGGTTGACGAATGCTTGCTAATCTGACTCACATAAGGAGTAAAGGGGCCATGTACATAGACCATATATTGAGGGAGAGGTGTGGCAGAGTCCCTGTCATAGCCTACTAGCAATCCCGTTGTGGCTCAAATTGTAGGTTAACGATTACCTAGTTCAAGAGGTCCACGATGTCATGAGGTCATACTGAGACAGTCGCTCACAAAGATTCTAAGGGGCGCACAATAAGGCAGGGTTCTTATTCCTTAGAAGCCCTTGGTCTCTCACAGGGTTGCCCAAATGGAGTGCTGACTCCAGGGGTTGGACAACTACCAAAACCAGTTAAAGGCAAGTGACACCCTTGGAGCACAGAGTGCGTCTTGAAGGGAACGTCGCTGAAATAAAACTTGAGTCAATGAATCTAGGTGGCCTAGAAAACCCTGAGCAAATAGTTAAACCTTGTAAAATCTTTAAGCATTGCTGGATTTAATTAATTAATTAAGGATTGAAATTATTAATTGTAAATCCCAAGTGAAAGTCTAATCCTATTAAAAAATTAAGCCTAAGTCCAAGTTTGGTAAGAAGTCTAAAACTAAATTATAAATCAAATAAAAAGGGAATGAAGTAAAACAAGTTAAGAATTAAAAAGGGGTGAATTATATTTAAAGATTGACATAAGGCACATGTGTGCAAGAAAATGTAAAAATGGGGTTTTTTAAATAAGAAATAAATAAACATGAAAAGAATGTGCACAGGTAGAAAGGTATGTAGAGTCTAGTTAACACTAGTCTAACTAGAGAAGAATCCTATTTTAACTCAACTCAGATTTAGTAAGGTGTCAGTCATTAAATGAGAATATGGGGAATAAAGAGACAACTAGGAGTGATTTAAGGAACCCTTTTAGGAAGGGTGAGAGAAATTGACTTTAATTAAATAAAATGTGAAATTTGTTGTGTAGCTTGGGGAGAGGGTGACAAGTGTAAGGGGGGAATAATTCTAATTTATTTAATTAAAAAGTGAATTAATTGTGCAAGTGGGAATGTGTTATTAAGGAACCTCCTATAAAGAAAATGGTCTAGATGAGAAAAATGAAACACACTGGTGATGGGTAAAGTTATGCTACAAAATTTTTGACTGGTTTTACTTGTGACAGTTGGGTTACCTAGCTTGAGAGAGAGTGGTGGCTCTACCTCGTGAGGCAAGCTCGGAGCTAGAGTATTTTTTTTTCTGGCTTTGTGTGTGTGGCCACTTTGCAGCTCAAGGGGAAGAAGAGTACCCTTAGCGTTGGCTGGGAGGTACTGATGAAGTCTCCACGATTATCAAGCGGGAGGACAGAAGGATCACCATCGCTGAAGAACATCTTCGACTCTTCGTCGCCTTCGGTTACAGTTCTCTTATTTGAGTTCAAATTTTAATTAGTTAGATTTCGTGTACATCCCTTGGAAATATTGTCATAAACCGCCATTCTATTCCTGACATTAATTTGGTAAATCCTTGATGGGTTTTTGAGTAATAAGAATTGGAATTTCTATTTTCTGTAATGTCGTTGACAATCTCAACTAAGCATTGGAATTTGCATTTTCTGGATAGTAATGCCATTTACATTTTCAACTAAGCATTAGAATTTTGTATTTCTGGATAGTAATGTCGTTTACCTTTCACAACTAAGCATTGAAATTTTGGTATTTTCTGGATTAAGTTCGCGGTAGCTATCCTATATCGAATTGATGTGTCTCTGAGTTGATCAAGTATTAAAATTTCTGGGCTCCTTGCTAAACGTTTTTAAACTGTCTTCACCATCACGAATTGGTTTAATTGACTGTCAACGAATTTTCCCTGGGCTCCTTGCCAGACGTTTTTAACTATCTTCACCATCACGAATTGGTTTAATTGACTGTCAGCGAATTTTCCCTGGGATCTTTGCCAAACATTTTTTTTAAACTGTCTTCACCATCACGAATTGGTTAATGATTGTCAACAAAATTCTCTGGGCTCTTTGCCAAATGTTTTAGAACTGTCTTCACCATCACGGATTGGTTTAATGGTTTTCAACGAATTTTCCTTAGCTCCTTGCCAAACGTTTTAATACTGTCTTCACCATTACGAATTGGTTAATGAATTTCAACGAATTTTCCTTAGCTCTTTGCCAAACGTTTTAAGACTATCTTCACCATCACGAATTGGTTTAATGACTCACAACGAATTTCTTCGGCTCTTTACAAAACGTTTTAAGACTGTTCTTCACCATCACTAATTTGTGTAAATGGTTGTTAGCAAATTTCCATTGGCTCTTTGCAATCGTTATAAGATTGTTCTTTCACCAGCTCGACTTGTTTAAATGACTGTCTGTGGGTTTCATTGGTTGCGTTATCTTCGTTTAATCATTCCTTTGCTACATCTCCATCCTTCGTTCGTATCTCAGGATTAATAATTGTTGTAGGTTGTTGTACTTTTATATTACCGAACACATGTCAATGGCGAATTCCTGTAGCTATCGATATGCCAGCGATTGTTCCCTTCAACAGTGCATGCACCTTCCCTATAGCTAGTCTCCGGTATCATTAAGATATTAACTCCTCCATTGGAATCCCTTTTTAAAGTTCTTTTAAAACCCATAAATTTGATTATGGCAATGGCTACCAAATCGCATCCAATGTTGAGTTCTGGCTATGCTGTTTTTTAATTATTTCTAGACGTCACATAGATCATGTTTGTTGTTCAAACACTATCTTCTTTCCCTGACAGTGAAAACACACTGCACAGTATTACACTCAGTGTAATGCGAGGAACATTCACCCTTTGGCGTTTTCCTGACAACGGAAATTTAAATTGCCTAGAGAAACTCCTTCCGTGAGTAATGAGAAAAATCAATCTGAGTACTGGCCCAACACTCCAATTCAAACAATGTCCTTCCTCTATTGAAATTGGTTGAATTTAGAAAATAATGGTTGTATGATATAGCTATTTCTCTTTGACGCTTCATAAAAGAAATAAACTTGTCTTTTCGTTCATAATTTTGGAGCATTTCTAATTAAAAGGGTTTCCTTTTCTTTTTATGTTAAGAAAATAGTATCTTGTCGCTTATTGTTATTAATCTAAAAAGGCTCTTCATTTTTATGCCAATTTGTGGGCCCATGTAAAGTGAACAAGTGAAGCCTCTGCCTATTGAAGATATCAACCAAAATATAAAATAATTATAAAACATTTAAGTAGCATTGCCACTATAATCACTGCCAGTGAAATTATTGTCCTTACTCGCACAATTGTCGCGATGTTTGTTCCTGCACCTTGTGTAACGATGGTAATTGCATCAATTAAATGATATGCGTTATTGTGGTCAGACTATTGTTGGACTGCATCATAGATGGTATTTACGTCAGTCATTTTATATGCATTATTGTCGTCAGACTATTGTTGGAATGCATCATAGATGGTATTTGCATCAGTCATTGATATACATTATTGTAGTCAGACTATTGTAGGAATGCATCATAGATGGTAATTGCGTCAATCAATTGTCATATGATATTTGTAGTTGAACAATTGTTGATTGCTTCAGAGGTGGCATCACGTAAATTAAATTGATGTATGATTGTAATATAATTTTTGTTACATCTGAATAAATGATAATTAAGATGGATTGATTGATCTGGATGATTATCGACTTGATTATATTAGTGGGATTTATATATCTCCTTGTTCCTCAGAACAGTCGCCAGTCCTGAGACCTTAAGTGGTCAAAATCAATCGGATGAATCATGGACTTGAGCGTTTCTAATGTGTCTTGGAGGTCCTAACCATGTAGGATAGGTCGGGTGGGTAGTTCCTTAATATTCAGTGACATGGTTGATCATTTATTTATATTTTTCTTCAATTGATTGTGATATGTTGAATTGCGTCGCTATTTATGTTTATGTGTTGATCATGTGTCGATATTATGCATTGGCTTGTGTTGTTATTGATTATGATGATGTGTCGCTTGTAATGCTATTAATTTATGTTGTGACGATTTTAATTTCCTAATGCAAAGAAAAAATAATAATTACCTTTTGTACATCGCTAATCATTGTCGTAATGGAGGGGACGTTACACTGTCCACCGGGAAAAGTCCTGCAACAACAACAAATACACCCTCCAGGGGCTCATAGATAACAGGGATCATAGCAATGGCAATCACATCTAATAATAAAATTACCCAAACATGTGCAGCAAACCCCCCTTTACCCAGACAAATGCTCAAAGATGTTATGCAGTTTAACAAGTCAGGTTTGGAGAAGGTCTCAGGATGTCCTATTGGGCTAATCCTTCTTAATTTTGGGGTGCTTCCCAGGTGTGAACCAATCTAGGTCATGTAAGCGTGTGTGAAGTGGCATAGGGGAAATGTTTGGCCAGAGGGTGCATTGATAAAAGGGAAATATAGGTCTTGCATGTGGGTGACTTTGTAGAGGGTGAGTTGCATCTTATCATGGATGCTTTTGTTTCCTATCCCATTCAATGCCTTTTATTCTTAGTCTTATTTTTTTTTTTTTTTCTTTTCAAGGGAAAAGCTGGGGGACACTGTCCTAGCATGGTGACTAGAGGTGACAACGTTACCCACGAGAATTTCACGAAAATGAGAAGGCTGGCTCGTGATGAGGCCCCCTTTCTCTTGGCTATGTCACCAAGAGACACTACCATGGATTAGTGACCAGATAGATGGTAGTGTCATACCACTACATGCCCATGGACCTAATAGGCTAGCTCACGATGAGACCTCCCATCCACCAACTAGTACCTTGAGTGTTTATTTATCTTGTGGGTTCCCTTTTCTTACTGAGAATCCTTTTATTGCTTTCTCGGGAATCCCTGGGCAAAGCATCTCAAAGGTTTCATCTTGGCTTTTAACTCTTTCCATCTACTTTTACGCTATGGGCCTTTAGCCCCTTCTTCCGACAAGGCAAGGTACAACCCTTCCTAGTGTGGCTAACCCAATGCCCGAACAAATGTAGGGGGAAAATGAAAGGAATAAGGATGGAAAGTGGTAAGTATGGAGAGAATGGACGATGACCTTTCATATACCCACCTAGTGGCAACTCATCCTAAAGGGGAATCAACTTACTAGGGAATTATGTCACCTTCCTAGGTATGAACAAGTTAAAGAGCATAATTTCCAAGCAAACATTATGAAATGAAGGAGAATTCAGTGAAACATATTCAAGTGCTTTAATAATCAGAGTGACACATACAATGATACCCAGACTCATTACCTCATGGAGAAAAACTTACTTCTTCTTCAAGACCAGGCTGGTGGGATGGATATTGCTGGTGCTGATAGATGGGTTTCACTGAAGAAAAGATAGGCCCTCCAGGGCCATGCTCAAGTCATCTGGTTCTCGACACCATGTTTAGGACCTGTGGGCCCCGAGACATAATCTCCTTAGTTATCCCTAGTATAAGGGATAACATATGGCTCCAACTCAGGGACATGTGCTCATCATAGAGCACATGAGAACCTCAACATATCTAGTATGACCTGCACCTGCTAAATCTCAACAAAATACATCAATAATCCTCATGGTGGTGATATCACCTCTCGCTCATACATGATATAAATAAATAAATATAAGTAAGCATATATATACATAATGAAGCAATATAATAATGAAACTACACTATACTAGCATGATATGCAGATGGTATATATAATGGATGCAAATGCCTAACTTACTTGTACTTACCTGTGAATTCAAGTCTTTTCCCGTGATGGGGTTTAAGGAGGTGTCCACAAATTGGTAATGGGCGTTTTCTTCCTTCCAACGTGGATAAATAGTAGGCATCATCGACTGACTTCATTATGATTCTGAAAGGTCCAAGCCAAAAATTTGCATTCCCTTTAACATTAGTAGGCTCTCCTTTCTTAGCGTCCCACATCCATACCGTATCTCCCTCTTGATACTATTTTGCTTCAAGCTTGGTTGTTTCTTGTATAACCCTAGTATATTGTCTTGAGGGATGAGGGTGGGATTCAACAGTAAGGACTTCTTGTTGGCTTGGTTTGATCAATATGTCATCATCCCCTTTCTTTAGTAACTTAACAGTTCCAACTTCCTTGTCCTTATATTTATCTAATAATTGTTGATATTCTTCCTTTTTTGGCCACTATATCTCATCAAACTCTTCCTCTAAAGTGAAAGGTAAATCCTTTGGAGAAAATATGGGAAGGTTTTCCTTGGTTGGCTGATGTGTTCCATTGGTGTCAAAATCATTGTTAATTTCTTGCACATGGGCCTTGGCCATTGGCATATTTGGAAGACATTCAATTGTCCCATTCTTTATAGGCACGTTAATGTAAGTTAGGTCCATCTCTAATGTTCCTCCCAACATTGCGGCAAACTTCTTGGACGAAATAATTCCCGACACATCAGGGACGTCCACCACCACAATATCCATATGGATCACTCTCTTGGGATACTTTCCAAGGCGTACTTCAACATTCTCAACTACCCCATGAGTGGGTATGGTCCTGGATTCAAAACCACATACATTCCTATAAGGTCGTGTAGTCTTTAGGCCTAGCTTCTCCATGACTCTCAAAGACATCATGTTAGCACCTACTCCTGAGTCAAGCATACAGTTGTTAAGGCATTTGTTATCCACTAATAATGTCATGAAGAAAGGCAGGTGTCCATCATACTGAAACCTAAAATGGTCTTCTTGTAACATAATAGGAGGGTCCATTGGCTCATCTGATACTTTGAAAAAAAAATCGAATATTTCTTTTATGGATGGAACCTTGATAACTTCCTTTAGTGGAATGGTCATTGCATTTTGGCCAATGCACCTTCAAAGTCAAAATTCAAATCAACCTTGTTAGTTTTGGGAGGATTTTTAGGAAGAAGTATGTTCATAGGTGGAGGTCTTGGTTGTGAATTTATAGGTCCAATAGAGAGAGGTTGGTTCATTCATTTTTTCCTAGTATACACTTGGAGTTCTTGTTTTTTTAACTTTTCTCTCGACTCTTGATAATGATTGTTTATCACCTCCATCCTAGCCTTCCTGGTTTCTTCATTCATGCCTTCTTGATGTTCTTCAAGTGTGACATTAATGAAATAATGTGGATCCTCAAAGGTATGATCAATATTATTCACTTGGTCATGTTCACCATTGTTCATGGGACATTCATGCTCCCAATTTGAGTATCTACATTGCAAACACCAAGTGTTTTCATCTACCATGTTTGTGGGGGATAACGTATTAGGGACTTCTTGATCAATTTTTTTTTTTTTAAACTTGGGTCCCCCTCTCGAATTGCACTTTGTAAGGAACCATAGGAGGTTTTTGTTGAGCTATTTCCAAGTTGACAATCCTATTCATCATCAATTCTTGGGTTTTTACCATGCCATCTACAGTGAATTGTAGTTTTTCCAAGCTAGCACCAATATCTGAGGTAGTTTCAACATTATGGACTACTTTGGGTTTAGAATCCATTTTGACTCTTGGGGCGGAGAAGGGTTCAACTTTGGATAATGGCAAATTGTCTTCAATCTTTGTATCCTAGGCTTCTTGGATTGTTTTAGGGGATTTTTCTCTGAGGAGGAAGATTATTTTTCATGTAAAGGATTTAGTGTAAAGAAAGATAAGGAAATTGTTTGAAGGGTGATAGCTCATCGAGATCTTTTGTACCAACCTTTCAAACTTATCATGAAATTCCCTAACAATTTTATTCTCAGTTTTTTTGATGTTATTTAGCCTTATTAGCAACATGTTGGGGTCTTTCTTGACACTCCATCACTTGAGGAACACTTCCTCCAACTTGTCCATTTTTGTAATACTAGCATCAGAGAGACTATTGTACCATCGTATATCACCATCATAGAGGGTAGAAGATAACAATTTCATAGCTAAATTTTCAGTATCATCACTGATAGAATGAAGCTGAAAGAAGGCTCAGAAGTTTCTCATATGATCCTCAACACTGACTACATCATTACCAGTTAATTTAGCTAACCACTTCTCATACCTAGGGGGCATTTGCCTAGGGTATCCCATAATGTTTTTCATGTATAATGGTTTAAAAATCTTGGATGACCATTGTCTCTGGTTATTATCTTGATTTGGATTAAGGGTCTGGGTTTGAGCATTAGACATTGTGTTTAAATGAAGATTTCCTCCAAACAATGATTTTACTATAGGAGAGTCTCAAGGAGGTTTTCTTATAAAATAATTGGGATGATTGGTGTATCTCCCTAAGCTTTGTGGAGTCGCCAGATAATTTTCTCGAAAATATCAAAGGGATGAGGGGATCATCCTCAGTGGATTCGTCGGGTAAGCTTCGTAAGATAAAGGATTTGAGGGAAAGGCTTACTGAAAAAGTGTTGTTCGAGGAAAATTGACTCAGTGTTCCCTGACAACGGTGCCAAAATGTTATTGCAAAATTTGTACTTTCCCAAAGCCCAATGCAAGTAGATAAAAAATTGACGTAAATGGGAGTGACCTATCACTATCACCTTAATAGGAAACCCCTTTACATTTAAGAGTATATCAATGTACCTCGGGGGAGACGTCCCCAGTGACCTGAGGGTTTGAGAAGGCCAAGGCCAAAGTATAAGAAAGTCCCCCCCCCCCTCTCACAGGTCACTCAATTTCAAAGGTTCTTTTATGTCTTATAGAGATGATGGAAATGAATAATATTGTGTACCTATCCAGAACAAGACAAAAAAACAGAAAAAGGGCACTTTTCAAGTACCAAAATGATGGTAATGCTTCATAAGACAATGAACTCTTGAAAGATAAACTAGATGATATAAAATTGCAGTAGTACAACAATTTACAACAACAATGATAAATTTGTAACAACCACAATAATTATTCTTCAAAATGCTTGTTCTTCAAAATGCTTGAGAAAAGACTAGAAATAATAGCTTTAACTAGGAAAATTGATATTAGATAGTCACAAGCAGATTTAGCAATGTCTAGCTTGCATAACATGTCACTTTTAAGGTCAATTTGTTGTTGTTAGATGGTTGTAGCAATCTTTTGCAATAACAACAAGTTAGTTAGTGAATTAGCCTAGTCTAAAGTTAGTAAAAGTTAACAAATGTTCCAAGGAAGTTTGTTTGAGAGTTGTTTGAGCAAATCAATCACCAAGGTGAGTAAACTAGTCCCTTCTAGGGTAATGGATTCAATGATAGAAATAGCAACTCTTAGAGGGAAACACCAATGATAATACTTAGTAAAAATGATCCAAAAACGAAGGTATTACTGATAAATCCCAAGTTGGTTTATTGTACTTTTTGCATCGGATCGTTAAGAATGCGAAATACGTAAACTTGTTATCTTGTTTGCGGAATATCAAATGTGACTTTTACTTGATGCTTATTAATGTATAAAAAGATCATCCATTAATATTCATGCTGCAAATGAAGAGAATAGAACAACAAAACAGAAAGAGAAATAGAGACAAGAGGTTGATAATGGAGTTCACCAATCGTTGGCTACGTCTCCGGGCCCGCTTCCAAGTGGAGGACCTCTTTATTGCTCTTTAAAATGCTCAAAGTTCTCTTACAATGCTCTTTATTGTTACATTACATGTTTCATGTCTTTTGTACAAGACCTCCTTGCTCAGATTCATGCATGCACCATCAAAATCCTCTCAACAACATGAGAAAAACACCTCTCAAAACATGAGAAAAGGCCAAAATTTACAAACTGCTCCTTCAAAACCCTGCATCAAAAAGTCTTCTTCTGATCCTCCCATGGCCTCCAACAGGTCTGGTTTATATAGATTTGAAGTTGGTAACCATCTCCCAACTTCCTCCCAAAATTGGGGCTCAAAAAGAGCCCAATATCTCCCAATAATGGGCAAAATCCATTAAATTTGCTTAAAAAATCATTAGAAAATCACTAATATATGGTGAAAAACCCACATTTGTGAAAATATAGGGCTAAGCCCCCTAACTGGGCACGCGCCCCTGGTCTTATGGCGCTCTGCATGGGATCAATTCTCAAAATAGGGCGCCTTAAGTGGGCTAAGCCCCTTCTCATGCGCGCCCCCCTGGTTTTATGGGATATCCCCAAGATCCTTGGGTTGGGGCTTATCCCTTGTGTGCCCATACACCTTTACAATACACTTTAATAAAAGTAAAGTGGGTTATATTTAATAAGCACCATCAAGGGCCCATTGGTAAAAAGGATTTTGGCCAAGTCTTGGGCGCCTACCAAAAGGTCATGGGTTCAAATCCCATGAGCTCCATAACATTTTGACACCAACCATTAACCAATACCATGGTGCCATGTGGCAGCCCATGACTGGGCCACGTGGCACCCAACCATTTGCCAAACAAATGCCACTTGTCAGTTGTTGGTTGGATCCCTGTCACTGACTAGTCACCTTCTACTGGACTGCCACTTGTCGCCACTTGTCTCTGCCATGTCAGCACTGCTGATGTCATGCTGATGTCATCATTTGACTAGATCTGTTGACTTTTTCCTTGTTTGAGAAAAGGGTCAGAGTACGATAACTCTCGCATACAACGTTCGTTTGAGAAAGTAAATATATGGCCGAAATTGGGAGAACGAGCCGGAAGCAATGTCGTTGGTTTCATCCAATTCTGAGAATTTTGATTTTTGAGCATTTTCTGAGCCTGGGGAGCCTCCTGGATCATTCCTCCCCACTTTGGAAGCTTTTGGACCACCAAAAGTTTGCTTTTACTCAGGTAAGAAGTGAAGGTACTGCCTCCCCACTTTGTCCTATATCATCCATTCTCTCTGCTGGGATAATGATCACCTGACTAATCAAAACAAACATGAAAACTGAGATAGCATTGTTTATCAAAGTAATCATTTCATTTATCACACAATCATCTATATTCTTTGTCACACTTGGCATCCATACACCACTGAACAACAACAAACTAATCAACAATACTGAGAATGCAAATGAAAATGACAAAACATGCTTCCCCTTTTGAACAGGAACAATAATCAAATTATGCAGTTGAACCTTATGTTGTACCTTTGGTGACACTTCATGACTGTTTGAAACATATGGAATCATCTCATGTTTAGGATCACTAACTTCATGTTTTGTTATAGACATAAGTGTTAAACTTCTGCTTGCATTTACCATTCTTTTTAACTGCCCTATAGCTGCAAAGGACCTGTCAGTTTTCATGTGATGAGCATGAACAATGTATTCCTTCCCATCTTTCTTGAAGCAATATTTATTTTCCTCCTTGTAGAATATAGCCTTCCTATCATAAAGGTATGGGCTTCCCAGTACAATTCCACATATGTCCAGTGGCACTATATCAAGCTCTACTTCATCAATATAATTAGAAGTGATTGCAAACTTGATTTTACATTGCTTGGTTACTTGTAAATTGTTATCACCACATATCCATCCCAATGGATATGGTTTAGGATGTGACTTGGTTTCAAGTCCCAAGTTATTCACAACATATTCACTAATTAGATTGGCTTGTGATCCATTGTCTACAAGAGTATCAACTTTGACATTATGTGTTATGACTCTTATGTGGAAAAGTTCATTCCTTTTACACTCATCATTTACATCAACTGATCTAGAAGAGCTAGAACTTGCAACAAAATTTTTACCTCGGATTCCCATAGCTACAACCCGTGTCTCATCACCGGAATCTAATCCAAGATCCACTTGAATTGTTGCAGTTGTGGTATTCTTCCTTTCATGGTTGGCAAACTTTTTTGGCTTCAAGTCAAGATGTAAAACCCAACAACGATCTTCATCATGGCCTACTTTCTTGCAATGCTTGCAAGTAGGCTTCTCCTTTCTTGCTGTGGCTGTCCTCTTCTCTTTCCTTTTCCCTGCATCCTTTCTTTGCCAAGTATCTGTAGAAATACTATCACCAGCATTCCCTTTACTTGATTCAATGTGAATGGCTTGTACACATAGTTCATCAAAGTTAGAAGGATTTAGCATAAGAATAGTGTGCTTAAGATAATAATGTAAACCACCAATTTATATTTTAGGAGTGTCTCTTGTGTATATAATGGAATACCTAAATTTAACGTTTTCTTATGAAATATCTGAGTATATTCTTGTACACTTTGACCTTTTGATTGCCTTAAACATTGCCAATTCATCATTTCTTGTTGCATGTAAGCTAAAGGGTAAAACTATTGTTTTAATGCAATAACAAAATCATTCCAGGAAGAGATGTTAGGATATTTAGACACTTAGGAGTTAGTTAAGATCTACTTGGTCTAATATGTCGTTAGGTAAAAGTGTGTTTCTTTAGTATGCATTAGTATGCATTTGTAGTTAGGCAATCCGACGGTCACGATATGTTCCCGAC
>ML788128.1:45946-68954 GCA_009831015.1 Picea engelmannii | reverse complement strand
AAACATTATATACAATTAAGAAATATTATATAAATTATATACAAATAAGAGAAAGTCTAAATTAAAATTAATTAATTACACATACTAAAGTAAGAACAAAAATACTAATAATATGGAAAATTTAACTTAAAAATAAACAAACAAAAGTCAAATAAACTCTACATTTTAACAAAACTTAGAACCCAACATATAAAAACTTCTAACAAAAAAAGAAAAACAAGAATTAATCCAAGAAATTCAAATTAAAGTTAAAATCTAGACTAGTCTGGAAAAATTAAGTAAGAAAATCTAGAATAAAATTCAAAAGTCTATTCTAATAAAAATGTTTTGAATTTTTATTTAGAATTTTAACCTATGTTACAACATTAGGCTCCATATAGGGATTGTGTCTCCTTGCAAGACACTAAATAACATGCAGACCAAGTGCCTTTATTGGGTAATGAAGCCATTATTTTCATAAACTAAACATTTATTCAAAGAAACATAAAAACTAAAACCTTTCTTTTATGATAAATCTTACATAACAAGTGATAAAGTTGTCAATAATAAAAATTGATACATGCTTGAATAAAATTTCAAGAAAGGGTAAGAAAAAGTTTCCTTATTAAAATTTACTCAAGAGTTGTTTAAAGTAATCAATTTAAATTTAGCTCAAGCAATAGATTTCTAAGTGATTTTGTCTTTACTCAAGGCTTGAAATTACATTTAAATTTGTTTTAGATAAACCTAATCAGATCAGGATACATAAATTACTAAAAAATAATTAATAACAAAGTACTAATAAGGATATGTAGAAACAACCTTTGCAGATATCACATATATTCCTTCACTGCAAACAGGTGTCCATAGCCCCGGTGATGTTATATGCATACCCCAACTTGAATTTTCTTTCACCACTTCAATATATAATTTCATTTATTTGAGATGAGGGCAATCATTTATGGATTTCCTTTCACCATCTGTCTTCGAAATTTTACTTTATTACTTAGAAGTAGGGGAAATCAATGTGTTATAAAACACAAGGGATGATATATGTTTTTGATAAAAAAAAATAAAGTATGATTGCTTACACGTATAAGTATACTTTGAGATTAATTTTCCCTCAATTCATAACTATACCTTCACCTATAGGTAGAATTTATATGTGGTAATTTATGATTAAATTTTAACCTTAAGAAAACTAGTCAGTTATAGTCTAATATCAAAGCATAATTTCAAAATATTACCCTAAACATACTTTTTCAATTAAAATAAAGAAATGGATTAAAAAATTCACCAATCTTGTAAAAATAACATGTTTTAGTTTTAAATTACATTGACTAGATCTAGCATCTCTATAAATATTTGAATTAGATAGAAAGGTTTAGCTTCATTTATTAAAACACATACTCACTCATAGACCTTGTACAAATTGGAAAAAGAATTGTTCAATATATTGAAATCAAATAAATTCTACAAACTAGAAATAAAATCTCAAATGTAAGATTAAAGTGAGAACCATCAACTCTAACACGTGTAATTAGGTGTGATTAAAGTTAAGGCGTAAGCTAAAACCCAAACGTTTTGAACCTTTTTTGACTCCTGCGAATTCTTGATTCCGACGAGTAGATTGTCCGGTCGACAACATCAATAATCCGGCACCTCCACTCATCCAAATGTCGTGACCCAAACCGTCGTTACCGTGTGTCACCTCTGTCATTCCTTGAAAAGTGAGCAATCCCAGCAACCAATGTGACAGTCGTCTGAGGTAATGCATGCCATAGTTATCCATCCATGCATATGAATTTTAATTTGGTAAAAAGAGGGCTTCAAATTTGAATTTGAATTACCAAGCGGGCTTGAAATTTGAATTTGAATAATAATCCCTACAATTGGAAGCCTCCTCCAGCCCTGGGAATCGATGTCGGGTCAATTGAAAATGTAAGCATCGAGGAAGGACACTAGAAGGAATCTAGCAGGAGGGAGCAGCAGACCCAACGACGAAGGCCTTCCTTCAGATCTGTGGGCATGGTGTAAATATGGTCAAAATCCAATCAAAGGCTCTTCGTATCCCAGGTACAGTTGTCAAAATCTTTCAATTTATTTTAGAGATTCCGAATTGAAGAAAAGCCTCTCAAATTGCAATGGTGTAGTCATAATTCCTCCTTGTGATTCTCTATTTGGTTATGTTAATGTAATGTGATAGAACTCCTTTTTTCTTGTTTTTTTTTAATTCTCTTCTTCTTCTCGTTATCCATGATTATTTGCCATTCACGAAGCTCTCAACCCCATGAATATGTGATGCACTTTCAATTTTTTAGCAGTGTGCTTGCGAATGGATGGTGCGGGGACTCCATTATCGATGGAGACTTTGTGTAATAGTAAGCAAATTTTGTCAGATCAAATATTGTCAAATTTGTTACAGATTTCTATCAATCTATGACGGGGTGTATTGATAAATATTGTATGATGGTGTGTAGTGATAAATTTTGTTGCAAACGGGGTGTATTGATAAATATTGTTGCAAAATTTTAAAGAATAATGTTTAGGTGAAATTTTTGTAACAACCATGCAGTGGTGTTTTACTAATATAATGGTTATTTGCTTATAAGATGTTTGTTTATATTTTTTGAAGTAGGATAAACCTATGTTATGAGTATATAGTCTGATAGCCCATGTTATGACATCTTGGTATGCCTTTTACCATTATAAAATATCCTTAAAAATGTAATACTCATGTTATGACGATGTTCCATTGAATATTAAACCCTTTAGGTAGTAATCTAGTGGTCGTTAGATGTATATGCTTCTTTGCTCGACCATCCTCTTCTCTTGTTTTAGAGGCCTATGTTGTTACATCATAAAACTACTTTTATAACCAAAAAAATATCCTCTTCTTCTTTTGGAAGCTGAAATCCATGGCAACAACCTATTATTAGTACTCATAGTCATAGGTTGTGCAGGTTTGACAGTATTTTGGTGGAAAGTCTCACCATAGTCTAATTTGTTGTTGAACAAGGGTACTACAGATGCAGTAGCTCCAAAGGTTGCTCAGCGAAGAAACAGGTAGAAAGGAGCCAACCAGATCTGAACATGTTGGTGATCACTTATACATTTGACCACAATCACCCCTGGACGACTCACAGGAACGCGCTGGTAGGATCCACCAGGCAAGCGGAGAAATGGAATACATCCGAAAAAGAGAATTCAGATCAAATGCCTGAGAATTCCAGATTAGTCAAAGATCAATTAAAAAACATCATTTTACAGCCATGTTTTCAAGCCCATGTGAAAAGGTTTTTGTTTGTGGGGTCTGAGTATGCCCAAAGGATATTGGGTTTCTCAAAACCTGAGAATCTCAAATAAATGGAAGAGAGCGAAACCAAGAAATTTTGTATTTTTATTATTTCTCATTTTATTTTATTGAAGTAAGGATATATCTTCACTTTTTAATCTCTTTGCACGCCCTTTGTGCAGTGCGATTGTTGGCTCACCATGATATCTTACAACAGTGACATGTTTTTTTGGACGCATTTTCTCAAGATATGATCGTAATTATCGGCATATTGAGGACAATTAATCTCTTTCTGTTATCGATGATGAACATTACATCATATTTAATAGAATGTGGTACTTACTGATCATCCTCCTTGCAAGTTGCAACTATATATACAATTGATTTAATAAACTGATATCTTATTCAATGCATAAGTAACACATATTGAGGTATTTTTCAATTCAAAACAACCGATAGCCTGTTATGACGCTCTTTCTCACAGCCTCCTCTCCTCTCCTATCAAGTCATTCGTCGGTGTTATGAATGAATGAAGAGTGCCTTTCAACACAAGTGCTGGGATTTTATTATTTTTCTGTGAATGATCTCAGCGTTGAGATGGGGCTCAACTTGTCTCGTTCGTTTCTCCATAATGTGTTAGGTAAACATTTCAAATACTCAATTGTAACTTGGCCTCGAGGGACTCAACGCGACATTCAACCGTGTATTTCTATGAAAATGAAATGCCGAGCAAATTTAGGAGAAGATAAATTGTATGGAAATATTTTGCTACGTCTCATTGTCTTAAAACTAAGAACGAGGCTTCAAAAAAGACAACAACTACATGACGATCTAGTTTTTTGGTTTTAATACGAGTCAATTAAACATTTACAACGGCGAGTTGGCCATGAGTTTGTTAATTAAAGTTCCAGGCAGTCTATATGGTCATCAATATTGGGAAATATGTTATTACTGTGAGACACAAGGTATGATTCCCATTCATGTTTATTGACAACCAATTTGGTTATATAATCACATGTAACAATAAATCATGGCCCATCCACCATTTATGAAAAGAATCAATAGGAATTGGCAATGTCCCTTTCATCTCTTTGTTTAGGTTTGGGTTCAAATTGATAGAGGTGATTTACAAAGCCTTATGTATATAGTTCAACTTTGCTAATATGTAAAAGTTGATTTTAAAGATCAAGTCTATCTCTTGATGTGAGAGCATCATCCTTTAATCCAATACTAACATTGTCACTCTAATATTAATATTGTCACTCCTTAAAGTGTCATCATACCTTATGGATCCTCTTTGGCATATTCCTTTTTTATTATTATTAATAACCTTTAAGACTTAATAGGAATTGACAATGTCTCTTTCATCTCTTTGTTTAGGTTTGGGTTCAAATCGATAGAGGTGGTTTACAAGGCATTATGTATATTAGTTTAGCTTTGTTAATATATAAAAGTTGATTTTAAGGAGCAAGTCTATATCTTGATGTGAGAACACAAAAATCACATGTCGAATGACAAAGAACATAACAGTTTGCATCATCAAGATAGTGAGGATGCAATGCTCATAAGAAATGTCGATTCCACCTCCAACATGGCTTGTCAAGAAGTGAAACTAGTTTCCAATGGCAAGCATAAGTTAACCTACAACATATTGAAAAAGAAGATACGTGAGAGAAACAGGTACGGCCACATATCCCACAATGGTCATAGTTCCACAGGTCATAGTTCTACAGGGCATACTTCTAGAGGTCATAGTTCCACAAGTCACAATTCCACAGGTCATAGTTCAAGAGGTCATAGTTCCAAAGGGCGAAGTTCCACAAGTCAAAGTTCCACAGGTCATAGTTCTAGAGGGCGTAGTTCCACAGGTCATAGTTCCAGAGGGCGTAGTTCCACAGGTCACAGTTCCAGAGGTCATAGTTCCAGAGGGCGTAGTTCCACAGGTCATAGTTCCACAGGTCACAGTTCCAGAGAGCGTAGTTCCAGAGGTCATAGTTCCAAAGGGCGTAGTTCCACAGGTCATAGTTCCACAGGACGTAGTTCCACAGGGCGTAGTTCCACAGGTCATAGTTCCACAGGGTGTAGTTCCACAGGTCATAGTTCCAAAGGGCATAGTTCCACAGGTCACAGTTTTAGAGGGCGTAATTCCATAGGTCATAGTTCTAGAGGTCATAGTTCCAGAGGGCGTAGTTCCACAGGGCGTAGTTCCACAGGTCATAGTTCCAGAGGGCATAGTTCCACAGGTCATAGTTCCAGAGGTCAGAGTTCCACAGGGCATAGTTCTAGAAGTCATAGTTCCAGAGGGCGTAGTTCCACAAGTCACAGTTCCAGAGGTCATAGTTCCACAGGTCATAGTTCCATAGGGCGTAGTTCCAGAGGTCATAGTTCTAGAGTTCATAGTTCCAGAGGGCGTAGTTCCAGAGGTCATACTTCCAGAGGGCATAGTTCCATAGGGCATAGTTCCAGAGACCATAGTTCCAGAGGACATAGTTCCACGGGGCATAGTTTCATAAAGCGTAGTTCCATTGGTCATAGTTCTAGAGGGTGTAGTTCCATAGGTCATAGTTCCAGAGGGCATAGTTCCAGAGGGCGTAGCTCCATAGGTGAAAGTTCCACAGGTCATAGTTCCAAATGGTGTAGTTCCACAGGTCATAGTTCTATAGGGTGTAGTTCTAGAGGTCATAGTTCTAGAGGTCATAGTTCTAGATGCCATAGTTCCACAAGTCACAGTTCCACAGGTCATACTTCCAAAGGGCGTAGTTCCATAGGTCATAGTTCCAGAGGGCTTATTTCCATAGGTCATAGTTCCAGAGGGCGTAGTTCCAGAGGCAATAGTTCCAGAGGGCGTAGTTCCACAGGGCATAGTTCCACGGGTCATAGTTCCAAAGGGTGTAGTTCCAGAGGGCGTAGTTCCACAGGCCATAGTTCTAGAGGGCGTAGTTCCACAGGTCATAGTTCCATAGGGCATAGTTCCACAAGTCATAGTTCCACAGGCCATAGTTCTAGAGGGCGTAGTTCTAGAGGGCGTAGTTCCACAGGTCATAGTTCTAGAGGGAATAGTTCCAAAGGTCATAGTTCTAGAGAGCGTAGTTCCAGAGGTCATAGTTCCATAGGGCATAGTTCAACAGGTCATAGTTCCAGAGGGCATAGTTCCAGAGGTCATAGTTCCAGAAGGCGTAGTTCCAAAGGTCATAGTTCTAGAGGGCGTAGTTCCATAGGGCATAATTCCACATGTCATAGTTCCAAAGGGCGTAGTTCTACAGGTCATAGTTCCAGAGGGCGTAGTTCCACAGGTCATAGTTCTACATGGCGTAGTTCCTGAGGTCATAGTTCCAAAGGGCGTACTTCCACAGGTCATAGTTCCAGAGGGCGTAGTTCCACAGGTCATAGTTCCACAAGTCACAGTTCCACAGGGCGTAGTTCTAGAGGTCATAGTTCAAGAGGGCGTAGTTCCACAAGTCACAGTTCCATGGGTCATAGTTCCAGAGGTCACAGTTATAGAGGGCGTAGTTCTAGAGGTCATAGTTCCAGAGGGCGTAGTTCCACAGTTCATAGTTCCAGAGGGCGTAGTTCCACAGGTCATAGTTCTACAGGGTGTAGTTCCACGGGTCATAGTTCCAGAGGTCGTAGTTCTACAGGTCATAGTTCCAGAGGGAATAGTTCAATAGGTCATAGTTCCAGATGGCGTAGTTTTAGAGGTCATAGTTCCAGAGGGCATAGTTCCATAGGTCATAGTTCTAGAGGGCGTAGTTCCATAGGTCATAGTTCCAAAGGGCATAGTTCCACAAGTCATAGTTCCAGAGGGCATAGTTCTAGAGGCCATAGTTCCAGAGAGCATAGTTCTAGAGGGCGTAGTTCCATAGGGCATAGTTCTAGAGGGCGTAGTTCCAGAGGGCGTAGTTCCACAGGTCATAGTTCCAGAGGGCGTAGTTCCACAGGTCATAGTTCCAGAGGGTGTAGTTCCAAATGTCATAGTTCCAGAAGGCGTAGTTCCACAGGTCATAGTTCCACAGGTCACAGTTCTACATGTCATAGTTCTATAGGGCGTAGTTCTAGATGTCATAGTTTCACAAGTCATAGTTCCACCGGTCATAGTTCCACAGGTCATAGTTCCAAATGCCACAGTTCTAGAGGGCGTAGTTCCACAGGTCATAGTTCTAGAGGGCGTAGTTCCTTAGGTCATAGTTCCACGGGTCATTGTTCCAAAGGGCGTAATTCCACAGGTCATAGTTCCAGAGGTCATAGTTCCAAAGGGTGTAGTTCCACAAGTGAAAGTTCCACAAGTCATAGTTCTAGAGTGCGTAGTTCCACAGGTCATAGTTCCAGAGGTTATAGTTCCACAGGTCAAAGTTCTATAGGGCGTAGTTCTAGAGGTCATAGTTCCAGAGGTCATAGTTCCAGAGGGCGTAGTTCCACAAGTCACAGTTCCATGGGTCATAGTTCCAGAGGGCGTAGTTCCATAGGTCATAGTTCTAGAAGGCATAGTTCCACATGTCATAGGTCCAGAGGGCGTAGTTCCACAGGTCATAGTTCCACAGGTCATAGTTCCATAGGTCATAGTTCTACAGGGCATAGTTCTTGAGGTCATAGTTCCAAAGGATGTAGTTCCACAGGTTATAGTTCTAGAGGGCGTAGTTCCATAGGTCAAATTTCCAGAGGGCATAGTTCCACAAGTCATAGTTCCATAGGGTGTAGTTCCACAGGTCATAGTTCCTCTAGTGAAAGTTCCACAGGTTATAGTTCTAGAGGGCATAGTTCCACAGGTCATAGTTCCAGAGGGTGTAGTTCTAGAGGCCATAGTTCCAGAGGGCATAGTTCAGAGGGCATAGTTATACAGGGCATAGTTCCAGAGGGCTTAGTTACAGAGGGCGTAGTTCCACGGGTCATAGTTCCAGAGGGCTTAGTTCCACAGGTCATAGTTCCAGAAGGCATAGTTCCAGAGGGTGTAGTTCCATAGGTGAAAGTTCCACAGGTCATAATTCCAGAGGGCATAGTTCCAAAGGGCGTAGTTCCACAGGTCACAGTTCCACAGGTCACAGTTCTATAGGGTGTAGTTCTAGAGGTCATAGTTCCAGAGGGCGTAGTTCCACAAGTCACAGTTCCACAGGTCATAGTTCCAGAGGTCATAGTTCCAGAGGGCGTAGTTCCGCAGGTCATAGTTCCAGAGGGCGTATTTCCACAGGTCATAGTTCCAGAGGGCATAGTTCCACATGTCATAGTTCCAGAGGGCGTAGTTCCAAATGTCGTAGTTCCAGAGGGTGTAGTTCTAGAGGTCATAGTTCCAGAGGGCATAGTTCCACATGTCATAGTTCCAGAGGGCGTAGTTCTAGAGGTCATAGGTCCAGAGGGCATAGTTCCACATGTCATAGTTCCACAAGTCATAGTTCTACAAGGCGTAGTTCCTGAGGTCATAGTTCCAGAGGGCGTAGTTCCACAGGTCATAGTTCCAGAAACTACACCCTCTAGAACTATGACCTGTAGAACTACGCCCTCTGGAACTATGACCTATGGAACTATGCCCTTTGGAACTATGCCCTCTGGAACTATTGCCTCTGGAACTACGCCCTCTGGAACTATGACCTATGGAACTACGCCCTTTGGAACTATGACCTGTGGAACTATGACCTGTGGAACTGTGACTTGTGGAACTACGCCATCTGGAACTATGACCTCTGGAACTATGACCTCTAGAACTACGCCCTATAGAACTATGACTTGTGGAACTGTGACCTTTGGAACTATGACCTGTGGAACTATGCCCTCTGGAACTATGACCCGCGGAACTTTCACCTGTGGAACTACGCCCTCTGCAACTATGCCCTCTAGAACCATGACCTGTGGAACTACGCCCTCTGGAACTATGACTTTTGGAACTATGCCCTATGGAACTATGCCCTCAAGAACTATGCCCTATGGAACTACGCCCCCAAGAAAAACGCCCTCTGGAACTATGGCTTCTGGAACTATGGCCTCTGGAACTACGCCCTCTGGAACTATGACCTCTGGAACTATGACCTCTGGAACTATGCCCTCTGGAACTTTGACCTGTGGAACTATGCCCTGTGGAACTACGCCCTCTAGAACTACGCCTCTGGAACTATGACCTCTGGAACTATGCCTCTGGAACTATGCCCTCTAGAACTACGCCCTCTAGAACTATGACCTCTGGAACTATGCCCTTTGGAACTATGACCTCTGGAACTACGCCCTCTAGAACTATTACCTGTGGAATGACGCCCTCTGGAACTGTGACTTGTGGAACTATGCCTCTGGAACTATGCCCTCTGGAACTACGACCTCTGGAACTACGCCTCTCGAACTACACCCTCTGGAACTGCACCCTCTGGAACTATGCCCTCTGGAACTACACCCTCTGGAACTATGCCCTCTGGAACTACGCCCTCTGGAACTATGCCAGAGGTCATAGTTCCATAGGGCATAGTTCCAACGGCGTAGTTCCAAAGGGCATAGTTCCAGAGGGCGTAGTTCCAGAGGTCATAGTTCCAGAGGGCGTAGTTCCAGAGGCGTAGTTCCAGAGGTCATAGTTCTAGAGGCATAGTTCTAGAGGGCGTAGTTCCAGAGGGTGTAGTTCCAGCGGCGTAGCTCAAAAGGGCATAGTTCCAGAGGGCGTAGTTCTAGAGGTCCTAGTTCCAGAGGGCGTAGTTCTAGAAGTCACAGTTCCAGAGGGCGTAGTTCCACAGGTAATAGTTCTAGAGGGCGTAGTTCCAGAGGTCATAGTTCCAGAGGGCGTAGTTCCAGAGGTCATAGTTCCAGAGGGCGTAGTTCTAGAGGGCATAGTTCCAGAGGTCATAGTTCTAGAGGTGTAGTTCTAGAGGGCATAGTTCCAGAGGTCATAGTTCCAGAGGTCATAGTTCCAGAGAGCATAGTTCCAGCGGTGTAGTTCCAGAGGGCGTAGTTCCAGAGGTCATAGTTCCAAAGGTGTAGTTATAGAGGGCATAGTTCCAGAGGTCATAGTTCCAGAGGGCATAGTTCCAGCGGCATAGTTCTAGAGGGTGTAGTTCCAGAGGTGTAGTTCCAGAGGAGTTGTTCCAAAGGGCGTAGTTCCAGCGGCGTAGTTCCAGAGGGCATAGTTCCAGAGGGCGTAGTTCTAGAGGTCATAGTTCCAGAGGCGTAGTTCTAGAGGGCGTAGTTCCAGAGGTCATAGTTCCAGAGGTCGTAGCTCCAGAGGGCCTAGTTCCAGAGGTCATAGTTCCATAGGGCGTAGTTCCAGAGGGCGTAGTTCCAGAGGTCATAGTTCTAGAGGGCGTAGTTCCAAAGGTGTAGTTCCAGAGGGCCTAGTTCCAGAGGTGTAGTTCCAGAGGGCATAGTTCTGGCGGTGTAGTTCCAGAGGGCGTAGTTCTAGAGGGCGTAGTTCCAGAGGTGTAGTTCTAGAGGGCGTAGTTCCAGAGGTGTAGTTCTAGAGGGCGTAGTTCCAGAGGGCATAGTTCCAGAGGGTGTAGTTCCAGAGGTCATTGAAAAGTTTCAATATTCAATGCTACATAGCCAGCTAAATATTGATCACTGTAATTGTTGGTGGAGTCCAGGACAATCCATCACGACATTGTTATGTCAGCTCGTCATAGTTCCAGAGGCAAAGTTCCAGAGGGCATAGTTCCAGAGGCATAGTTCCTCTATGACCTGTGGAACTATGACCTGTGGAACTATACCCTCTGGAACTATGACTTGTGGAACTACGCCCCTGGAACTATGACCTTTGGAACTACGCCCTCTGGAATTATGCCCTCTGGAACTATGACCTGTGGAACTACGCCCTCTGGAACTGTGAACTCTGGAACTATGCCCTCTAGAACTATTACCTGTGGAACTACGCCCTCTGGAACTGTGACTTGTGGAACTACGCCTTTGGAACTATGCCCTCTGGAACTACGCCTCTGGAACTATGCCCTCTGGAACTATGCGGGCATAGTTCTAGAGGGCGTAGTTCTAGAGGTGTAGTTCCAGAGAGCGTAGTTTCAGAGGCGTAGTTCCAGAGTTCATAGTTCCATTGGCATAGTTCTAGAGGGCGTAGTTCCAGAGGTCATAGTTCCAGAGAGCTTAGCTTCAGAGGGCATAGTTCCAGAGGGCATAGTTCCAAAGGGCGTAGTTCAGAGACGTAGTTCCAGAGGGCATAGTTCCAGAGGTCGTAGTTCCAGAGGGTGTAGTTCCAAAGGCATAGTTCCAGAGGTCGTAGTTCCAGAGGGCGTAGTTCCAGAGGCGTAGTTCCACAAGTCACAGTTCCAGAGGGCATAGTTCCACAGGTAATAGTTCTAGAGGGCGTAGTTCTAGAGGTCATAGTTCTAGAGGGCATAGTTCCAGAGGTCATAGTTCCAGAGGCGTAGTTCCAGAGGGCATAGTTCCAGAGGGCGTAGTTCCAGAGGTCATAGTTTCAGAGGGCGTAGTTCCATAGGGCGTAGTTCCAGAGGTCATAGTTCCAGAGGGCATAGTTCCAATGACGTAGTTCCAGAGGTCGTAGTTACAGAGGTCGTAGTTCCAGAGGTCGTAGTTACAGAGGCGTAGTTCCAGAGGTCATAGTTCCAGAGGCATAGTTCTAGAGGGCGTAGTTCCAGAGGTCATAGTTCCATAGGGCGTAGTTCCAGCGGCATAGTTCCAGAGGGCATAGTTCTAGAGGGCGTAGTTCTGGAGGGTGTAGTTCCAGAGGCATAGTTCTAGAGGTCCTAGTTCCAGAGGGCATTGTTCCAAAAGCATAGTTCTGGAAGTCACAGTTCCAGAGGGCGTAGTTCCACAGGTAATAGTTCTAGAGGGTGTAGTTCCAGAGGTCATAGTTCCAGAGGGCGTAGTTCTAGAGGTCATAGTTCCAGAGGGCGTAGTTCCAGAGGTCATAGTTCTAGAGGCATAGTTCCAGAGGTCATAGTTCCATAGGGCATAGTTCCAGCGGTGTAGTTCTAGAGGGCATAGTTCCAGAGGCGTAGTTCCAGAGGTCATAGTTCCAGAGGCATAGTTATAGAGGGCATAGTTACAGAGGTCATAGTTCCAGAGGGCATAGTTCCACCGGCGTAGTTCCAGAGGGCGTAGTTCCAGGGGTGTAGTTCCAGAGGCGTAGTTCCAGAGGGCGTAGTTCCAGAGGTCATAGTTCCAGAGGGCGTAGTTCCAGAGGTCATAGTTCCAGAGGGCGTAGTTCTAGCAGCATAGTTCCATAGGGCGTAGTTCCAGAGGTCATAGTTCCAGAAAGCGTGGATCCAGAGGGCGTAGTTCCAGAGGGCATAGTTCCAGAGGGCATAGTTCCAAAAAGTGTGGCTCCAGAGGGCGTAGTTCTAGAGGGAATATTTCCAGAGGGCGTAGTTCCAGACGGCATAGTTCCAGTGACATAGTTCCAAAGGGCGTAGTTCCAGAGGTCCTAGAGGGCGTATTTCCAGAGGTCATAGTTGCAGAGGGCATAGTTACAGCGACGTAGTTCCAGAGGGCATAGTTCCAGAGGGCATAGTTCCAGAGGGCGTAGTTCCAGTGGCGTAGTTCCAGGGGGCATAGTTCTAGAGGTCATAGTTCCAGAGGTCATAGTTCCAGAGGGCGTATTTCCAGAGGCGTAGTTCCAGAGGGCATAGTTCCAGAGGGCATAGATCTAGAGGCGTAGTTCCAGAGGGCATATTTCCAGATGTCGTAGTTCCAGAGGGCGTAGTTCCAGAGGCATAGTTCCAGAGGTCGTAGTTCCAGAGGACGTAGTTCCAGAGGTGTAGTTCCACAAGTCACAGTTCCAGAGGGCACTGGAACTATGCCCTCTGGAACTATGACCTATGGAACTACGCCCTCTAGAACTATGCCTCTGGAACTACGCCCTCTAAAACTACACCGCTAGAACTATGCCCTTTGGAACTATGACCTCTGGAACTACACCCTCTAGAACTACGCCTCTAGAACTATGACCTCTGGAACTACGCCTCTGGAACTATGCCCTCTGGAACTACTTCCTCTGGAACTATGACCTCTGGAACTACGCCCTCTGGAACAATGACCTGTGGAACTACACCCTCTGGAACTACGCCCTCTAGAACTATGACCTCTAGAACTACGCCCTCTAGAACTATGAACTGTGGAACTACGCCCTCTGGAACTATGACCTGTGGAACTACATCCTATGGAACTACGCCCTCTGGAACTATGACCTCTGGAACTACACCCTTTGGAACTATGACCTGTAAAACTACGCCCTCTGGAAATATGACCTACAGAACTATGCCCTTAGGAACTATGCCCTTAGGAACTACACCCTATGGAACTATGACCTCTGGAACTATGCCCTCTGGAACTATGACCTTTGGAACTATGCCCTCTCGAACTATGACCTATGGAACTACGGCCTCTGGAACTATGACCTGTGGAACTACACCCTCTGGAACAATGACCTGTGGAACTACGGCTTCTGGAACTACGCCCTCTGGAACTATGACCTCTGGAACTACGCCCTGTAGAACTATGACCTGTGGAACTATAATCTGTGGAACTACGCCCTCTCTAACTATGACTTGTGGAACTATGCCCTATGGAACTACACCCTCTAGAATTATGACCTTTGGAACTATGCCCTCTAGAACTATGACATCTGGAACTACACCCTCTAGAGGTCATAGTTCCATAGGTCACAGTTCCACAGGTCATAGTTCTACAGGGCGTAGTTCTAGAGGTCATAGTTCTAGACGTCATAGTTCCAGAGAGCGTAGTTCCACAAGTCACATTTCCACAGGTCATAGTCCCACAGGTCATAGTTCCAGAGGTCATAGTTCCATAGGGCGTAGTTCCACAGGTCATAGTTCCAGAGGGCATAGTTCCAGAGGGCATAGTTCTAGAGGGCGTAGTTCCACAGGTCATAGTTCTAGAGGGCGTAGTTCCACAAGTCATAGTTCCAGAGGGAATAGTTCCATAGGTCATAGTTTCACAGGTCATAGTTCTACATGGCATATTTCCAAAGGCTATAGTTCCAGAGGGCGTAGTTCCACAGGTCATAGTTCTAGAGGGCGTAGTTCCAAAGGGCGTAGTTCCAGAGGTCATAGTTCCAAAGGGTGTAGTTCCACGGGTCATTGTTCCAGAGGGCATAGTCCCACAAGTCATAGTTCCAGAGGGCGTAGTTCCACAGGTCATAGTTCCAGAGGGCATAGTTCCACAGGCATAGTTCCAGAGGGCGTAGTTTCATAGGTCATAGTTCCATAGGGCGTAGTTCTTGAGGGTGTAGTTCCATAGGTCATATTTCCAGAGGGCGTAGTTCCACAGGTCATAGATCTAGAGGGAATAGTTTCATAGTTCCACAGGACATAGTTCTACAGGGTGTAGTTCCAGAGGTCATAGTTCCAGAGAGTGTAGTTCCACAGGGCGTAGTTCCACGGGTCATTGTTCCAGAGGGTGTAGTTCCACAGGTCATAGTTCCAGAGGGCGTAGTTCCATAGGTCATAGTTACAAATGGCATAGTTCCAGAGGTCATAGTTCCAGAGGGTGTAGTTCCATAGGTCATAGTTCCATAGGGCATAGTTTATGAGGGCATAGTTCCATAGGTCATATTTTTAGAGGGTGTAGTTGCACAAGTCATAGCTCCAAAGGGCGTAGTTCCAGAGGTCATAGTTCAGTATGGCGTAGTTCCATAGGACGTAGTTCCACACATCATAGTTCCACAGGGTGTAGTTCGACAGGTCATAATTCCAGAGGGCGTAGTTCCAGAGGTCATAATTCCATAGGGCGTAGTTCCTGAGGGCGTAGTTCCACAAGTCATATTTTCAGAGGGCGTAGTTCCACAGGTCATAGATCTAGAGGGCATAGTTCCACAGGTCATAGTTCCACAGGTCATAGTTCTACAAGGTGTAGCTCCAGAGGTCATAGTTCCATAGGGCATAGTTCCTCAGGGTGTAGTTCCACAGGTCATATTTCCATAGGGCATAGTTCCACAAGTCATAGTTTTAAAGGGCATAGTTCCATAGGTCATAGTTCCATATGGCGTAGTTCCATAGGACGTAGTTCCACATGTCATAGTTCCACAGGGCGTAGTTCCACAAGTCATAGTTCCACAGTTCATAGTTCTACAGGGCGTAGTTCTAGAGGTCATAGTTCCAAAGGGTGTAGTTCTAGAGGGTGTAGTTCCACAAGTCATAGTTCCAAAGGGCATAGTTGCACAGGTCATAGTTCCAGAGGGTATAGTTCCAGAGGTCATTGTTCCAGAGGGCGTAGTTCCAGAGTTCATAGTTTCATAGGGCATAGTTCATGAGGGCGTAGTTCCACAGGTCATATTTTCAGAGGGCGTAGTTCCACAGATCATAGTTCCAGAGGGCGTAGTACCATAGGTCACAGTTCCACAGGTCATAGTTCTACATGGCATAGTTCCAGAGGTCATAGTTCCATAGGGCGTAGTTCCATAGGGTGTAATTCCACAGGTGATAGTTCTAGAGGGATAGTTCTACAGGTCATAGTTCCACAGGTCATAGTTCTACAGGGCGTAGTTCCAGAGGTCATAGTTCTAGATTCAAAAAAATCCAAAGGGATTATTAACTTCTAATGTACTTAATTGTTCAACTCAACATCTATTTGGATAATTCCACAAGGGCATAGTTCCACAAGTCACAGGTCATAGTTCCAGAGGGTGTAGTTCTAGAGGGCATAGTTCCATAGGGCGTAGTTCCACAGGTTATAGGTATATACCCATCTAGCTATAAGTTGGGTATATATTCCACCAAAGTCACCCATGAACAATGACCTGTGGAACTACGCCCTCTGGAACTACACCCTCTAGATCTATGAGCTCTAGAACTATGCCCTATAGAACTATGACCTGTCGAACTATGACCTGTGCAACTACGCCCTCTAGAAATATGACCTTTGGAACTACTCCCTCTGGAACTACGCCCTCTGGAACTATGCCCTCTGGAACTATGACCTATGGAACTACGCCCTATAGAACTATGACCTGTGGAACTATGACCTATGGAACTATGCCCTCTGGAACTATGACCTGCACAACTACGACCTCTAGAAATATGACATGTGGAAGTACGCCCTCAAGAACTACGCCCTATAGAACTATGACCTCTGGAACTAAGCCCTCTAGAACTATGACCTCTAGAACTATTCCCTCTGGAACTATGACCTCTTGAACTACGCACTCTACAACTGTGACCTATGGAACAACGCCCTCTGGAACAATGACTTGTGGAACTACGCCCTCTAGATCTATGAGCTCTGGAACTACACCCTTTAGAACTATGACCTATGGAACTATGACATGTGGAACTGCACCCTCTAGAACTATGACCTGTGGAACTATGCCCTCTGTAACTATGCCCTCTGGAACTATGACCTGTGGAACTATGCCCTGTAGAACTATGCCCTGTGGAACTACGCCCTCTGGAACAATGACCTGTGGAACTACGCCCTCGGGAAATATTACCTGTGGAACTACACCCTCATGAACTATGCCCTATGGAACTATGACCTCTAGAACTACGCCCTCTGGAACTATGACCTCCAGAACTATGCCCTTTGGAACTATGACCTGTGGAACTACGTCCTATGGAACTACGCCCTCTGGAACTATAACCTCTGGAACTATGCCTTTTGGAACTATGACCTGTGGAACTACGCCCTCTGGAAATATGACCTGTGGAACTATGCCCTCAGGAACTACGCCCTATGGAACTATGACCTCTGGAACTACGCCCTCTAGAACTATGCCCTCTCAAACTATGACCTATGGAACTACGCCCTCTGGAACTATGACCTGTGGAACTATGTCCTCTGGAACTATAACTTGTGGAACTACATGCCTAGTTATAGAGGGCGTAGTTCCATAGGTCATAGTTCTAGAGGCCTATTCTGTATTTTCGGGAGCATTTTGTAGCATCTTATTACTTCTATCTTGGAACTTCAACCTCTGGAACTATGCCCTATGGAACGACGCCCTCTGGAACTATGACCTGTCGAACTATGCCCTCTAGAACTAGGCCCTCTGGAACTATGACTTGTGGAATTGTGACCTCTGGAACTACACCCTTTGGAAATATGACTTGTGGAACTACGCCCTCTAGAACTAGGCCCTCTGGAACTATGACCTGTGGAATTGTGAACTCTGGAACTATGCCCTCTAGAACTACGCCCTTTGGAACTATGACCTTTGGAATTACGCCCTTTGGAACTATGACCTGTGGAACTACGCCTTCTGGAACTACACCTTTGGAACTACGCCTCTGGAACTACGCCCTCTGGAACTACGCCCTCTGGAACTATGACCTGTGGAACTAGTCCCTCTGGAACTAGGCCCTTTGGAACTATGACCTGTGGAACTGTGACCTCTGGAACTACGCCCTGTGGAACTACGCCCTATAGAACTATGAACTCTGGAACTACGCCCTTTGGAACTATGACATGTGGAACTACTCCCTTTGGAACTACGCCCTCTGGAACTATGCCTTATGGAACTATAACCCGTGGGACTACGCCCTCTAGAACTATGCCCTCTGGAACTATGACTTGTGGAATTGTGACCTCTGGAACTACGCCCTTCGAAACTATGACCTATGGAACTATGCCCTCTGGAACTATGACCTTTGGAACTATGCCCTCTAGAACTAGGCCCTCAAGAGGTCATAGTTCTAGAGGGCATAGTTCCAGAGGTCATAGTTCCAGAGGGCGTAGTTCCAGATGGAATAGTTCCAAAGTTCATAGTTCTAGAGGTCATAGTTTCAGAGGGCGTAGTTCCACATGTCACAGTTCCACAAGTCATAGTTATACAGGGCGTAGTTTTAAAGGTCATAGTTCTAGAGGTCATAGTTCCATAGGGCGTAGTTCCAGAGGGCGTAGCTCCTCTGGAACTTTGACCTGTGGAACTATGCCCTCTAGAACTATGACCTGTGGAACTTTGACCTATGGAATTACACCCTCTGGAATTATGACCTATGGAACTATGCTCTCTGGAACTATGACCCCTCGAACTATGACCTGTGGAACTATGCCCTCTAGAGGGCGTAGTTCCACATGTCATAGTTCTAGAGGGCGTAGTTCCACAGGTCAAAGTTCCATGGGTCATAGTTCAAGAGGGCGTAGTTCCACAGGTCATAGTTCCACAGGTCACAATTCCACAGGTCACAGTTCTACAGGACATAGTTCTAGAGGTCATATTTCCAGAGAGCATAGTTCCACGGGTCATAGTTCTAGAGGGTGTAGTTCAAAAGGGCATAGTTCATAAGGTCATATTTCCAGAGGGTGTAGTTCCAGAGGTCATAGTTCCAGAGGGCGTAGTTCCATAGATCATAGTTCCAAAGGGCGTAGTTCCAAAGGGCGTAGTTCCAAATGTCACAATTCCACAGGTCATAGTTCTAGAGGGCGTAGTTCCATAGGGCATAGTTCCAGAGGCCGTAGTTCAAAGATAGAACTAATGAGCTGCTACAAAATGCTCCCAACAATACAGAATAGGCCTCTTGAACTATGCCCTCTGGAACTATGACAAGTGGAATTGTGACCTCTAGAACTACGCCCTCTGGAACTACGCCCTTTGGAACTATGACCTGTGGAACTATGCCCTATGGAACTATGACCTGTGGAACTATGCCCTCTAGAACTAGGCCCTATGGAACTATGACCTATGGAATTGTGACCTGTGGAACTATGCCCTCTGGAACTACGCCCTTTGGAACTATGACCTCTGAAACTACACACTTTGGAACTATGACCTGTGAAACTACGCCCTCTGGAACTACGCCTTTGGAACTACGACCTCTGGAACTATGCCCTCTAGAACTACGCCTTGTGGAACTAAGACCTTGTTCCAGAGGTCATAGTTCCAGAGGGCGTAGTTCCACAGGTCACAGTTCCAGAGGTCATAGTTATAAAGGGTGTAGTTCTAGAGGTCATAGTTCCAGAGGGCGTAGTTCCATAGGTCACAGTTCCACAGGTCATAGTTCTAAAGGGCGTAGTTCTAGAGGTCATATTTCTAGAGGTCATAGTCTGAGAGGGCGTAGTTCCACAAGTCACAATTCCATAGGGCATAGTTCCAGAGGTCATAGTTCCAAAGGTCATAGTTCCACAATTCATAGTTCCAGAGGGCATAGTTCCAGAGGGCGTAGTTCCACAGGTCAAAGTTCCACAAGTCATAGTTCCACAGGTCATGGTTCCACAGGTCACAGTTCTACAGGGCGTAGTGCTAGAGGTCATAGTTCTAGTGGGCGTAGTTCCACATGTCATAGTTCTAGAGGGTGTAGTTCCAGAGGTCATAGTTCCATAGGTCATAGTTCTAGAGGTCACAATTCCACAAGTCATAGTTCCATAGGTCACAGTTCCATAGGTCACAGTTCTACAGGGCATAGTTCTAGAGGTCATAGTTCCAGTGGGCGTAGTTCCACAGGTCATAGTTCCAGAGAGTGTAGTTCCAGAGGGCATAGTTCCACAAGTCATAGTTCTAGAGGTCATAGTTCCAGAGGGTGTAGTTCCAGAGGTCATAGTTCAAGAGGGCGTAATTCCAGAGGGAATAGTTCCAGAGGTCATAGTTCCAGGGGTCATAGTTCCTTAGGGCATAGTTCAACAAGTCACAATTCCACAGGTCATAGTTCTACAAGGCGTAGTTCTAGAGCTCATAGTTATAGAGGTCATAGTTCTAGAGAGCGTAGTTCCTTTGGAACTTTGACCTGTGGAACTATGACCTGTGGAATTACGCCCTCTAGAACTATGACCTGTGGAACTTTGACCTATGGAACTACGCCCTCTGGAACTATGACCTATGGAACTATGCCCTCTGGAACTATGACCTCTTGAACTATGACCCGTGGAACTATGCCCTCTAGAGGGCATAGTTCCGCAGGTCATAGTTCTAGAGGGCATAGTTACATAGGGTGTAGTTCCACAGGTCATAGTTCAAGAGGGCATAGTTCCACAGTTCATAGTGCCAGAGGTCATAGTTCCACAGGTCACAATTCTACAGGGCGTATTTCTAGAGGTCATAGTTCTAGAGGGCGTAGTTCCATAGGTCATAGTTCCAGAGGGTGTAGTTCCAGAGGGCGTAGTTCCATAGGTCATAGTTCCAAAGGGCGTAGTTATAGAGGTCATAGTTCCATAGGGCATAGTCCCACAGGTTCACCACATGAGTTTTTGATCTCCCCCTCCATCGTCTATAATTACTATAAAGGACTCATCCTCTTGAGCTTTCTCAGGAAATGTAGATGTCATAAAGAGTAAGAATCCTTAGGTCAAGAAATTTCCTTTGAATGGTACAACACTATAATCTCAATGGGAAGAGAACAACCATAAAAAAACAAAACCGGAAGTATCTAAGTCGAAAACATTGTTGAGACCCTCCAAATAAAAAATATCAATTTTAGATATTTTTTTTTTCATTATGCATTATATAATACTTCTATAATTATTGAAGTATACAAATCCATATGCATACCTAAAACACACAAATTATAATGAATAGATTGTGATAGAATTTTTTTGAACTCTATCATATAACCAATAGGCTATGACCAATTTTATATTTTCCATAATACTTTTTTAATATAAAATTGTGTCATCAATATTAAAAATTGCACATATTCTCCTTCTCACAAATTGGAATTTTGAAAAAGAAAATTAAAGATTATTTGTTTTTTTTTTTTCATCTTACTTTTCTCCTAAAGGAAGTAGACTCTTCTCACCACACTAGTTACCAACTTTGTATACAATTATCATGTTCCCTTAGCATCGCCCCTACCAATATCGTCTCAAATATTTTGTTTTCCCTAGCTTCAACTAGGATGAATTATGTTTTATTTTTATTTGAAGGTTTTTTGCATTCTTGCGGGCTTTCATGTCACCGAAATTGACGAGTTGACATAACAGTGTCATGATGGACTGTCCGTCATGATGGAATGTCCTGGACTCCACCAACAATTACAATGATCAATATTTATCTGGCTATATAGCATTGAATATTGCAATAAGTAGACTATTGATTATCAAATCTAAATTGCTTTCAAATCCTACAATGTGAATTGATTTCAAATTCCACATATTTAATATCCCATAATCTATATTTCACCTGTCGCAACATTGAATGCACAACCTATATTCCACCTGTCACAACATTCAATGTTGTTTAGCAAACTGGATATTGCTCTCCAACAATAATTAACAACAGTATGGATATTTCTTGCCAACAATTACCATTCTTCTTGCTCTCGTTGGGCTATTACTTGCCAACAATTACCATTATTCTTTCTCTCACTGGGATAGATTGTGAATGCAAGAGGCCTAAGCAAAACCCCCATATTCATCGTGAATTACGTGTCAATTGGCATTATTCTTACTCGATTACGTATTTTTCTTGTTTAAAAATGCCCTTGTCTGCACCTATTGCCACGATTCCACAGCCAATTACATTATTCTTATTGGAATATGCCCTCGAAGCCAATCAATCATCCTGCCTATGATATCTTGTTCTCTCGCCTGCGAATTCCCTGTCAATTGGCATTTTTCTTGTTTGAATACGCCCTCGAAATGATTCCACCGTCTCGCCTGTGATATGCGGTTCTCTCTCTCGCTCTGCAGAGGCCTGTGCAATAACCCTATCTCTATTGTGAATTCACTTTCAATTAGCATTTTTCTTGTTGGAGCACACCCTCGATACCATTCCACCATCCCGCTTGTGATCTATGGTGTTCTCGCTCGTTCTGGAAAGGGCTTTGCAAAATATTGTTGCTCTGCTTTGATCTCTATCATCGCCAAGGACTCCCAATGCCTGTGTAATCTCCTCAATAACAACGTCGTTAAGAAACTCGGCATCAACGTCACCCTGCTTATAGCCAGATGGTCCCTATGGTCCCTATAGTGGGAACAAGAGTGTATGTATGGTCCCTATAGTGGGAACATGAGTGTATGGCTTATAGGAGGTGGTTTTTCCTCTGTTTTCCAACCTTTTAAAGCCATGGATTTCCTTTTTGGGGAGTCTTTTGGACTCTTTGATTCTCTAAAACTTTTTGTTGGCTTCAGGAAGTAGGTAAAGTCTTAAAATTTGAAATAAAAACAAAATTTGGTGCTTCTTTAGGTTCTCTCAGATTGAATAACTATAAGACGAGTCTTGTCCTTAATATCTCAGTTTCTTCATCATTGTTGCGGTCATATATGAAACCTAAGTTTTTTATTTGACTTCAATGCTTTTCTTTTGTGCATTCCTTTTGTTTTTCAAATATAAAAAGAAAATTCTCTTTCTTTTAGCATCTTTTGTTTAATTTTTTCTTCAATACCAAGAAAGGAAAAACCTAGTTTGTTGTTAGTTAGGTATCTTTATTTTTGTTATGTTGTTTTTCATTCATATTTGAGAAAAGAAAAATATATTAATATAGGCATTTGGTTTCCTCCTCGTCTTGAAAATCATTTCAAAGGAAAAATAAAAAACAACACTATTTTGTTTTCTTCTTTTTCTTTTCGTGCAATTTAGGAAAATTAGTTTGATTTTTGTAGATCAACTTTCATTCTCATTAGCTTAGTGCATCTATCATTGAAAAGAAAAGAAAAGATCTTGTTATTAGCATAACTCTTTCTTTTGGCATCTGGATTGAAAGTATTGTATTTTGAAGGTTTTCATTAGTTGTTCATGCTTTATGCTTTCTTGAAACTCATTTCTTAGTAGAACTAGTGTGAAGTTTCCTTTGTCAGTGTTCTTATAAGTTTATTTTTGAAAGAGTCTCTGACACATCACTAGTTTCACTTCCATACCCTAAGTTAAGAACAACCACTAAAACAAACACTTAATTAAAACTTACTAAATGTTTTTGT
>ML788127.1:278034-296208 GCA_009831015.1 Picea engelmannii | reverse complement strand
GTTAGAATTAATCGTTCCTGGGTCATTTTTCTTTAGATGGGTGTCTTCCCTTTGCCCCCAGGTCGTTTTTCCCTGATGCTGAGTGTCTAAACTCTCCCTAGGTCATTTTTCTCTAATGTTGGGTGTCTAAACTTGCCCCAGGTTATTTTTCTTTGATGTTGGATGTCCAAATGCGCCCCTAGTCATTTTTGTCTCATGTTGAGTGCTTAAAATTTCCCTGGGAATTTTTCTCCATCATCGAGCTACTAAATTCGTCCAAAGAACATTTCCTTCACCGCTGGTCATCTAAATCCCCCCCCTCTGCATTTTTCTTCACCGTTGGATGATTAAATCCGTCCACAATTTTTTTTTCTTCATTGTTGGTCTTGGACACAGTTTGGGAACTTAGTTGGTATTGGCCTAGTGACCACAAGCAATGCAAACCAAGAAACAAACAACCCAAAGAACACATAAAAAAATATAAATTCCGCAAAGAATCCACATTGGTGAAATGTACAAGCCATAGGCCCACCATTTACGGATCACTCTCGTCCCCCTGCAACCCCCTGGAAAGGAGGGCATAGCACCCCCCAGTGACTCCCCTGCATGCCCGATGCAATAAAATTGCTAATTTTTGTCATGCAAATAATATAATACATACCCAACACTCACCCCCCTCCCTTGCTTGTGTCAAAATTTACCTCCTCTATTTATATGAGCCCCTCTCAAACTACTTTGCTAGTGCCTGCATGGCATGACAATTCTCTGTGGTGTGATTATTCACCCTACAAAAGTCACAAAGAGTGGTGGTTGGGATAGAGGTATACTTTTTCAATATAGGGAAGATATATGAGAGGTGGTCATAACTCCTACAAATTTCACAATATTCACCTACCATGTTGCTTGGGAACCTAGTTGTGGCAGTGTTATGTTAGGTGTTGCAACTCTAAACCTCAATGGATAATTTTTCTCCATGTGAGTCTCTGTCTTACCATACTGCATTAGAATTTATCCCTATTTGTCTTGGCTTATTTCATTTTCTAGATTTTCTTGACTAGGGATAACATTTTCAACTAAAACTAGGAAAAAATCATGCATTGCACTAGTTGAGGGCATAACCACAATGCTTGCTCTCATTGCATCTGGATACTCATTCATTGATTCAATATTCATATGTTGTTCTAAAGAATATTTTTGGGTGGTCCACATCTATTTATCAGTGGCACTCTGGTTAAGGGAAACAACCCCTGAATGAGCCACTATTTTTGTTGTGTCTTGTGGGTTGTGTCATAGATTATATTGATAAGGTCATGGAAGTATTGATTATAGTCTTAGGAACTCTTGCTAACCATTTGTTTGACCTCCTTCAACTTGGCACAACTCTAGTCATTTGATTTTGGTATTTGGAATTCAACCACAAACCCCACTTTCACTACATCCATAGTTTTAGGTGTATCTTGAGGGTCAATTTGGACAACGTTCATATACCCCTATAAATGCTTCCTCCTAAAAGTGGTTTGGAATTATACCAATTTGGTGTCTAGGGCCATGAATATTTTCATCTTCTAGATTCATTCATAGAGGAACCAATTCTACTCTATATCACTACTGTGTTTCCTTGAAAACTCAGGGAGGTGCATTGTTGTACTGTTAGCTTCTCCATACATGTTGTCGATCAGATTACTCACTAAAAGAAAACCTCTGGGACCTATTGAATAGCTCGACTAGTCCCTTCACCTGAACTAGAATTAATTTTTTTTACTACACTTCCACTACTACTAATATTTCCACCTACACATGGTTGTTTACCACTGCTATTCTTCATTCGACTATTAGAAGGTGCTTTTAACCCAAAACTAGGAAATTTATTAATGATAACTATTAAAAAAATAAAAAAAGGAGAGTTTCCACAATAAATCTATTTTGATTGTTCTATTCAACGATATAATTATACACTTATAAATAAATGAAGGGTTGACTAAATATAGACACACTACCTTATCAGACTCATAACTAGTTGAGAGAATAAGGCTACTAATCTATCTCTCATCCAACAATCTCCTAAAACCACTCAAGAAGGATACTCATGTAGAGACACTCTCTACTTGAAAATAACCAATACAATAACAAGCTATGTGACTAAATACTAGCACATAAGACATGTATGAGTTAACTATTCCAACACTCCCCCTTAATGATTACTTGTGTTGTCTAGTGAGGTCTTGTTTATTACGTGGTCTACTACAACAAATGCTTCTTCATATGCTGAAGATGCTCCCACACTGCAAAGTCTTCATTTGGTGCAACTTGGTACTTGTATCTTGTGCAAACAACTCCGTCAACAATTTCCAAGAACTAACTAGTGTAATTCACTCTCTACTGACATATGTTCCTTGAATGTCACTTGATTCTAACACACTTGGTCCAACATCACCTATAGTGTACATTCAACGGATGACTCACCCAACACATAAGTGTTAATAATTTCTTATACTGGTGAACAACCTCCCCTTTAGGGAAACTAAAAAATGAACATCAAACCTCCAAACATGAGTTTGATGCCACACAATCATTGTTGAATACCTAACCATGAGTCTAATGCATCATAAACAAACCAGGAGTATGTATTCCTATAAAAATTTTACAATCATATACCCAATTACCTTACTATTTGATGCAAATTTTAAACCTTGCCCATAGTACTATATCACCATAATACTTTCCTTTGTCAATTTATGCTTCTTATGTTCCTTTCTTGTCATGCACATGATTGGTGTCTTCATATTTGTCTTCAATGACCCATAACCTACAAAACAAACTTGTCCAATATTGGAGTGTCTAATTCCAATATGGACAAATATTTGCAACATTAAGTTAGGAAAATCGATTTTATTTCCCACCACAGACCTCTTCTTGAGAGCTACACTATTTTGATCCTATCTTTGCAATCGAGGGGTTTTGCCTATTTGAGGTACTTCATCTTACACTTTTCTCCTTTACAACTTGGTCAAAACAAAAAAAAGACATTGCACCATGCCCCTTCCCTTTGGACACATTTAAGTCCTTACAACATTTTCTCTCTTAAAAAAAACACCACTTAAACTTCATGACAACCAATTATTTCCCATGTAACCAATCCCACTTTTACAATACTTTTCCTCCCTTATATAATATAACCCCATAAATTAATGCTTAAATCATTATGAATAAGGGATACAAAGACCCAAAATAATAAACTATTACCTCTAATATTGAATGTTGGCCACAGATACATTACTCTTCTCCTCTTATTCAACCTTTGGCCAACACATTTAATTATTTGGAATCCTTTCATGTTATGCCTTGAACACCCGTATGAACACAAGAAAGGACTTTGGTTGCTTTTGCTTCAACTTTCCTTTGGATAAACTTTCCATCCTTTTCCATGGAATTCCCACCTCGAGCACCTATCATTGGTATGCAAGCCACCTTTTGTCTATCATGTGGATCACCAACTATATTTAATTGTTGGATCATTCCACACTATTGCTTGGTCCAACTCATGGTGCATCACAACATTTCCTCGTCTTCCTTGATATTACTACAAAAAAAACACTTCTACCTAGAACACGATGCCTTTACTATACCTAGCCGACTCGTGTTGCACATGGAAAATCCTTCTCTTGACTATGAGTTCTCCTTCTTCTCTCCTTGTGTTGTTGAATTCAAGATGAATTCCTTCATCTTCCATAGTCAAACATTTTTCTCTGTGCTAAGTGAATTTATTATAGTCAAATGTAACAAATGAGGCATTTCTTTTTACTATTACCTTCTTGTCCTCTTCAACACCACACCTCACACTTTTAAGTGAACATTTGGGTATAGTCGAGAGAGATTTCATCTAAAATCCTTTTTGATCTAGAGCTAGATCATATATATGCACCATGCATTAGGGAACACTATGCCAAAATATTCATGAACAATAAAGAAATTCCTGTATAGCTAAATAACATGACATGGAATTGTTTTTACAATAAGATAAACAACTTATGCACTCTTAGGCATCTATTTACGATCTCCATTGGATCCATTTGACAATCTCAAAAAAGAACGGGCCACAAGGTTTCTTCCAACAAAAAGAGAAAACTATGCCTTGGCTATGGGTGATTTGTTGGTTGAAGGGGCACTCAATTCAGTGACATCATCTCTTGAAGGTACACTGACAATAAGATTTGACAACGATACAATATCCGAATTAACAACTAAAGAAATTCTATTGGACCTCAACCAATATGTACCCTCCCAAGTAACCCCTCTACATTTCTTCACCTTCACCTCAATAAGATTAGGATACCCACTGACCAAGGACTCAATCCCATGATTCAAAATTGGGCAATCCTTGATGCCAATATTCTTCAAATAAAGGCATCTTGTAGCAATACAAGATATCTCTAAATCGTCATCTCAGTTCGATATAGTGCCAACCACTCCAAGAGATGGCAATTGGAAGTCATAGGAATCGAGCTTGTTGTAGTCAGATTTAATCCAATCAACACTAACTCCTACAAATTCAGACACTTCCCCCCCACTGGAATAATCTCTTCATCACCTATATGATTTGTCTTCCAACCATCTATGTGCAGTGTCCTTAGTTTCTTACAGTTGTTGGAGGTCATTGAAAGCTCGATGTTCATGCACTCTAGAGTCTTCACTAGATGTAAGACCTCCAATCCTATGCACCTAGAAATGGCCATTAGTTTGTGATCTCTCACCCACAATATCTCTAGGTGCACTTAACCTAGCCACTCACATGAGCCTCAATCAATTTATCCCAATCCCTTGAACATCAAAATGACTTGAGGGTATGTAGGTTCTTTGATCCAATGAACATGGATCCAAAATACTACTTGTTGAAGAGCTCCTTCACACAAATACTCCTCAACTTTGCACACCCAGGTCGATGGCCTCAACAATCCCCTCAGCTAAACCATTCAAATTCTTAATAGACAACTCCTTTTTAAATCTCTCCTATGTTTGGAATCTTCATTTTTCTCACAATCTCCATTGAAGACAAGTATTTATGTTTTCTATCCATGCAGTCTCCGTTATTGGATTTAATTCCATGAATCTACATGTAGCAGCAATTGTTTATTTTCAAAGGTGTTTTGACGCAATTAGATCCACCCTGATCTTTCATGGCCTCCTAGTTATCTTCGTTTCTTCATCTAACTATTGTTCCTTTTCTTAGACACCTTCTCTACATCTATAACCTCTCTGGAAACATCAAACATTGAAACACAACACTCTCCTACACTAACTTTCTATGACTACAATACTCAAAGCTTAGTTTCCTCTCATTATTTAGCTGTGAAGGAGTTATTCTCTAAAGAAATTCTCACACAATCCTATCACCTTAGGAGCCCCATTGGCTCTGATGCCATACAAAAAAATAAGAATGGAGAGTTACTACAATAAAACATATTGATTGTTATATTAAACAATGTGATTGTACACAAATAAATACATGAAGGCTTGCCTAAATATAGACACACTACCTTATCAAAATCATAACTAGTTGAGAGAATATCTAAACCACACACTAACTTAGGATCTAATATAGCTCTCATCCAAAAACCTCCTAAACCATTCAAGAAGGATACTCATGTAGATACACTCTCTACTTGACAATAGTCAATACAATAACACACTATGTGACTAAATACTAGCACACAATACAAGTATGAGTTAACTATTCCAATAATTACCTTAGTTTTCTCAAGATGCATGAGGGGTGGTGACTGCTCTAGGAAAAATCCACTATTGTCAGGTTATACAATGTTTTCTACTTGCTTCTCGCCTATTTAAAAAAACCGAAACACATCGTCGAGTGAATATCTCTCTTGTTACCCATTGGTTGTGCTATTTTCTATAACCTAATATGCATTTTCTTCAGAGTGACTTCCTACTATACTATCCCCAATTTACTTGACCGAATATGCTTTATTGCTTGCTTCACTCCAATTGTTAGTTCCTCTAACTCTCTAGTCACCACCCTTCCATCTATTCTTCTCTCTATATTCTCTTAGGAAATCAATCCCCACTCTTTTAACCACTGCTCGACCTCTTCTCCTCGTTTATGCAAATTTTTCAACTCCTTAAGATGCGTTTCAAAACTCACTTCACTATCCATTTTCTTCTTCACTACTTCTTCCCTCCTGCAAACCTCTTACATTTTGTTCAACTACCACTTCTCAGTTATCACACCCCTCTTCAATTCCCATTCCACTCTCTCTAGATCACATGATTCCTCCATGGTATCATCTTCTTTAGTTACTCACTTTCACCAGCTCCATCCCATGTCACTTCCATGCACAAGATCTTATGTTTCCATGGATGGTGGGTTAAAGGGCATGTAATCCTCCCCCACGAAGAACATTTCACCCAACCCACAACCTCGTTCACCAGCCTTCCATGAGCTCCACTCTTGAATTTCTCTTCTGAACTCAAGAAAGATTGGTTCAATTCCATTGCAAATTCAATGACGTATCCTTATATTTTGGTTTGAACCCAAAAGTCATGGCCCTTTCAATCTCATGATCAAACATATTTAGTGTAACTAGATTTTGGATGTTCCATTGGATCTTCGTCCTCCTCTTCTAGGTTGGTCGTGGATGCTCTCCTAATATATTCAACCACTCAAATAGTACCACTAGGAACTCTATCCAAAATATCTCATAATTTTCATGGTTGTCATGCTTCTCCCAGGATGGAAAACCCGTGATACACTGCTTCTCAAAGAGATCAATCTGTTTGAATGACCAATCTTCCACATAGCTCTGGGTCAACTTGTTAGTTATACTGTTAGAATTATATACACATTATGAAGGGTCCTAGCAATGGAACCATTTGTTGGCTCAATTTTATACTAGAGTCCACATCAATGTCTGACAAAAGGGGTCCACTGTAGACTAAGTGTTGGCATTTTTAATCCTTAGGGAGGGGAAGGTCTCATCAGAAGAATTGTGCCTAGACTAAAGGTTGTACAAGGCTCGCATAGTATGATTGTCATGACTGATACCCAACCCATTACCCATACTTCCATCTTAACTATTAGACGATACTTAGTTGATTGGATCAAAATCAATATCAATGCATTCAACACTCAAGTACCAACATAACTAGAACCACCATATTACTTAACCGTTTGACATAGATTCAAGAATATCACATTCATTCAACAACATAGATAAGGAATAACAATAAAATACATTATCACCATATAGAAGAAAGACAATAATTTTTTTAAATGGAGGCCTCATTCCATTAATTTTCGACATGAACCAATACATATTTCAAGATTCAATTGGGACTGCACCATACAAAACGAATTACAAAGGATATAATCAACATTAGCCAAAACCCATTACCATAGTTGTGGCTTCATAGTGACATCTAGACTCCAAAATAAACAACAATACAAAAACATTAAGTAGGTCAACAAGCATCCAATATCTAACTAATAACTAACTAATCCCCCCCTCATGCCTAGGCCTCTACATTATATAGTGTTGCACCCAAGGGCATGAAGGAACATCTAAAATGTGTAGGGATATTAGTCTTCTTTCAGTTCAAACTTGATGGACTCATTATTCTCTGCTTTTTCTCCAACCATGCATTCTCATCCTTTAGCCACATTGTTTCTTAGTCACATGAAATCTCATTTTCTATTCTATATTTGATCTCGCTTTAGCATTGAGTAATCGTCTCTACTTCACATGGCATGACTTCCATATATTATGTTTACTAAGTTTTCACCACTCTGTCCTTTCCCTCTACTGCAACACGATGTCTACAAAATTCAATAAAACAGGCCCAACATTTTCCATTATTGGAGAGAGGGTCAAATTTTGGAATTTGTTTTTACCATTTACCTAGCTAATAAATAGATTTGAATATCCCATAATCTAAATTTGAGTATCTCCTTTCTCAAATTCTAGTCTCATCGACATCCAAAGTGCATTTAGCTATACCTAATTGTTTATACCTTCCACCAATGAAACTTTGAAATAGATTCTATGATTTTCCTTTAGAAGTAAAACACCTATAGTGCCACATATCCCTGGCCCCCCTTGACAAGCTACATCAAAAAATCCCCAAGAAAAATATTTGTTAATATATGGAATTACTAATATTCTTGGAGCCTTTACTTGGATTCCACACCCCTCCATAAGAATCTCATTCATGGACAACCAAATATCCCAAGAAACTACACATGGTAAGGCCTTGTGATCTTTGACAGATTAATTTTGGAACCAATTTTCCAAGCAAGTAACTAAAATTGTTCGTTTCCAATTTCCTCTTCCATTAGTTAGCTTCAATGCTTCCTCATAGACCTCCTTAGTATAAGGACAATGAACTAGATTATCACTCGTCTCCGCATCATTTTTACATAGAATGCATCAAACTGGCCCTTCCCAAGTTCTTTTCTTGTAGTTATCCAATGCCAGAGCTTTGTTCGATAATGCTAACCAATGAAACACTATTGTTTTTAGATGATATTTTTTTTTCCACACGGGCTTACACCACCACTCTTGATCCCCTCCTTTCTCTTCCAAAAACATTTCCTTGTAACCTACTTGTGTAGTGAACGAAGTAAGGAATTGTTTTTAGACCATACTATTTCATCTTCCTCCTCCCTAAACCTTATATCACTTTGTTGTAATCTTTGCACAAATTGGTTCCATATTACTATTTCATCCTCCTATAGTTCTATACTATCTGCATCTTTCCATCCTTGATTCCCAATGTAAAAATTATCTGGGTTTACTAACTTTTCCAAATAATGAATGCCTTGTATTTTTAAAGTATTAATCAATGGCTTAAGTAACTCTTATTTTTTAGCACAACACACCCATGGGTCCTCTCCTATTCTCACTCTAGCCTCATTTCCTACTCTCCATTCCAACCATTTCCCATCAAAAGGAAAATATTTGACTAAGGCCTTCTGAATTATAGAGGCTCTTGAAATTGATTTAGCTAGAAGCCTTATCTAGTTTTCCAAGTACAAACGATCAATATACTTCTAAAGAATCACTTGCTTCCATAAACCTTCATGCTTCTTCAACCTCCAATTAATCTTTGTTTCCAGTGCTCAACCAAAGAAATGACTGTTATTTAGCCTTGGATCCCCTACTTCCTGAGGTTTTTCTAACTTGCTCCATTTTACTAATGGGATACCTTTCCTTTCTAATTTTCCATAAGAAGCTAAAGCATTCCTTCCTATTTTTTTCCAACATGCCTTTTGGAATATAAGCTAAAGAATGCTAGTAAACACGAATAATTTCTAGGACTAATTTTACTAGAGTCAATCTTCCTCCTCTCGATAACCACCTACATCATTAATTAGATACTTTTCTTTCTATTTTTTCATATATCCAAATCCAATCTTTGAACCTATAATCATTAGGATTCAACATGCAACCCAAATAATTGACACAATTATCAAAGGACGATAGAATGAAAGGAAGAATTTGGACTATCATTCTTTCTCAATTTCTAACCCATTGAATAAAATAGTAGATATGTGTGAATTTAGCTCCATCCCGATTGCTCTACAATGTAAATCTAAGATCTTATTATATTTTATGCTTCCCTCATAGTGCCTAGACCAAACAAGATAGCATGATCCACAAATAATAAATGGTACAAATTTAGAGATTGTCCATGCTTATCTTTGTTAAGGCTCCTTCCCTTTTAAATTCTTTGATTTCCCTACTTAGATCTTCAACAACTAGAAGGAAAAGGAAAGGTAACATAAGGCAACCCTGTCTTAATCACCTTGATGGAAAAAATAAATTGGGCGATGACTCAATGATTGATGATGCAAATGAAACTAAAGATACACAACGAATTATCTAATTTATCATTTGTAGACCCATTCCAATATGAATTAACATCAGTCTAAGATACAACCATCTTACCCTATCATATGCCTTGGAAAGGTCTAATATGAGTGCCATGGTTGCCATTTTATTTTTATTTTTTATGGAATGGAAGCCTTCTCGAGACACCTCCACTACATCATGAATCAAACTATTTGTAAGAAACCAAACTGCGCTTCAGAGATGGCACTATGAGAAGAATTTATTTAACATGTTGGCTATTATTTTTTCTTTATTTTATACATGGAATTGCATAAGAAAATTGGAATATAGTCTTCAAAAACATGTAGATTATTCTTCTTAGGTACGAGAGCTCTGGAAGTTGAGTTTAGGTAACCAATTTTTTTTCCTAAGGATCTTGAATCCATTTGATCTAGGTGGATATCGGTGGCCACCCACCTTTTCCATCTAGCTCAAAACAATTTTTTGGCAATTTTAGTAATTTACTATTTTTAGCAGTTTTTAACTTCCGGGGCCATTTTGAGGGCCTAAATGAAGGTTTTTTGGGATATAGCCTCTCAATAATAACCAAAGGCTCTGATTTATCCCCCTAAATTAATCTCCTCGACGATACCTTTCCAACGATCTATCGTGCACCCCAAACGAAGATCATATGCCAAAGTTATGCCCCCGGGAAGTTGATACACCAAACTACCCAAAATAAGGTCCACAAAACTGTTGGTTTTTCATCTTCCAGGGTTAGGGTTTTGGATTTTGTTTATGATAAAAAGGCCTTTGGAGCCTCATTGTAAAATCATCTTCTTGCTAATGCGAGTAGCAGACACATCTCTTCTCAGAGATAAGCTGCCACCATTCTAGCGAGTCTCTCACTCTGTATTTTTACAGTCTTTGTACATTTTCGCTCATCAATAGAAAATTGTGTATTATTGTATCTCTGTGTTTATGGTTGCATATCTGATACATTTCTGTTATATTATTGGATATTTGAGATATCTCTGTACATTGCTTTATTATATCTCCTCTCTCATTTCATGCTGAAAAATAATTCGGATCAGTGGTATCAGAGTAGGCTGCTCTCGATCATTTTTTTCAGTGCATGTCCCCAACGAGGTCCGAGTATAGAAATTTGGGTCTCAAGATTGTATCTCTTGAAGACAATCTCTCTCACACGCCCAAGAAACCATCCATGGTGGAAGAAAATAAAAACAACGGAGCAGACGATTCTATCAATCTGTTACTTGAGCAAGCTCTCACATGACAGAGGGATGAAATGATGGAGAATTTTTCCCACATCCTTCAACGCTTGCCGATAAAAACATGCACATCTTCATCAAACAACCACTTTGGAAGCACCTCTCCTTTCAAGGTACAGGTTAATTTTTATTTTCCCGTATTTGAAGGTCAGATAGATGCAGATGCCCTAGACAAATGGTTAAATCTGTTAGAAGGTTATTTCTCTGTTCATAATTTTTCTGACAGGGAAAAGATCACCTTCACACTCCTTAAATCTCTCCCCCATGTCAAACATTGGTGGGAAACTTACTGGGAGCAAAGTTCCACAAAGGAGTCTAGAATATATGGGGTCGAGCCCACTTGGGATTTTTTTTGTGGATGCAGTAAAGGAACAATATTACCTTGTTGGCAACTATGAGGACCAATACATGAGATGGACCACACTACTGCAAGAGAGGGGCCAAGCAGTTTCAGAGTTCACAAATACCTTCCATACCTCTAGCACCAAGCTGGGTATCAAAGACTCCGAATGACATTTGGTTCTGAAATATCGTGGCGCTCTACACAGATACATCCAAACTGAAATGGATTTTCTAGACATCTCATCACTCGATGTTGCTTATCGATATGTTGTTAAAATAGAGTAGAAATTTAAGCACCAAAACAAATGGGAGTTTGGGTCTACAAATCTGCAACAACCAAAGTATGATAAAGACGACCCTAACAAACAGTCTCCCGAAAACTAGTCCAAGGAACATGAAAAGAAGGGTCACGAGAAGATAAAGGACACCAAAAAGTGGTGTGATTTCCACAAAATCCCCTGGCACAACACCGAGGAATGTCACTCAAAACAGTCATTGATGGCCAAGATCAAAGACAAGGAACCAGACCTTGATTCATAATCTGATTCTGAAAATACTGGTAAAAGACAGATCATCGACACAGACCCCACTGCTATTGTCGCAACCACAACAATTCAACCAGAAGAACTAACAAATCCCGAAGAGGGGGAGCACCTTTTTCATTCCCAGATGTGGGTGAAGGGGACCCCTCTGCATTTGATTGTTGATAGCAAAAGCCAAAAGAACCTAATCTCAGCAGAGGTCATCAAACAATTGGGATTGTCGACAACACCACACTCGCAACCATACAACATCGGGTGGCTTCACCAGGGACGAGATCTCCGTGTCAACCAACAATGTTGATTGTCATATGACATCCAACCCTTCAAGGATGAGGTATTATGTGATTTTTCCCAACTGGATGTCTGTGATGTTCTCTTGGGCCAACCATATATGTGGAAGCGCCATGTTTTTTATGAGTCTTGACCCCGTAATGTCATTGTTTCTCTGGGGGGTCATCTCTACAGAATACAAAAGGTAGTTCCGAACACTGTTCAACCTAAACAATGCTACAAGGTAGTATCTCATACTACAAAATTCAGCTTCTTCACAATCTGTTCAAAAGGTGAACATAAGGATATTGCAACCACTACAACCTCGACCCAAGCACCTTCTATCCAACAGAAGCAGGTTGAAAAAATTGCAACAAAGTGTAAAGATTCCTTCTGCACACATGCATCTCATGTAGCCAGATTGGTTAAAAAGGTCCAACCCTTCCAGCCACATGTTCGTGACAACCTTCAACAAGCTAAGCAACACAACTTCTCCAACAAGGAAAGCAACTCATCAAGATTCAACAAATGCTTTTCCCTCTCCCTCGGGCACTCAATGCAATGGAGACCATTTACTCCTAAGGAGGGACGATTGATCAAGGTGGATATCGGTGGCCACTCACCTTTTCCAACTGGCTCAAAACAATTTTCTGGCAATTTTAGTAATTTACTATTTTTAGTACTTTTTAACTTATGGGGCCATTTTGAGGGCCTAAATGAAAGGTTTTTTGGGATCGATCTTCTCAATGATAACCAAAGGATCTGATTGAGGCCCCTAAATGAATCTCCTCATCGATACCTTTCCAATGAGATATCGTGCGCCCCAAACATAGATCGTATGCCAAAGTTACGCCCCCGTGAAGTAGATACACCAAACTACCCAAAACGAGGTCCACAAAACTGTTGGCTTTTCATCTTCCGGGGTTAGGGTTTTGGATTTTGTTTATGATAAAAATGCCTTTGGAGCCTCATTATAAAATCATCTTCTTGCAAATGCGAGTACCAGACACATCTCTTCTCAGAGATAAGCTGCCACCATTCTAGTGAGTCTTTCACTCTGTATTTTTACAACCTTTGTACATTTTCTCTCATTAATATAAAATTGTGTATTACTGTATCTCTATGTTTATGGTTGCATCTATGATACATTTATATTATATTATTGGATATCTGAGATATCTCTGTACATTTTTTTATTATATCTCCGCTCTCATATTGTGTCGAAAATAATCTAGATCACCATTACCCAATAAATTTTCCTCTAGCATATCATAAAATCCTAGATAGAATTCCACTAACCGCCTATCCAGGCATATATTTGTTTACTTCTACTGTGATTTCTTCATTTTGTTCCTCATTAATGAACCCTAAGAAATAGGTATTCAATTTTATTATGTGTTCTATGTTTTCCCTATAAATCTCTTGATAGATCTTTTGAAAGTGAACCACTGTTAACTTTGCTATCTCTTGGAACCTTCTGACCTTTGTTCCATCTTCCTTTATCATCTCCCAAATTGTATTAATATTTTTATTGTGCTTAGCATAGCCTCAGATGAACTTAGGACTCTTATCCCCTTCTAGTATCCAAATTGCCTTGCTTTTCGTCCCCCATTTAGCCTCCTCCCATTCCCACAACTTTCTTTTATTTTCCTCCAATTTCTTTAATTGGACCCTCTCTTCTTCTGAAAATATTACTTCTTTATTCAGGCTAAAAATATTTACAATTTGGGCCTCTACCTCTAATAAGTCTTTTTGTGAGTTTTAAAAGTTTTGTTTTTCCCACTTTGTTATGATCTTCTTTACTTTCTTCATATTTTCTATAAATTGAAACATGACAGAGTATTTGTTTCGGGGATCATATCATCCACTTGTGATTAACCAAGCTTTTTTAATCCTATAAGTGTTAGAATATGATGGATGTTCTCGTTTTACCATAGAAAATATCACTATTGTCACCCAACCATAGGTCGAAGCCACCCTTCGAGCACCTTAACCTTGACAGAGAATCACTCCGGAAGCAAACCCTAGGCTAGATATCCAAACAAAGGGTAGTGCACCTTTCTCCAAGGATAGCGCACCAAACAAGAGCTGATCAGATAGTCCAAACCATAACCAAGAGATAGTCCAAGCCAAAACGTAATCTGCTAGTTCCAACAACTGCAACAAAAACTTCTCCTCCAAACTTGCGCACAAACTGACTAACTACAGTGCGCACAAGTGAGCTCTACAATTCTGAGAATGCCTGCCAGAATGAAGACTGACCTCCTGTATTTATACTAATTCTAGCTAACTGCCTGGGCCGACTTCTCATTATGGGTGCCTATTTACTTAGTATATAATATTTCTTCTGGCCGATTTCTTCTCTTAGAGGCTAATAACCTAATACAAATTATCCTCTTGAGTCGACTTGTCTTCTAGGGTTATTAGCCAACTCATTAGGGTTTCTTCTTGCTTCCCAGAATATTCTATTCTCGTTAGGTTTACATGTGGAGGTAAATACCTCCCGCAACTACCATAATATCAACACTCCCTCCTAGCTAGGGAGGTATTACAGGTAATGGTCTTGAGCACAAACATACCATTCACCCGGTAGCATCAACATAGTTGTATAGACTATCTCATGACTAGATCATGAGCACCATCATCACCATCAGTGTCATCAGCTGCATCATCTCTCGAAACCATACTCCATCTGAGTAATTAGACATTATGCTAGATAAGCCACTCACTCCATAGAGTGACACAAGAGCCATTCTTCTAATCCGAACATATGTCCTAGAAGAATAAATGTCCCGAACCATTTTTCGTCTGGGAAATCTCTGTCCATTGATCATCCATCTAGATGATAATAATTTCCAACACTATTGATAGTCTTCAAGGAAATCAGAACACTATCATTCAATAGAACACAACTGTGTCTATCTATATTAGTACACAACTAAAATCCGGTGGTACACTACCACACCAAGTAAAGTAGCACACAAGTACTTGATCAGTGACGTATAGTCACAAACAGTGGAACACATCCACCACAGTAGTATACATCTACTGTCTAGAGACATACGATCTTCATAACAATCATCTGATATCAACCTACACAGAAATAATTTTATGATATAAACTGAATCTTCCAAGCCATTCTTCCACTCACATCTGTGAGATTTGGAAGATCATCTTCCCTAAGAAGGGCAAACAACAATGATGGGCTATCTGGACTATTCTTCTCAAGCAAGGAAGAATAACTGTCCTGATTTATGAGCCTGGACAATTCCCCACCCTGGGTCATTCCTCCGGCACTAAACAAAGTGCAACTTGGAGAGAATGAGTTTGCCCTAGGGAATGCCCATACTTGATTGCTCAACCTGGACCATTCCCCACCCTGGGCCATTCCTCCGTCACTAAACAAAGTGAAACCTAGAGAGAATGAATCTGCCCTAAGGAATGACTGTCCGGACCATTTCCTAAGGAAATGACTGTCCTACACCAGCCTCCAAAATGGACCATTCTTTGAAACTGATCACAACTATGAGCTTCAAAAGAATGATTGTCCGGCAAGATGGACCAGTCTTCTTGATTAACCATCAAGAAGAGATGATGTCCTAGACGATTCCCCATGTTAACCACAATGGGGAATCACTGTGTATGGTACATCAACAATCCATCGAACCATTTTCATTACAAAAATGACCGTTCAATCTGGACCATTTTCCGAACTGGAAAATGCCTGTCTGTTAGAAATCTCAAACCACTTTCTGAACTGGAAAGGAACTGCTCATCCCGGACCATTTTTCGAACTGAAAAATGTCTGTCCATAAATCAATAACACATCAGTGCTCCCTCCCAACCTGAGATTCATCTCTTCCTTTTTCAATAGGGAAGTCGTCTCCACGAGCTCCAGCTTGAGTACGCAAACTCTTTCATCTTGGACAGAGGCTTTACCAAAATGTTTGCTTATCTGCTCATATGTGGATATATATATATATATATATATATTGGAGAGCCACTTCTCTTTTCTGGACTTCATCATGGAGAATGTAATGCTTGATCTCAAATTACTTTGGTCTTTCTAGAACATAGGTTTTCTCTGAAGGCTTCATATAGCTCTGATCAGTATAGTGTGTTTTTATTGGATTCATCTTTTGTTCCCCATTAGCTCATGCAAGGCTCAAAATGGAACATATCCATGTGGCACTTCTTCTGTCATCATGAGATCTTTGTCATGGATTGGCAATCCATCATCCTGATATTCTGAGTAATCATTCTGATACAATATCTCTGTTATAGAAAGTCTTCACCACGCTTCTACTGTGCATTGGAGGTTCTCCACCAAGTTGTTTTCTTCCATCTGCATACAAGGGTCTCTTTCTGGTATACCTCAAAGAATTGAGGTTGCTCTACATACCCTCTTTGTTCAATTATTCTAGAGAATAGTCTTTGCATTCATCTGATGTCAATTTCAACCTATGGATATTGTGGATGATATAATGGCTCATGTAGAGATATATCTGGTTTACTGTAACAAGTAATCATCATAGTATTCTCCCTCCATCTGGGATAACCTCTAGTTCTGGATCTCACAATGCTTACATTCATAAGTCTTTCATAAATTTTTCTTCATCACAACTTTCAGTACCTCTGCTTGATTTCTTTTAGTGAGTTCATATCAAGCTAGTAATCTTGTGATTCTCGATACAATGACTGGTTGTTCTGGCTTTTCTTTCTTTCTTGGAATCTTCATGTTCTTCCTCGTGTTTCTCTTTAGATCTTGGGTCCATGGAGTTTTTTATAGATTCCATGCTCTGAAGATTCCAACTTCTTCCTTTCATAGTAGGATCATGTATGTGGATGGATAACCAGGGATTCTTTAAGGCTTCTTTTTGAAGAAGACTTCTTCTAAGGTCAAATTGAACACGTACTGCTTTTCATGGCTGCTACCATGGATATATACTTTATCACCTTTAATGGATCATATGATTAGCTCCCTCTTAATCCTTGCTTCATGTATGAATCCTTGCTCTTCTTTTGGTAATGTATAATTGGCTCCCTCCATTTGGAGAGTCCACGCTTCCGTTTGCATCCTTATTTCCTTTTGCAAAGTGTTACAAATCTTTTTCCAATTTCCTCTTGATTGCTGACTTCTTTCTGTCTTTACTTCTTCTAGGTTTCTTTCTGATTTCGACTTATATTGCAGCTTGTCTTATAGTCATAGTGATAGCAGTCCCTATCTTGTTGTTCTTCCATAAGCATAGTTTCTCTTTGAACATATTATCTTCTAAAAAATAGATATGCAAGATATGTACCGAAAACATGGTATGTACAAGAACTATGAAGAGTATTGTTACCTTGTCTTAGAAGAAGAAGTTTGTTTTGTCCTGCATGATTTTCTTTGAGGGTTCACTTTCTTCGACAACTGATGCTTCATGTGTTTCCTTCATTTTCTTTAACTGGGGACAATGATTCTTGTAGTGACCATACTTTTGACAATTGAAGCATTGTATCCTTGACATATCTTTCTCTTGATTTGTTTTCTACCTGGAGCCAAACTTCTTTTTGTTCCTGAAATCCTTGAACCTTGCTGTGAAGGCTTGATCATTGTACTTATTTTTGGGTTTCTCTTTTGCACTGATCCTTGATTCTTCTTGAGCACAGCAAGTCCAAATTTCTTCAAATGTAGGATACTCCTTCCTTGTGTTCCTGCTTGCGGCAAATGCATCCCACGTCTTGGGAAGACCATTGAGTAATATGTTTACCAATTCCTTCTCTAAAATGATCTCTTCAATAGCTTGTAGTTGATCTCTTAACTGAGAGATTTTCACATAGTATGATGTTATGTTGTCATCATCATTCATCTTCATGTCACAGAGCTCATTCTTCAGACTCATTACTTGTCCAATGTTTCTGACTGAG
>ML788127.1:233334-277934 GCA_009831015.1 Picea engelmannii | reverse complement strand
AACTGGTGTCTTCCTCCTGGAATACACTGAACTATCTCTCCTGAGATGTGCCTCTTCTCCTCAATGACAAGTCATAATCTGCATAATGATGAATTAGGTCGCTGACCCTTCCTTTATAGTTTTCCAAAACCCTAAATCATGCTAAAACCCTAAATCACTGCTGAAACCCTGATTCACTGTTGACTTCTATTTTTAGCTCATAATGACTTAAAAGCGTTGTTAACTCTTGTTAGCTCAATGCCACTTTCTGAATATAACACCTATGAATGGGGTGACCTCTAGTAAAGCGTTTTTAACTCTTGTTAGCTCAATGTCACTTTCCGAATATAACATCTGTGACTGGGGTGACCTCTAGTAAAGCACTGTTAACTCTTGTTAGCTCAATGTCACTTTTTGAATATAACACCTGTGACTTGAGTGACCTCTAGTAACCCTGTTTACCCCTCTTTGGCCCTGGCTATAGTCTAACGGGGTGGTTTAGACCATTAAGCCTCCTCTTCTGGAGCTTCTATTTGGAAAGGGACATTACAGCCTCTAGTTGTTATGGCATTATTGTGACCTTATGAACATCTAGTTGTATTTTGATCTATTGAAGTTATGATTATGATACTAACCTCTGTTCAAAGTTAAAGTTAGAAACTAACTTTAGTGAAAGTATTAGATTGATTAAGGTTGAGACTTTATAGTTTATTTTCACTATATTATCTAACTCAGATTTCTCTCTAGAAAGCATATTGTCTTAAGTACATGGGACATGTTGAAGAGAATACTTGTCATCTTGAGTGAAGGAGACTCATAATAAAATCAACAACACTCATTCTTGAAGATAAGACTCCAGGTTCCAGGTTTGATTAAATTAATAAGTTCCCAATTTGCACATATCAAGTTTGATAATTGCTACATTACTAGTTGTGACAACAATCCTTGAAAGGTTCTATTACTGCTAAATACAATGACTACTTGGCAGCATGTGAGTACTATTGATATAAATTCTTGCAAGATGAACTAACATCTCCTCTAGGAGATACTTGTTTTTCTTCCAAGCAGGTCACCTTGGTAATAATATGATGATTACCATGAGTTTGTCTTTTTTCTTTTATTCTTGTTGACATAGATATGTTCTTATGAAAATGCTATTATACTTTTTGTTCTTGTTTTCTTGTTCTGGGTAGGTTACCATGGAGGAATGATTGATCACAACACTAGAAGAGTGTTGTTACTATTTCTTATTATTGTATTTTTATTTTGGTTCTTGTTCCAAGAAGGTCACAAGCAATATCTCTGAGAATGAGCTACTGTGATTATTGTTCTCATTCTTGTTTTTATTATTATAAGAGTATTATTCTTGTCCATTGTTTTTCCCTTTGTTGTCCTTGTTTCAGGCAGGTCATAGGTGATAACTCTGAGGGAAGCTATAGTGACGATTGCATGAGACAACATATTAGATGGTATCTATTTTGAGACATGGAGTAGACTATCTAGATAAGAAGTTGTATACACGACCATATGCATCCATGTACCAAAGAAGAAGAAGACAAAGAAGGGTCCTTTTGCAAGATACATAGTATCACATATGGAGATTGATTCTAAGGAGCAGAAGGCTCCAAATATGATCGAACAAATCCCTCTAGTGCAGTTGATCACTCTTCATATCATCAAGAAGAGTTACTAGAGCCAGAAGGGCCTACCCATAATCATTGCAGTAACCAAGAAGAGACCAACGTGGTCCCATGCAACTTTGTAGGATGCAACATTGATGAGCCATATCATGAGGAGAAGACGGCTTTGAAGATTATACAGACTCGGAGGGATTCAAGCTTAAGAGGGAGAATGGCGACTCAAAGACTTTCATATTCATATGGAAGAGATAGAGACGTCTTCTGAAACTGATAGACATATGCCATGGGTTGAGAAGGCTAGATCGAATCTTTAGAGGTTTCGAGGAGATATGAGATATTATGGGAAGATTCCCTTGCTTCAATAAACTTTGCTACAATGACCGAGGAGGAATCTAGTCAGAAGGAATGGGATACTTATCTTTTCCTTGGTTCTGAGACCAGAAGGGAAGTAAGTGGTGACTTCCAAGTTGATCTACAAGATCAAGCATGTTGCATATAAATAGCCTAGAGATGAAAAAATCTTGATTTGTGTCCAAAGGATTCTCCCAACAAGAGGGAGAAGAATATGACGAGACACTTTCTCCAGTATATTGCTATCGACAAACAGGTAGTAGATATGTTGACCAAGCCTCTGTCAGGGACAAGCTTGGAGTGGTCCAAATGTTTTTTCTCCAGTAGTGAGAAGTGATGTGTTCCTTAGTAGAGGGAAGTGATGAGATCCCCAGTAGTGGGAGCTACTCCAATGTAGGTTGGTACTCCAACGTAGGATGGTATGCTACCCTAGTGCAGGTTGGTAGTCCAACGCAGGCTGGTATGCTACCCCAACGCAGGTTGGTACTCCAACGCAGGCTGGTATGCTACCCCAACGCAGGATGGTATGCTACCCCAATGCAGGTTGGTACTCCAACGCAAGATGTTATGGTACCCCAGCGCAGGTTGGTACTCCAACGCAGGCTGGTATGCTACTCTAGCGCAAGATGGTACTCCAACGCAGGTTGGTATGCTACCCCAACGTAGGTTGGTACTCCAACGTAGGCTGGTATGCTACCCCAACATAGATTGGTACTCTAACGCAAGCTGATATGCTACCCCAACGTAGGTTGGTACTCCAACATAGGCTGGTATGCTACCCCAACGCAAGGAGGAATAAGGGTGCATGATCATCTCTTGGTCTTGGTCTCTCTCTTGGTGATATTATTGGTGATATTCTTGCTAATTATGGGGCAAGTTTGAGATAGAGAGTAGTGCGGTTGCAACTACTGCAGTTGTGTATGGTACTTGTTCTGTGGATATGGAGACTCTTTCTCTTGTGCGCTACCCTTGGAGAAGGAGCGCTCCACTTGTCTTGAGTTGCTGCTGCAGTTAGTGACTAGGGTTTATCTGTTGGTTCTGGAGTAGGCTTGTCAGAATTATTCTAAATAAAGGTTAGTGTGCTCGGGGGTGGCATATGTGAATGCCTATGGTTGGGTGACAATGATTTGACATCATCTATGGTTAAACGAGCATACCGAAATTTCAACACCGATGACGTTAAGAAAGAAATCAAATATTCCCACCTTGATGACCACACCAAGAAGTGCCTCACCTTGAGTTTCCCTATTGTCTCGAGAATTTATGGCTTATAGAAAATCCATAAGAATGGGACTCCTTTGAGACCAATTGTAAACAAAATTGGATCCCCTACATATGAATTAACCAAGTTCCTTGTAGGTATTTTAAAATCCTTGGTTGGCCATACCCACTCCTTTATTAAAGAATCTAATGCCATTGTGGATTTAATTAAGAGAACTTGTTAGGGACCTAACCTCCCTAACCCCTCACATAGGTAGAATAATATATTTCCATGTAACAAAGGCCAATATTAATAAAGCCTAGCAATAAGGAAGAATAAGTCAAATGTAAGAAGACCTAACAGAAGCTTCCGCTTCTAGAAGGATCTTCCTCTAGATTGTTCTTTTGGATAGATAGATTTAGTATAAATAGGAGTAGAGGGTATGAGAAGTTTTTTCTTAAGAATTATTGTAATAGAGCGCTGCTATGCTGGAGGTTTCCCACTTGAAGAGGAAAGTGAAGATTGTTTCCTTTCAATAAATGTATTATTTTGGACCATGGTGCTGTGGTTTCATCTATTGTGTTGTTCCGCTGTTATTCTCTGCAATATTTATGTTTCATGCTATTATAATAGATCTGGTACCTTACAAGTGGTATCAAAGAACTTTCCTTGGCAGCAAATTGTGGGTTATTTTTTCTAGGGTAGAGACGTATTCTTGCGTCTTAAATCTACAAATATTTGTCATTCGACACATAAATTTGTGGTCGGGGAAGCATACATGTAGGGACTACAAGTGGTACTTTAGCACACATTGTTGGCCACCCTTTTAACCCATGTTGGTACCCCTTTGAGTGGTAGTGCATCAAACATCACCTGTATATAGATCGACCTAGATCTCCTAAAGCCCTCCATAGATAAACCAATCGACTGCCTGACTGCTATAGTGCCACCGAGAAAAACACTCGGGAAGATACTCTCTAGTACCTCGGTAGTCAGGTATTACGACTAAGGGCACGGTCTATCCTCCTTAGTTAGTGCCCTGAGATATTGGGTTGAGTACTACTATTGGACCCCACACATATATCAGAGAGATATAACACAGGGCAAACCCTTGTCTGTAGACACCCTGAATACCCTAACCGTTGGGAAGGAAAAAGACACAGAACAAACAAGATCCATTGTCGCACAAAAAAGAGTATAGTGGTCCCGCCGACACACTTATTTGGGACCTATCCCATTGGATTCCTCTCTTTGCCTTGATTCCCGTGGTACCTATACTTTTTAATACAATTTTTTTCGTGGACCCGACCCCTTTCTGACACCCTTATTTGGCCCCTATCCCATTGGATTCCCCTTTTCACCCTGATCGCAATGGTACCTATAATTTTACACCCTTCTTCTCAATGGTCCCACCCACCCCTCCCGACCCCCTATTTCCCCCCTATCCCATTTTTCCAAATGGCCACCACCCGAGGCCAAGAACTCAATAGATTGGTTTCTAATAACCTCCAGAACAAGGAGGAAATCAAGAATATCAATTCCAACCTTAGCTCACTCAATTCTTATGTTCAAGTCCTCAAGGACCAATGTGCCCACATCAAAGACCTCAAATACATCAAATCCACACTTGACCAATTCATGGGTAGTTCCATGAACCCTTCCTCTTCTGAACAACCATCCTATTTGGAATACCATGACTCTTTCCATTACCAAGGTCCTCATACTACCCACTTTTCTCGAGACCTCCACCCTCCCAGAATTGAGGTAAACAAATTTTTTGGCTTGGATCCCATAGGATGGGTCACCTAAATGGAACATTATTTCTCTTTGCATGACATTACTGATGATTTATCCAAGCTTCATTATGGTATCCTACATTTGGATCTAGAACGTTGGAAATGGTGGGAATGGCATAAAAATGCACACCAAGGGTATGTTGCTTGGACACAGTTTGTTGTAGAGATTTATAACTTCTTTGACTCCGACACCCACCATTTAGGCCGTTTGACCAAGTTGAAGTAGTTTGGGACAGTGGAAGGCTTTATCGACGCATTTGAGCACTTGGATTTCAGAGCGGAGGGCATGCCATATTCTTTCTTCCGTGAATGATTTATCAATGGCATAAAAGATGAAATCCGTGTCCATGTTCTCATGACACGCCCCCAGTCTTGGTTGGAAGCTACTCAACGTGCCAAGGAAGCACAATATATTGTCTCCTTCCATATCTGTAAACCATCCTTTCCTCCTCACTCGAAACCCACCAACTCCGCCTCTCCTGCAACTCCCCTCAAGATCCATAAATTAACCATGGCCAAAATGGTTGAACGTCATTTCAAGAGTCTATGTTATAATTGCGATGAAAAATATTTTCCAAGGCACAAGTGTAAGGAACATAAGATTTTTATGACCATGACTGAGGATATTTCTAAAGAAGCGGTCATTGTTTCACCCGTGGATGAGTTACCACTGCCATCTGATCTAACCCCACCCTATGATCCACCAGAAATTGAACCTGTGATTTCACTTAATGCCCTCATTGGCTTTTCTGCTCCCCAGACCCTCAAATTAATTAGTTACATTAAAAATATGAAAGTTATCATCCTTGTGGACAGTGGTATCACCCATAATTTTATACATCGATTCATTTCCCAAGAAGTCAATTGTTACATTTGTGTCGTTAATAATTTTCAAATCATGATTGCCAATGGAGGTTCCAGGAAAGGTGGGGGATGATGTGAAAATGTGCAGCTCCAAATTGGTCAGTATCATCTGAAATCCCATATGTTTTCTATAGACATCGATGGTTGTGATATTGTTCTTGGTGTCGAATGGTTACACACTCTCAGCCCCATTCTCATGGATTTTAAGGACTTAACCATGCAATGCCAACATGAGGGAATACAATATGAGTTCTAAGGCATCACAACAGGCTCCCTTGAGATCATGAGTTCCCATCGCATGGAAAATCTCCTAAAAAAGGGTCATTCTGGCATTATTTCCCAACTCCATTCCATTCATGCTGTTGAGACACCCTCTATGCATCCCAACCTCCAATCTCTCCTCTCCCACCACCAAGTTGTTTTTACCAGTCCCAAAGAAATTTCCCCTTCTCGTGGAGTCCATAATCATTCCATTCCTCTCATACTGGGAAATCTTCCTCCCAATGTTCTCCCTTATCGTCATCCCTTTTCCCATAAGAATGAAATTGAGAAAATTGTTCATGAATTGCTAGAAGCAGGTGTTATCCATCTTGTACCAACCCCTATTCTTCCCTTGTGGTCATGGTACTCAAGAAAGAAGGTACTTGGCACATGTGTCCTAATTTTCACGCCCTCAACAAACTCACAATCAAAGACAAATTCCCCATTCCCATCATTCATGACCTTTGGATGAATTGAGTGGTGCTCAATACTTCACCAAACTTGATCTACGTTCTGGCTACCACCAGATTCGTATGAAAGAGAAGACATTCCCAATGCTTCATTTTGAACTCATGAGGGTCACTATGAGTTCTTGGTAATGCCCTCTGGCTTGTGTAATGATCCCTCCACTTTCCAAAGTATTATGAATCATGTCTTTCGTCCTTTTATCCATCATTTTGTCTTAGTTTTCTTTGATGATATTCTCATCTATAGTAAAACTTGGACATCCCATCTCTCCCATGTGAATCAAGTTCTCCATCTACTCTCTAAGCACAAAATTTTCCTCAAACAATCTAAATGTGCCTTTGGAGCCTCAGAAGTGGAATACCTGGGTCATATTGTCGGCAAGGATGGTGTCTAGGTGGATCCTAAGAAAATTGAAGCTATGCAGGATTGGACTTGCCCTAAAAATCTTAAGATATTGCGTGGTTTTCTGGGTTTAAAGGGATATTACTAGAAGTTTGTTTGGAATTATGGAAAAATTGCAGCTCCTCTCACTTCTCTCCTTAAAAAGAATGCTTTCACTTGGACTCTAGCTGCTGATCACTCCTTCCAAGCCTTGAAATATGCTATGTGCTCGACCCTTGTCCTAGAACTTCCAGACTTCACCGAGACTTTCATACTGGAATGTGATGCTTCTGGGAAAGGAATTGGGGCCATCCTCATGCAATATGGAAGGCCTTTGGCCTTCACTAGCAAACATCTTTCAGAGAGAAATTTGGGCCAATCCATTTATGAAAAGGAAATGTTATATATTCTACATGTTGTGGATCTCTGACATCCTTATTTATTGGGACAACACTTCCAAATCAAAACTAATCATCAGAGTCTCAAGTATTTTTTGGGACAACGGATTTCATCACCCGAGCAACATAAACGGGTGACAAAGCTATTTGGATATGATTATGAGATCATTTACAAGAAGGGTAAGGAAAATGTAGTTCTAAATGCTCTCTCCCAGAAGTATGAAGAAGATGATTCCCTTTTCTCCCTCTCCTTCATTGTACCAGATTGGATCCAAGTTGTTCGTCAGGAATGGATGCAAGACCCCAAAATTTCTATCATAATCCACCAATTGTAACACAATTCTCCATCTTCTCAGGGTACTCTTGGAACAATGCAGAGCTTTTCTACAAATGATGTCTGTATTTATGCAAGAAATCACAACTTAAATCCATGGTGCTTATGAACTTCATTATTCTCCCACAACTGGGCATTCAAGGTTTACCAAAACCTATGAATGGGTCAAAAGTTTTTTTTTCCTTGGATGGTATGAAACAAGACATCCACATATTTGTCGTTAAATGTGAGGTCTGTTAACATAACAAAGGAGAAAATGCCAAAGCTTTGGGCACACTCCAATCGCTTTCGATCCCCCCTGCTATTTGGCGAGATATTTCTATGGATTTCATTGTTGGCTTACCTAAATTGAGCAAGAAGTCAATCATCATGGTGGTCGTCGATCATCTTTCCAAATATGCTCATTTTGTGCTCTTCAACATCCATTCACCGTATCCACAATGGATAAAATATTCATGGATAATATATTCAAGCTTCATGGCATGCTTAATTCTATTGTCTCTGACAAAGATCCGACTTTCACTAGAAACTTTTGGCAAGAATTTTTCAGGCTACAAGGCACCCAATTGCATCTCAACACCTCCTATCACCCCCAGAAGGATGGCTAGACTGAATTTGTCAACAAGTGTTTGGAAACATATTTGAGGTGTTTTTCATATGAGAGGAAAAATCAATGGTATCAGTGGTTACCCCTAGCTGAATGGTGGTACAACACATCTTACCATACAATTACTTGCATGACTCCTTTTGAAGCAGTATATGGCCAAAAGTCACCATCGGGTTCTCTCATACATGACAGGTGTTGTTCCTGAGTCTGTACTTAAGGCTTAGAAGTACAGTGTCAAGGCATCCGAAAGTGGGTAAAAGATGGAGAAGAGAGAAATGTCAACTTTCGGCAAAGGAAACTAGGGAAGATTTCTACGTTGGCGTTGTCTAGCTTCCAACTATTCCTGGATAGTTATATCTTGTTCAATGGCTGCCCATGAACGTTCAAGTTTGACCTGGTTAGTAGTCGTCTTAAGAATTGTGTCGAAAAGGTTTAAGGCAATGTGCATTTGGTTCGATAGTCCGTGTTCGATATTAGGCTGTGTTGGTACAGGGACAGTCATGGAGGAACAATAAAGGTGGTAAAAACTTCATAGAGAGATTAAGTGTTGTCTCAATTTGGTCGTATAAAAGAGAATTTACGGTTTTAGGAATAAAATAGGGATGCAAATCACAAGGCTCTTTCCCGTAACTGTATTATATTTTAATAAAAGGTGTGAGGTGGGAGAAAAACATTTAGTTGTCTATGGTGTGAGGCTCCTACCAGGGAAGAGTCTCACGCATAAACAAAAGAGGAAAATTGTAAGGAAATAACCGATGTAGCAGAGAAAATGTGTAGAATTCTGAAAATGCAGACTGGTCTTACACCCGCTGATAGCTGGTACAGAGGAAAAACAGTAAACAATTGCAGAAAACCAAAATTCATTCACTATAGTAGTGGTCGTACTAAATTATAACGAAGCACATCAATTAAGAATATGAAATGAAATGAAATATGAGATAGTAGGAAGCAAACTTGTAACACAGTCGTGACGGAATTGAGAATCTTCAGATCTTCTTGTATTAACTCTCAAATGTAAAAAACTCTATTACAAACGACACAAAAAGGTCCAGCCTGTTGTATTTCTTTCTGTGGTATATTTATACAATTTTACAAATAAGGTAGAATCTCAATAGTCACAAAATTTCGGTTATGACAGAGAGGATTGCAATCGCTCCATTTCTCCTACTCTGTCCTCACTTGGTGCCAGATGTTTGTCGTTGTGCGAGCTCGGTACAAGCGATACATCTTTCAACCAGCTGAGATATTAGCCGCGATGGTTCTGCTTGACAACTGGCTTCGAAGAAGTAACATTCTCGGGCTAACTGCTGCAGCCTGTCTTCCATCTGTCCATCTATAATGTCGATGGCACATAATTGCGTGCTGGGCTTAATCATGCATTTATCCACTTGGATTATGTCTACCATAGTCATCTGAGAGATATCGACCGAATCTCTTTCTTCTCTTTCCTTCAGATCAAGCGAGATCCTTTCCACATTCATTTGCATCAACGTTTCAGCGTTACCTCCGCTGTCAATACCCAACAGATCACCGTCTATAGAATTAAAGGCCTCCTCTAAGGAATTGGTTATCTTTTGGGCTTGCTGCTTGCCTTTGGCGATGTTATGCTCCCACTCCTTTAACAAAATGTTTCCTCTGGTTTTCTCTGAAATGGTGAACCTGGGAGTACCTGCCGAAACCCTGTTGTTCGTAGCTATCACAGCCTCCTAGAAGGCGACCCGAGCTACTCCGACATCCCTTTCTCTGGCAGATAAGTTCTCGGACACCTGATTTACCAGCAAATAGTTGTCTCAGATCACTTCTATCTTAGCGAGCAAATTTCACTGCGCCGCAGAGACTCTACCCTGAATCCCGATGTTTATCATTCCGCTCTCGGCGATCTCTACCCTAGCCTGCAGTTGTTTGATCAAATCCCTCTGTTGGCTTGCTTGCATCCGACCATCACGGACCACCAACTGTGCTTGCTCAAGCTTAGTTTTGAGCATCTCTATTTCATTTTTATCGGCCAATTTGGCCTGCTCTATTTCCACGCTCGCCTGATCTTTAGCATTCTCTGTTGCTGTGGCCATTCTGGCTTCAAGGGTCCTAATTAGGTGATTTTTTCTTTTAAGTTGGTTCTTTAAGAGCCCGACTGAGAATTGATTCGCCGAGGCATACGCTCCTAGTGTCCCTTCTATTTCAGTGGCAAATTGCTCATTCTTTTTATCCTTTCCCTCGGTCATAACTTTATACTTCTTGGCAGTCGACTCTCCTTCCTGGTAGAATTCCCTTTTTACTACTGCTTTTCTCTTTTTATCGAAGAAAAACTCATTCGGAGGGAGTTCTTCTACTCTTATGGGCCTCAACTCTTTATTGAAAATCCATCCTGAATCGATATTTCCCTGCATCGACTGCAAGGGGGTAACTGATGTGATGGGTTCTCTGATCTGCTTCGCCGATTTTCTTGGAGTATCGACCAGACTCTGCTTTTTCGACGGTTCTGGAGTCTTTATCTCTGTCTCCAAATTCTGTTTCTTTGGCGGGTCTGGAGTCTTTTTCTCTGTTTCTGGATTCTTCATTTGTTCTCCCTCGTCCTGGTGTTTTCCTTGGTCGGGATTTGCATCCTTAGAACTTTCGACATCCTTCTGTTTTGTCTCCGAAATACCTGGACCCTCACCTCGCAACACAACGGGAAGACAACTACGTCGATGTTCCTGGAACTTCAAAACATCGGCTCTTTCCTCGTGTGCCAAGGATTGAATCCGAGCTAGAATTTCCTCATAGGACCTTGCTCCTCAGAAAATGTCATCTAAGGGCGAATTCTCATGCTCAAATCTCTTGAGCCCGCAATTAGCCAAATGATTGCCCACGACCCTCTGTGGATTGTGCTTCTTGTATTCGATGGAGACCAAATTTAGGTCTTCCAGGGTTGTCGCCTCGGCTTTGGCATGCCCGAAATCTAATAAAGAATAAGAATTCAAACGAATAGGAAACGACGGCCATACCTTCTTCGAATACACTTTAAGTTCTTTTCTTACACCGCCAATCACCGTTTTCCAGGCAACCTCGCGACAAGCCAGCTTGTCAGGAATGAACAATGGCAGTGCATGTGGGGGAACAGAAGCCCTGAAAACTCTAAGGTATGAAAATTATGCTTCCACATACCAATCTGATATGTTGCTCAGATTCATTACTATGCTGTCCGAGATTCGGGGTGGCGGGTGACCAAAAATGGTGACATGCAGGGGCATCATCACCCGGTTAAAAATTTCATACGCAAAATTTTCCGCTTTATTTTCCCATAATTTTGCATGATATACATGTATGGGTTCTTCTTCGGTGGGAGTCCAACTCCAGATCATCAATGGAAATGGTGTCATAGGACAAATTGCGTCCATAATATATGAGGACATGAAGAATGATGACGCCTTCCCACTCTCTTTCTGCTCCCGATACTCTGTGACCCGATTGGTTAAGCTATCTGAAAGCATCTTTGCCCAGTTAAAGGAACAGCCTTCGGCGACCCGAAACATTAGAGGCACCCACGCAAGGAAAAATGTGATGTGTCCTCTTTCCCATATAACCGACATGTTATCATGGCCACATATCTGTACTACGGTTCTAACGAAGCGATTGAATAGATGCCGTGGGTATCATCTCCGAACTTCGCGGTGTTTGAAACCCAATCCTTTATCAAACTGGACATGGTTTTATCATAATGTTCGCATTCCTTCTCCTTGAATTCTTCCAAAAACTCAGCGCCATATGTGTGGTCGGACGTCGTGGGCAGCTTATACATGGTTTGCTGATCAGGGGATCAAATTTTGCTCAAATTTCAAAGTTTTTGGAATTAAATGAAATCAGTGCCATTGCATCCGTCTCGTCTTCCCGATTTCGGTGGTATATTTACTTTGTCAAATGGACTCCGTATGGAGAAGATATTGAGATCTGTTCGTCAAGCCAAATAGGCAAAAATTTTGGTGCTGACTGTACAGTCCGTATAGTCCGTACGACCATACAGGGGTGACGTGGAAGATGTTTGTTGATTGACAGTTGTCGAATCCAGAGCTGACACGTGTCCTTTGGTGGCCAATGGTATGAGGACACATGGCCCAATCCGTGGGCGCCACGTGTCACTCATTGTTTGGTTTTTGGTTGTATGTAAAATGTTATGGGAGTCCGTGGGGTTCGACCCCCGGACCTCCCCCAATATGTAACGGCTTCGTATAACCGTCCGGCCAATGCGCCCACACCATATGACTTACCATATATCCATTTGCAATGTTTATAAAGTCGTTTAATTGTATAAACGGGTGGCGATCGGGTCGGGGCTTAGCCCCGACCCGTGGTCCTATTACATAGCATGTGACCGATTGGTATATGTGTGCGACCGTTATACAAATCGTGCGGTTTATATTGTAAGCCACGGTTATGTGGTTCACCATGTGACCCTAATTGGAGCGGAGGGAGTTACACGGTTTTATAACCGTTAACCACTTTTCACCATAGAGCACGGTTTTATGAGCCATATGCCCAGGTGCCTAAGCGGTTAGGGGTTGGCGTGCCCTTAACCGTTCTACGGTTTGCACCGTTGGCGCGGTTGCGCTTAGTGCTGGGTTTTTACATCATATAATGCGTGTGAGCCAGGTTCAATGAAGAAGGGTGCGTTTTGTAGATGCAGAGACAACAAGATTGAAGGGGGAACTTCCAGGAGGCCTAACTTCTTCGTTTTTTGACCGATTGAGGTGCCAAAAGAGCCCAGACAGGGGTTTTGGGACGCTCTGAAGCCATTGGAGCAGTCGTTTTGTTAGTTTGAGCATTGTAAGACATGTTTTTGAGCACTTTTTGAGCAATTAATAATAATGATCCATTGGAAGCTGGACCAGGAGATGTAGCCCAAGAGAGGGGTGAACTCCTTTATCAATTGTTGTGCTTATGTGCTTATGTTCATTGATTATGCTGATGTCTATGTGTAATTTGCATAAGTAATGATTTAATCTATGTGTTGCAAACTGATCCTTTTGCTTTAAACACATAACATTCACTTGCAATAAATTTCAAGTTTTTCAAGTCTTCTTCATTTTTAGATCATTTGCAGATACTCCGGCCTGAAAGTCTCGATGGTGACTCTTTTCTCGTTCATGATAGTCCTGGTCGGTATGTCCACATGGTCCAATGCCCATCGGACCATATCATAATATGGAAACAACCGCGTTCTGGCTGCTACTCTGTGCATTCCGGATTGGACGACTATCTTGTACTTGGTGGTTAAGTCATCTCTTTCGTTGTCGTTGGAATAATCCACCAATTCTGCTTGCAGAATATCTGAAACATATGACCAATTCGGGACCGAGTTGATACTTTGGGGTGAAGTATCAGAGACATTGTCTGAGCCTTGTCCTGAAACCTCAACATTCACCTTTGCTGCTTTTCGCGGAGCCATGGATGAAGCTTGCGTTTTAGCTCTTCTGCGATAGAACTGTGTATACATACAGAAGTCAGTTTACTCAGAGGTGGTGAGCTCTGCGTGCTATGAAAATTCATTTGTTATAATGAAATACAACTTTGATATGTACTCAAAAACTCGGTACCTTTCAGAACAAGTCTGTCAAATCACATTTGGAAATAAATTATGCCATAAAGATCTGATCTTATACATCGATTTACCCTATTTCCTCATTAATGTCATAAATTTTGGCGGTTTTAAAATTTCAGTTGGCGCATGGAAGAAAAGGCTACCTTGTAAATCTTGCAGACATCAAAGCGCGAGATATTAATTGATTTATCTTAATTTATCCGGTTTTACCGCTGTTAACAATGTTTCGGTACTCGTTATATCGAGGATTTTCCTTTAACATTTTGAGTCTCTAACACCCGAGACTGCGAAGATCGATTTTGGTTTAATTAAAGATAATGGCGATTTGGGGCTTGATTAATTTTATAATTATTATATTCACCATATCGCGACTCGGATCTTCAAAGATAAGTTTCCGGGAGATTTACATGTCGAGCTGTGAAACCGCGAGATCGCGATAACATGACTTAATTAAAAGGGAAGATAATCTTGTATTAAATAATTAATTAATCACATTATAACTGCATCGTGACTTTGTGAGTCGGGGTTTAGACGGTCAAAATTTCAAAAATGACAACACCGAGTGGCGAAATGCCGAGAGGAACTTTTACCACGGTTTAGCTTTTACCCTTAACCTTGACATGAGTTACTCAAATAAGGAACTCGTGTTCTCGCATATCGGGGTTATGAAAATAATTTTTTGGGTTTGGCGATCGTCGAGGCGCGAAACCCCGACGACATTTAAACATGAGTTGGGGAAAACTTTACCCTCGTTACTGTTTTGAGTGAAAAGTTAAAACAACTTCGTTTTTTCGTGACTCGGGACGTGTGAACTGCATGAGCTATAGTATCCGATCTGCGAGATCCCGAAGTAGAACGAAAGAGGAAACATTTTACGACAGGTAAGACTTGTTTCGAGAGTGGAATAATCATCGCTTCTCGCGTGATCAAGCTTCAGAGATCATCGATATCTCAGAGGAAAATTGAAAACCGTTTTTAGATTTTCAAGCATTAAGGATGAAACTTGTGAAGGGCTAGAAAAACAGGGGCGGCTCCAACAACAGGGGTTTCGAAGGTTCAGGAGGTTGACAAAAATCTTATAGTCTGAGAGGCTATTCTTCGTGCCCTCAAAGACAATTTGGTCATGGATCAAAATTTCATCAAGCAACAAGCAAATCAAGGCCATTCCGAACGTCAATTTGTTGAAGGGGACTAGGTGTTTCTTTGACTGCAACCTTATAAGAAGACTTCACTCAAAGTTGAACACTGTCAGAAACTTGCTCCCAAATTTTATGGTCCTTATACCATTCTCAAGCGAGTGGGATCGATGGCCTACCAATTATCTCTACCTAGTCAGTCGAAGCTCCATCCTGTTTTTCATCTCTCTAGCTTAAATAAGGTGATTGGAACTAAGTGCCAAACTCAAACTAGTATCCTTGAGTTGGATGAAGAAGGTTCCATCTGGTTGCAACCACATGCAGTCTTGGACCAGTGCAAGCGTCATCTTCGTCAGTGCACCATCAAGGAAGTGTTAGTCTAGTAGAAAGATACAACTCCAAACGACGCCATCTGGGAGCCGACCTCCATTATCCCACAATTTCCTCATCTTAAGCCTTAAGGACAAGACTGTTCTTCAAGGGGGATGCCATGTTAGGGACCTAACTTCCCTAACCCCTCACATAGGTAGAATAGTATATTTCCATGTAATAAAGGCCAATATTAATAAGGCCTAGCAATAAGGAAGAAAAAGTCAAATGTAAGAAGACATAATAGAAGAATTTGCTTCTAGAAGGATCTTCCTCTAGATTGTTCTTTTGGATAGATAGATTTAGTATAAATAGGAGTAGAGGGTATGAGAATTTTTGTCTTGAAAATTATTGTAATAGAGCGCTGCTTTGCTGGAGGTTTCCCCCTCGAAGAGGTAAGTGAACATTATTTCCTATCAAGAAAGGTATTATTTTGGTGTTGTGGTTTCATCTATTGTGTTGTTCGGCTGTTATTCTCTGCAATATTTATGTTTCATGATTTTATAATAGATCCAGTACCTTATAACACTACTATTGATCCCCATGATTTGATTTCCATATTTTATGTAGTCTCGTTGTTCACCAAGATTCCCATCGATGAGGCAATGGAGGCCATAAGGAATGTCATTGATGTAGGAGTTTCCAAACTCATAGAAGTCTGTTTAAGGTCCACCTTTTTTAGCTTCCAAGGAGAGTTTTATGAACAAGCAAGTGGGTGGCTATGGGATCTTCATTCACCCCCATTGTAGCCAATATATTTATGGAAGCCTTTGATACCAAAGACATTAACTCCTACCATCTTAAGGCCAAGGTGTGGAAGAAGTTTGTTGATGATACCAATGTTATTTGGCCCCATGGTAGGGATGAATTGGCCAAGTTTGTTCACCATTTAAACAACCAATATGAGAATATCCAATTCACCATGGAGATGGAGCAGAATGGTAGTATCCCTTTTCTAGATGTAAGAGTTACTAAAATCCTCGATGGGACCTTATCCCATTAAGTGTTTAGAAAGAATACCCTTACTAAACAATATCTCCATGTTGATTCCCATCATCATCTAGCCCATAAAATTGGCGTCATTAGTACCTTGGCCACTGGGGCCCTTAGGATTTTGGACAATGAACATCTTGATTAAGAACACAAACATATTATTCAAGTGTTAAAAAATAATGGGTATAAATAAACCCAAATTAAGATCATCATTCAGAGAACAAGAAATATGGCTTGCAATAGGGAATGTAATGGTACCTCAAATTTGGTCCTTCCATTCATCCAAGGTGTAACTGATAGGATTTCTAGAATCCTTAGGAATAATAACATTTATGTTTCTTCCATGCCTCCTAACACCATTAGGGGAATGATGAAGTTCATCAAGGACCCTATAAATCCATGTCTTTACAAAGGGGTCTATGAGATCCCTTGCTCCTGTGGTAAATCCTACATCGGGGAAACCAATCGTTCTTTCCAATTAAGGGAGAGGGAACATGAAGTAGATATACAGATTGATCATTTCTGCATATTTTCCATTGCCAAGAACACTCATAATAATAAACACCATGACTCTTGCCCTTACCAAGGTCCTCATACTACCCACTTTTCTTGAGACCTCTGCCCTCCCAAAATTGAGGTAAACAAATTTGATGGCTTGGATCCCATAGACTGGGTTACTCAAATGGAACATTATTTTTCTTTGCATGACATTACTGATGATTTATCCAAGCTTCATTATGGTATCCTACATTTGGATCTGGAACGCTGGCAATGGTGGCAATGTCATAAAAAGACCAGCCAAGGGTATGTTGCTTGGACATAGTTTGTTGCAGAGCTTTATGACCATTTTCACTCTGACACCTACCATTTAGACCGTTTGACCAAATTGAAGCAGTCAGGGATAGTGGAAGACTTTATCATCGCATTTGATAGCTTGGATTTTAGAACATAGGGCATGTTAGATGCTTTCTTCAGGGAATCCTTTATCAGTGGCCTAAAAGATGAAATGCATGCCCATGTTCTCATGAAACGCCCCCAGACTTGGTTGGAAGCTACTCAACACGCCAAGGAAGAACAATAGATTGTATCCTCCCATATATGCAAACCATTCTTTCCTCCTCGCCCTAAACCCACCAACTCCACCCCTCCTGCAACTCCCCTCAAGATCCATAAATTAACCAGGGATGAAATGGATGAATGTCAACTCAAGGGTCTATGTTATAATTGTGATGACAAATATTTTCCAAGGCACGAGTGTAAGGAACAAAAGATTTTTATGGCCATGAATGAGGATATTTTTGAAGAAGAGGTCGTTGGTTCACCTATGGATGAGTTACTACCACCATATGATTTGACCCCACCCTTTGATCCACCATAAGTTGAACTAGTGATTTCACTTAATGCCCTCACTAGATTTTCTACTCCCCAAACCCTCAAATTAATTGGTTACATTAAAAATAGGAAAGTTATCATCCTTGTGGAAAATGGTAGCACCCATAATTTTATTCATTGTTGCATTTCCCAAGAAGTCAATCGTTACATCTATGTCATCAATAATTTTCAAATCATGATTGCGAATGGAGGTTCCATGAAATGTGGGGGATGATGTGAAAATGTGCGGCTCCAAATTGGTCAGTATCATTTGAAATCCCATATGTTTGCTATAGACATGGGTGGCTATGAAATTATTCTTGGTGTCGAATGGCTACGCACTCTCATCCCCATTCTCATGGATTTTAAGGACTTAAGCATGCAATTCCAATAGGAGGGAAAACAATATAAGTTCTAAAGCATCACAACAGGCTCCCCTAAGATCATTAGTTCCCATTGCATGGAAAAGCTCCTCAAAAAGGGTCATTCTGGAATTATTTCCCAACTCCACTCCATTCATGTTGTTGAGACACCCTTTGTGCATCTCGACCTCCAATCTCTCCTCTCCCTCCACCAAGTTCTTTTTACCACTCCCAAAGAACTTCCCCCTTCCCATGGAGTCCATGATCATTCCATTCCTCTCATACTGGGAAATCTTCCTCCTAATGTTCGCCCTTATCATCATCCCTTTTCCCAAAAGAATGAAATTGAGAAAATTTTCATGAATTTCTAGAAGCAGGTGTTATCTTTCCTAGTAGCAACCCCTATTCTTCCCCATGTGGTCATGGTACTCAAGAAAGAAGGTACTTGGAACACGTGTCTTGATTTTCGTGCCCTCAACAAACTCACAATCAAAGACAAATTCCCCATTCCCATCATTCATGACCTCTTAGATGAATTGAGTGGCATTGAGTAATTCACCAAACTTGTTCTACGTTCTGGCTACCACCAGATCCATATGAAAGAAGAAGACATTCCCAAGACTGCATTTCGAACTCATGAGGGTCACTATGAGTTCTTAGTAATTCCCTTTGGCTTGTGTAATTCTCCCTCCACTTTCCAAAGTCTTATGAATCATGTCTTCCATCCTTTTCTCTRTCATTTTGTCTTAGTTTTCTTAGATGATATTCTCATCTATAGTAAAACTTGGACATCCCATCTCTCCCATGTGAATCAAGTTCTCCATCTACTCTCTAAGCACCAACTTTTCCTCAAACAATCTAAATGTGCCTTTGGAGCCTTAGAAGTGGAATACCTGGTTCATATTGTTGGAAAGGATGGTGTCCGAGTTTTTCCTAAGAAAAGTGAAGCTATGCAGGATCGACCTTGCCCTAAAAATATTAAGAGCTTGCATGGTTTTCTAGGTTTAATGGGATATTACCGAAAGTTTGTTCAGAATTATGGAAAAAATGCAGCTCCTCTCACTTCTCTCCTTATAAGAAATGATTTCACTTGGACTCCAACTGTTGATCACTCCTTCCAAGCCTTGAAAGAAGCTATGTGCTCGACCCTTGTCCTAGCACTTCCAGACTTCACCAAGACTTTTATACTAGAATGTGATGCTTTCGAGAAAGGAATTGGGGTCGTCCTCATGCAAGATGGAAAGCCTTTGGCCTTCACTAGAAAAGATCTTTCAGAGAGAAATTTGGGCCAATCCATATATGAAAAGGAAATGTTAGCTATTCTGCAAGCTTTGGATCTTTGGCATCATTATTTATTGGGACAATGCTTCGAAATCAAAATTGATCATCAAAGTCTCAAGTATTTTCCGGGACAACAAATTTCATCACCAAAGCAACAAAAATGGGTGACAAAGATATTTGGATATGATTATGAGATCATTTACAAGAAGGGAAAGGAAAATGTAGTTGCATATGATCTCTCCCGGAATTATGAAGAATACAGGTCCCTTTTCTCCCTCTCCTTCATTGTACCAGATTGGCTCCAAGTTGTTCATTAGGAATGGCTGCAAGACCCAAAAATTTCTAGAATAATCCACCAATTGCAACACAACTCTCCAACTTCTCTAGGGTACTCTTGGCATAATGCATAGATTTTCTACAAAGTTCGTCTATATTTATGCAAGCAATCACAACTTAAATCCACAGTGATTTCTGAAACTTATGCTTCCCCCACAACTAGGCATTCAGGGTTTACCAAAACCTATGAATGGGTCAAACATTCTTTTTTCTGGGATGGTATGAAACATAATGTATGCACCTTTGTGGTTGAATGTGAGGTCTGTAAAAATAATAAGGGAGAAAAAATCAAAGCCATGGGCACACTCCAACCGCTTCTGATCCCCCCTGATATTTTGCGAGATATTTCTATGGATTTCATTGTTGGCTTACCTAAATCGGGAAAGAAGTCAATCATCATGGTGGTCGTCGATCATCTTTACAAATATGCTCATTTTTGTGCTCTTCAACACCCATTCACCGCATCCACAGTGGCTCAAATATTCATGGATAATATCTTCAAGCTTCATGGCATGCCTAATTCTATTATCTCTGGCAGAGATCCCACTTTCACCAGCAAATTTTGGCAAGAATTGTTCAGGCTACATGGCATCCCAATTGCATCTCATCACCTCCTATCACCCCCAGATGGATGGCAAGACTGAAGTTGTCAACAAGTGTTTGGAAACATATTTGAGGTGTTTTTCATCTGAGAGGAAAAATCGATGGTCTCAATGGTTACCCCTAGCTTAATGGTGGTACAACACATCTTACCATGCAACTACTCACATGAATCCTTTTGAATCAATATATGGCCAAACGCCACCATCAGTTCTCTCATACATGCCAGCGGTTTCGAAGGTTGAAAAAAATCTTACATTTCGAGAGGCTATTCTTTGCGCCCTCAAATATAATTTGGTCATGGCTCAAAATCACATGAAGCAACAAGAAAATCAAGGTTGTTCCGAATGTCAATTTGTTGAAGGGTATGAGGTGTTTCTTCGACTCCAACCTTATAATCAGACTTTACTCAAAGCTGAACACTATCAGAAACTTGCTCCCAAATTTTATTTTCCTTATACCATGCTCAAGCGAGTGGGATCAGTGGCCTACCAGTTAGCTCTACCAAGTCAGTTGAAGATCCATCCTGTTTTTCATGTCCCTTTCTTAAAGAAGGTGATTGGAACTAAGTGCCAAACTCAAACTAGTATCCCCGAGTTGGATTAAGAAGGTTCCATCTGGTTGTAGCCACATGCAGCCTTGGACCAACGTGAGTGTCATCTCTGTCAACACACCATTAAGGAAGTGTTATTCTAGTGGAAAGATACAACTCCAGATGATGCCACATGTGAGTCAACCTCCATTCTCCAACAATTTCCTCATCTTAATCCTTGAGGACAAGGTTTTTCTTCAAGGGGGATGACATGTTAGGGACCTAACCTCCCTAACCCCTCACGTAGGTAGAATAATATATTTCCATGTAATAAAGGACAATATTAATAAGGCCTAGCAATAAGGAAAAATAAGTCAAATGTAAGAAGACCTAATAGAAGATTTCGCTTCTAGAAGGATCTTCCTCTAGATTATTCTTTTGGATAGATAGATTTAGTATAAATAGGAGTAGAGGGTATGATAAGTTTTTTCTTGAGAATTATTGTAATAGAGTGCTACTCTGCTGAAGGTTTCCCACTTGAAGAGGCAAGTAAACACTGTTTCCTATCAATAAAGGTATTATTTTGGTGTTGTGGTTTCATCTATTGTGTTGTTCCACTGTTATTCTTTGCAATATTTCTGTGTCATGCTATTATAATAGATCTGGTACCTTACAACACTATTATTGATCCCTATGATTTGATTGACATATTTGATGTAGTCTCGTTGTTCACCAAGATTCCCATCGATGAGGCAATTGAGGCCATAAGGAATGCCATTGAAGTAGGAATTTCCAAACTCATAGAAGTCTCTTTAAGGTCCACCTTTTTTAGCTTCCAAGGAGAGTTTTATGAACAAGAAAGTGGGTGGCTATGGGATCTTAATTCTCCCCCTGTATGTTTCTCGATGGTGGCCATTGCAGTGGTAGGGATTAATGGTGACCATTGCTTCATCTAGGCATGAGGAGTCCTTTTAATGGTGTGCTTGGTGGCAACCATTTCTTCATCGAGGCAGGAGGATTCCATTTAATGGTGTGCTTGGTGGTGACCATTGATTCATCGAGGCGCGATGAGTCCATTTAATGTCATCCTTCCCATATGATGCAATCTCCCATTAACTAAGAAATATACAAAAAGAGCACACATCATATTATTAGACCCTACCATAGATGGGAGATCAACTCTTCTTTAATGGGTTTCTTCCCTTAGATGGGAGACCCAACCCATTTTTTATTCTTCATTTTTCTTTGAGCCATCATCAGTTCCTAGTTTCTTCTCTATTTATTGCTTCATGGTTTTCAACTTCTTGTCTTGCTTTTCATTGTGAGCCATCGTCATTGCATGTTATTTAATGTCACCACATAAATATTTTCCCGGTTCCTTATGTTCATGCTTCATGGATTGGAAGAGCTTCTTCAACGTTGTGCTCAGAAACATTGACATAAGTGACAGGTAATAGTAAACTTTTGCGCGAAGGGATAGTTAAGGCATGTAGGATAAGGTAACCTTCTGTATTACCTATAATTCATTTTTATACTTTGTTTAAAGTATATTAGATAAAAATTTGAAGCAAATAGAATTCTATGCCTTTCGTGTTACATTCTCTTATTGGTAAGGTAATGTTGTCTCGCCTAGGGACTGGTAAGGCACATGCTTAGAATTTACAACCATAAGTATGTTTTTTGTGGTTTTTTCCATTAAAAATATCGATGCTTTCCTTTGTAAGATTTTTTTTTTATAATCTGTTACATGTAACAACTTATGCCGCATGATGGACCATGGATCCAATCCAAATCCTGCCCCTCCATTCTCAAAATCTGTCAATTTTTCGGTGGATACCATGCTTTAAATGATGGAAGAGGCCGATGGGTTGATTACATGGTATAAACTATAAAACCAATTTGTCGGTGGAGGCTGATGGTTAGCATCAGATGCAATGCGACCTTTCGTTAATGGTGGGCCTCACTCTTTACCACCAACTTTTATGTATATGCTAGTTAATGTAAATAAATGGTAAGTTGTCTAAAGATGTTTTGGTGTGGTCTTGGGATACAAAACTGGGACAGGTAAGTGTAAAACATGCTTATAATGCACTACTGGTGGAGGAGAGGGTTGATGAATCTAAGTTATGGTACACAAAACTTTGGAACTGGCAGTTACCCTTAAAGATTCAATTGTTTATCTGGTTGATGTTAGAATAAAAGATACTCACTTGGGAAATTTTGAAGAAAAGAGGTTATAATGGTCCAAGTAAGTGTGTTTTGTGTGGGATTTATGAGGAAACAACAATTCATATTTTTAATGAGTGCAACTTTATTAAATCCATTTGGGTCACGGTTACAAAGGATTTAAATATTCACAGTGACTCAAAAGGTGGAGAGATGGAGGATTTCTTTAAAAATTGGATTTTGAAAAGGAAAATAGGGAAGAAAATCCCTGCTTTATTTGTTGTGAGGTTTGGAAACATAGGAATCTAATTATTTTTTAAAATGATTTTCGTAGTTTGGGCAAAGTATGTTCCTGCATCTTACACGACTTGGGAGAATATAAACCTGTATATAAGTATAAGAAATTAAGGATTGATAGACCTCCCTGTTTGGAATGGGATTTAGTAGTGGGGTTCTTTGATGTAGCCTCACAAGATATGGGCAAAAAGTGTGGGGCAGGGGTTGTTATTAAATTCCCACTTTTAGGTACTTACAAAATCAAAATGAGTTGTGGGAGCGAGACCAACACTAAAGGGGAACTATTAGCTTTATGGTGCATATTATATTTTGCAAATAAAATGAAGGTATCAAGGCTAATGTTGGGAGGAGATTCTAAGATCTTTATTTATTGGTTTAATAATGTCAATAACCTATAGGTGTTATCACTACAGACATGGATGGAAAAAATTAGCAGCCTGAGTGGAATATTTCTTCATCTCAAAGCACATCACATCTAAAGATATTTTAACAAGGTTGTTGATCAGATGTCAAAGGAAGCTTTATAGTTGGAGGAGGAATGTGTTTTTGTCTCAAAAATTTTAGATGGACACCCAGTCATATATGAAAGAGTCATTACCAGTTAAAGAATACTTGCTCAAAGGAGAATGGTCATCTTGGATATATTTTGCTCATTGATAAAGTCTAGTTACTATAATTTTTGTTGTATTGACCAGATATGTAATTAAGGTATAAACCTTATGGGGAAATTTGCTATATATGGTTGGTTAAATATGTATTAGTGTTAATTTTTATGTCGTGAAACAACCATGAGATGGAGATAGGATTGTTCAAGATGTAATGTCTTTTTGGAAACAAACTCATTATATTTACTAATATAAGATATTTTCTTTTTTGAAAAAACCTGCTGAGTAATTGACTTTATATCAGGGTTTGAAATTTGGTGTCTGGCCAACTTCTTTGTATATAATATTTAATGAAATAAATCTTAAGTTGTCTTTTATAACTGAAGTCATAAAAGTCAAATTTACATACATTTTATGAATTTTAAGTGACAATATTGATGAAATTCCTAATAATGTGGAGGATTTCACAGTGGATCACAATACTGATATTTCTTCTGGTTTATCACCGTGTAGAGGATTTATTTTTGGTGTAATGGGATTTAATCAAAGGGTTAAGTGGAAATGGATGTTTCACAAGCAATTTTTTTTTTAAATCTTTCTCGAAACTTATTGTCTTTAACTGAGTGGAAGGACATTTAAAAGAAATTTAAACAAAAATGTTATCATAACATGATTGTTATTGAGTGAATGAACTCGATGCACAACGTTTATTCTACAATTAAGTGAAATACATGGCCCGATATTAGCACGACATTGTACATGCATCGAATTTCCTTGACATTAGGGATTAATGGCGTGCTTGTATGATGCTTATGTGAAACATATGCACATATATTTACATCGATGGAACAACAATTGCAAAAAGGAGAATTTCCTATAATGATGTTCAAAATATAAAAAAGAGAACAAATGTAAAATAAAAGATATTCCACACAACACAGTCAACATTTATAACATAGCTCATAACATAGATAGTACAACATCTGAAAAAAAATAACTAGCTCAAGAAATATTGTAAGGATAGATAAATCCTTGCATTTAGAAACTTCATAGATAAGATGGTCTAAAAACATATATATTATCTTGTTCATTTTTGCAATTTATATAGTATGCCTAGTTTTTTAAATCAAATTGTTTGTTATTTATCCTTTCTAATTTTACTTTCTCCTTGAATTGTTTTCAACTATATATATCCATTTTAAGTTAAGTTTATCATTGTCTATACAAATTTGATATATGGCTAAGTTCTTGTTAAATAAATTGATTGATTGGTCTCTTGTGTCTCATCAATTGGTTGTGATAGATGTGACCATGATTATATACATGACCTCAGTTGTCACATTTAAATAATAATATGTGAAATTTGGATTGATACCCAATGGTTTGAATAAACATAGATTTAGGATTTGGTCTAGGTATACAAGCCAAACGTGAAGAACATGGAAAGCCTTTTTGCTGGCTAAGAACATAAGTACTGGTTCTTGAATGTCTTTGAGCTATAGATTTCCTTTCTGCAAAAGGTGTTGCTGAGTATGGTATTAAGCCCAACACTGATATGCTCAAGCAGACTGATGTTTTCAATGTGGTGTACTAGTAGTTTTATAGAGAAACCATCAATTTAATTTTGAGAAATGTCACAGTTTTCATAAAGTAGAAGAATTGTTCCAAAGTTATATGCAAAGCACTATAATTGCACCCATAAATGAAATTTATTGTGCTAGTTTAGGGTTTGGATAATGTAGTTCATCTATAGGCAACCCTTGGTCTTTAGAACCTCCTCTTCCTTCAATTTAGAACAACCCTCTTAGTTTTGGACTCCCATGTTTTCTTTCTTAGAATATAGTGATAATATCCAACACCCTGAGTCACACTCTCTCTTTGACATTATTGTGTGCACAACTCAAGCTCTAGGATAGTGTTGTTCCATTATACACATGCTTCAATTTTATGAACGTTTCCATGCTCAGTGTTTAGAACAATTTTCCACAATCACCACAATTTCTTGGTGCCCTGGGATAATGTAGCTACATTGTATACAACTCTTGGTGTTGTAAGCTTGTTCATCCTTCAGTATTTGGGACAATACCTTTGTTTCAGATTGTCATGTTCACTATTCATAGAATTCTTGTTCAAAATGGGCACCCCTTCCTTGAATTCTTTTGTCCCTTTTCAAGATAGACATTAGAGTGGTTGCCAAGTCATCACCAGGTTGCCACATATTCCCTTGACAGTTACCAAGGGTTTGTTTCTTGGCATTCAATCTTTTTTTTTCAATGATTTACTTGTCAGTGACTCTTTCCATTAATTAGATGAAATCAACCAAGGAGGGATGATACAAGGCATATTCAAATTTTCACTATGGATAAAAGCCAAGTAAATGTAAAATCCTCTATGAGAGTTCACAAGACATTAGAAACCATAATAGTAAAGTGAAAGAAGTTTCCAAATTGGTGCATGCATCTCTTTTACCATCTTCAACCTGCCTAACTTGTCCATCTTTGTTAAGGACTCTGAATAATTTATGGAGAGTCACTACAAGAAGTTTGCAAAATCTATAGGCCAATTGTTGAATCTATGGAGTCACAAATCCTCTATGCTTTTAAATTAGTACTTGCTAGGGACCATTTTAACCACAAACATTAAACTTGTATTGCTATCAAAGGGAACTCTCATATATTCTTTGGATTGAACATTACAAGAGTAAGTAATTGGTTCTGTATCAGATGTTTGGTGTAATTCATCTAGTTTTGGAATCCTCAAGGGGGATGCAAATATGATACTTGTAATTATTATAGCACTCATGCAAGGAAGATACACCTAACCAAATAACATACAACAAAAAATCATTAACATAGTATTGACTTCAGAATTACTATAGATTATAAAAACCATAAGCTGGCAACGTTGATAGTTTATATCTCGTGGACAACAAATATGGCATTCGACTTTATTCATTGAAAAATGATTAAATTGATTGTACCATTGTATATATTTTTTGTTGCAATTTCTGACTGGTAAATGCATTTCCTTTGCTTCAAAAATGGGTGAAGTTTTAATTTTTTCCCTGTTAACTACTACATTGTCTAAACAAGTTGAAGGTACACTAACAATAGCAAATGCATACTCAACTTATTTTGAACATGTATGTACCATCTTCAATTTTCCATCCAATGCATCTGCATTGAAAGAGTATGCATCACTTGATTGCGTAAAGTGCAACAAGAAATTCCCTTTTATCTGTAGACATTGCATAAATGCTATTATCAGAACAATTAACAACACTATTGTACAATGCACGATTAGGGAGCATATATTGCAAAATATACTTCTTGACCTAACATTGATGTCATGTGAAATATATATTCAGAGAAAAGCAAGAACTGTTTATATGCTACATGATTTCCAAGTCCACAACAAATTCACACTAAATGAAGACAATATAGTACTGCAAATAGGGTGAATAAAAAGGTAAATAATTTTTTTTTGCTTATGCTATAGAAAAGTTGAATTATTGATTTTATTTGTTGATCAATAATATGGAAAATTGTTCTGTTTTGACTTACTCCACTTTCTTTTGGAAGGTTCTCTTGTTCTTCGCTGTACGAAAGAAACTGACAAATGAAAGTTCAGCCAAGTCAAGGAAAGTGATGCAAATTGATGAAGCTTTATGTTTTGTTGATTGCTTTTCATGGTTAAGGATCAACTCTGGAAACTACCAATTTGATCAAGAATATTCCTTTTCACTACTCCGAGTCTTGAACAATATTTTTCTCCACTTGAAAATAACAGTTATATTGAATAAGTATATGCCATATTGCATGAAAATTGAAGGGAAAAAATGAATTTAATGAGAAAAGAGTTAGAAATTACTGTACATTAACAAATTCTACTAGTATGGCTATGATTAGATTTTTAATTAGAATGATCTCATTTATATTTTTCTTATATTTTACACCGTGGAATTCAGTTTCCATTGATTTATGAATACACTATATGGTATATGAGAATAACTTTTCTCCAATTTAACATGTCCAATAACTACCTTTATTGATTTACAACAAGCGTATCATTTTACTTTATATTTCCTTTTCTATTAAAAAAAATGATTAATGGCATATATTTATATGTTAGACTGAGTTTATATAATTTGGTGAAAACTAGTTAACGTTTTTCACTATTATCCAACAAATTAATTAATTAGATATAATTATATGTCAGTCTGAGCTTATATATCTTGGTGAAAAATAGTTAATGTTTTTCGTTGTTATAAATATCTAGTTACAAAACAAATCTTGGAATAAATGGCATTGACATCGATCAACACCTGGACAATCATTTTAAATAGCATCATAGTAACTAGCATCATTGATGACCTATTGGATGAATTGAGTGGTGCTCAATACTTCACCAAACTTGATCTACGTTCTAACTACCACCAGATATGTATGAAAGAAGAAGACATTCCCAAGACTGCATTTCGAACTCATGAGGGTCACTATGAGTTCTTGGTAACTCCCTTTGGCTTTTGTAATGTTCCCTCCACTTTACAAAGTATTATGAATCATGTCTTCCGTCCTTTTCTTTGTCATTTTGTCTTAGTTTTCTTTAATGATATTCTCATATATAGTAAAACTTGGACATCCCATCTCTCCCATGTGAATCAAGTTCTCCATCTACTCTCTAAGCAACAAATTTTCCTCAAACAATCTAAATGTTCCTTTGGAGCCTCAGAAGTGGAATACTTGGGTCATATTCTTGACAAGGATGGTGTCTGGGTGGATCCTAAGAAAATTGAAGCTATGCAGAATTGTCCTTGCCCTAAAAATATTATGAGCTTGCTCAGTTTTTTGGGTTTAATGGGCTATTATTGAAAGTTTGTTTGGAATTATGGAAAAATTGTAGCTCCTCTCACTTCTCTCCTTAAAAAGAATGCTTTCACTTGGACTCCAGCTACTGATCACTCCTTCCAAGCCTTGAAATATGCTATGTGCTCAACCCCTGTCCTAGCACTTCCAGACTTCACCAAGACTTTTATACTGGAATGTGATGCTTCTGGGAAAGGAATTGGGGCCGTCTTCATGCAAGATGGTAGGCATTTTTCCTTCACTAGCAAACATATTTCAGAGAGAAATTTGGGCCAATCCATTTATGAAAAGGAAATGCTATCTATTCTGCATGATGTGGATCTCTAACATCCTTATTTATTGGGACAACTCTTCCAAATCAGAATTGATCATCAAAGTCTCAATTATTTTCTGGGACAACAAATTTCATCACCAGAGCAACATAAATGGGTGACAAAGCTATTTGGCTATGATTATGAGATCATTTACAAGAAGGGGAAGGAAAATGTAGTTGCAAATGCTCTCTCCCGGAAGTATGAAGAAGATGGGTCCCTTTTCTCCGTCTCCTTCATTGTACTAGATTGGATCCAAGATGTTCATCAGGAATGGCTGCAAGACCCCAAAATATCTAGCACAATCCACCAATTACAACACCATTCTTCAACTTCTCCAGGGTACTCTTGGAACAATGAAGAGATTTGCTAGAAAGGACGTATGTATTTATGTAAGAAATCACAACTTAAATCTATGGTGCTTTCTGAACTTCATGCTTCTCACATAGCTGAGCATTCAGGGTTTACCAAAACCTATGAACGGGTCAAGCATTGTTTTTTCTGGGATGGTATGAAACAAGTCGTCCACACCTTTGTGGTTGAATGTGAGGTCTGTCAATGTAATAAGGGAGAAACAATCAAATATCCAGGCACACTCCAATCGCTTCCGATCCCCCCTGTTATTTTGTGAGATATTTATATCGATTTCATTATTCGCTTATCTAAATAAGGCAAGAAGTCAATCATCATGGTGGTCGTCAATCATATTTCCAAATATGCTCATTGTTGTTCTCTTCAACACCCATTCACCGCATCCACAATGGCTCACATATTCATGGATAATATCTTCAAGCTTCATGGCATGCCTAATTCTATTATCTATGACAGAGATACCACTTTCACCATCAACTTTTGGCAAGAATTGTTCAGGCTACAACACACCCAATTGCATCTCAACACCTCCTATCACCCCTATATGGATGGTTAGAATGAAGTTGTCAACAAGTGTTTGGAAACATATTTGAGGTGTTTTGCATCAAAGAGGCAAAATAGGTGGTCTCAGTGGTTACCCCTAGCTGAATGGTGGTACAACACATATTACCATACAACTACTCACATGACTCCTTTTGAAGCAATATATGGCTAAAAGCCACCATCGATTCTCTCATACATGCCAGGGGTTTCAAAGGTTCAAGAGGTTGACAAAAATCTTACAGTTCGAGAGGCTATTCTTTGTGCCCTCAAAGACAATTTGGTCATGGCTCAGAATCACATGAAGCAACAAGAAAATAAAGGTCATTCCAAACATCAATTTGCTAAAGGGGACCAAGTGTTTCTTCGACTGCAACCTCAATATAAGAAGAGTTCACTTGAAGTTGAACACTGCTAGAAATTTTCTCCCAAATGTTATGGTCCTTAGACTGTGCTCAAGCGAGTGGGATTGGTGGCCTACTAGTTAGCTCTACCCAATCAGTTGAATCTCCATCCTGTTTTTCATGTCTTTTGCTTAAATAAGCTGATTGGAGCTAAGTGTCAAACTCAAACCAGTATCGCTGAGTTGGATGAAGAATGTTCCATCTGGTTTCAGTCACATGTAGTATTGGACCAATGCGAGCATCGTCTTTGTCAATGCACCATCAAGGAAGTGTTAGTCTAGTGGAAAGATATAACTCCAGACGACATCACCTAGGAGTCGACCTCCATTCTCCAACAATTTCTTCATCTTAAGCCTTGTGGAAAAGATTGTTCTTCAAGGGGGATGGCATGTTAGAGACCTAACCTCCCTAACCCATCACATAGGTAGAATAATATATTTCCATGTAATAAAGGCCAATATTAATAAGGCCTAGCAATAAGAAAGAATAAGTCAAATGTAAGAAGACCTAATAGAAGATTTTGCTTCTAGAAGGATCTTCCTCTAGATTGTTCTTTTAGATATACAAATTTAGTATAAATATGAATAGAGGGTATGAGAAGTTTTGTCTTGAGAATTATCGTAATAGAGCATTTCTTTGCTGGAGGTTTCCCCCTCGAAGAGGCAAGTAAACATTGTTTCCTATCAATAAAGGTGTTATTTTGGTGTTGTGGTTTCATCTATTGTGTTGTTCCGTTGTTATTCTATGCAATATTTTTGTTTCATGCTATTATAATAGATCCACAACACTACTATTTATCCCCATGATTTGATTGCCATATTTGATGTAGTCTCGTTGTTCACCAAGATTCCCATCAATGAGGCAATGGAGGCCATAAGGAATGTCATTGATGTAGGAATTTCCAAACTCATAGAATTTTGTTTAAGGTCCACCTTTTTTAGCTTCCAAGGAGAGTTTTATGAACAATAAAGTGGGTGGCTACAATATCTTCATTCTCCCCCATTGTAGCCAATATCTTTGTGGAATCCTTTGAGACCAAAGCCATTAACTCCTACCATCTTAAGGCCAAGGTGTGGAAGAGGTTTTTTTATTATACCAATGTTATTTGGCCCCATGGTAGGGATGAATTGTCCAAGTTGTTCACCATTTAAACAACCAATATGAACATATCCAATTCACCATGGAGATGGAGGAGAATGGTAGTATCCCTTTTCTAGATGTGAGAGTTACTAAAATCCGTGATGGGACCTTATCCCATTAAGTGTTTAGAAAGACCACCCTTACTAAACAATATCTCCATGTTGATTCCCATCATCATCTAGCCAATAAAATTGGGGTCATTAATACCTTGGCCACTGGGGCCCTTAGGATTTTGGACAATGAACATCTTGATTAGGAACACAAACATATTATTCAAGTCTTAAAAAATAATGGGTATAATTAAACCCAAATTCAGAGCATCATTTGGAGAACAATAAATATGACTTGCAATAGGGAATGTAACGGTACCTCAAATTTGGTCCTTCCATTCATCCAAGGTGTAACTAATAGGATTTCTAGAATCCTTAGGAATAATAACATTTATGTTTCCTTCATGCCGCCTAACACCATTAGGGGAATGATGAAGTTCATTAAGGACTCTATAAATCCTCGTCTTTACAAAGGGGTCTATGATATCCCTTGTTCTTGTGGTAAATCCTACATTGGGGAAACCAATCTTTCTTTCCAATTAAGGGCGAGGGAACATGAAGTAGATATACAAATTGATCATTTCTACATATTTTCCCTTGCCAAACACACTCATAATAATAAACACAAATTATGCCTTGAGCATACTAAGGTGCTTGCTAAGGAGGAAAACTATTTTAGGCTTAAGTTTAGAGAAGCCATTGAAATTATCAAGCATCCTATGAATCTCAAAAGAAATAATGGTTGGGACGTCAACACAAGCTAGTTCCCTATCCTTCATAAAACAATAACTTGATGAGGGTAATTGATAATGACATCAATAATATCTAGTTTTCTCTTTTTTGATCTCCTTTTGTCTTTAGCCTTCCTTTACCTTGATTTAAATCCCCTTCCGGGTTTTCCTTTTTATCTTTTTCTTCTTATTATTAATTTTGGATTTTAGTCTTTTTAGTCTTGTTTTAATAATAATATTATTACCACCTTTATTTTTAATTTTAATATACATTAATATTAATTAAATTAGATTATTAATGATAATCTTGCTACAAATATCTTTATTAATATTACCAATTTTCTATTAAATTTATTACTATTTAATTATTATTTTTACTTTATATTTAGTTTTAATTCTTTTCTTTATATTTTTATATTTTAGTGTTTTAAAGGTTTTATTCCTTCTTAATTTTCTTTTTTCTTTACGTCTGTTTCTTTTCTTATTTTATTTTGTTCCTACTCCATTTATTTATATTCTTTCTTTTATTAATAATGTTATTATTATTATTTACTTCATTAATATTAATTCCTTTACAATATCAACATTTATAATATCATTATTATTATTATTATATTCCTTTACAATTATTGATGTGGCTCTATAATATCATTATTATTATTATTATATTCCTTTACAACTTTACAATATCAACATTTATAATATCATTATTATTATTATTATATTCCTTTACAATTTTTGATGTGGCTCTATAATATCATTATTATTATTATTATATTCCTTTACAATTATTGCTGTGAGCCATCACTGTTGCATGTTATTTGATGTTACCACATACATCTTTCCCTGGTTCCTTGTGTTCATGCTTCGCGGATTGGAAGAGCTTCTTCAACGTTGTGCTCAGAAGCATCGACATAAGTGACAGGTAATAGTAACCTTCTGCGCGAAGGGATAGTCAAGGAATGCAAGATAAGGTAACCTTATGTATTACATATAATTCATTTTTATACTCTGTTTAAAGTATATTAGCTAAAAATTTGAAGCAAATGGAATTTGATTACATGGTATAAACTATAAAACCAATTTGTCGGTGGAGGCCGACGGTTAGCATTGGATGCAATGCGACCTTTCGTTAATGGTGGGCTCACTCTTTCCCACCAACTTTTATGTATATAATAGTTAATGTAAATAAATGGTAAGTTGTCTAAAGATGTTTTGGTGTGGTCTTGGGATACAAAACTAGGACAGATAAGTAAAAAACATGCTTATAATGCACTACTGGTGGACGAGAGGGTTGATGAATCTAAGTTCTGGTACACAAAACTTTGGAATTGACAGTTACCCTTAAAAATTTAATTGTTTATTTGGTTGATGTTAGAACAAAAGATACTCACTTGGGAAATTCTGAAGAAAAGAGGTTATAATGGTCTAAGTAAGTGTATTTTGTGTGGGATTTATGAGGAAACAATAATTCATCTTTTTAATGAGTGCAACTTTATTAAATCCATTTGGGTCACAGTTACAAAGGATTTAAATATTCACAGTGGCTGGGAAGGTGGAGAGATGGAGGATTGCTTTAAAAATTGGATTTTGAAAAAGGAAAATAGGGAAGAAATTCTCTGCTTTATTTGCTAGGAGGTTTGGAAACATAAGAATCTAATTATTTTTCAAAATTCTTTTCCCAGTTTGGGCAGAGTATGTTCCTTCATCTTACAGGACTTGGGAGAATATAAACTTGTACAAAAGTATAAGAAATTAAGGATTGATAGGCCTCCCTGTTTGGAATGAGATTTAGCAGTAGGGTTTTTTGATGGAGCCTCACAGGATATGGGCAAAAAGTGGGGTGCAGGGGTTGTTCTTAAATGCCCAATTTTAGGTACTTACATAATCAAAATGATTTGTGGGAGTGGGACCAACACTAAAGGGAAACTATTAGCTTTATGGTGCATATTATATTTTGCAAACAAAATGAAGGTATCAAGGCTAATGTTGGCATGAGATTCTAAGATCATTATTGTTTGGTTTAATAATGTCAATAACTTACAAGTTCTCTCGCTACAGACATGGATGGAAAAAATCAAAAGGTTGAGTGGAAGATTTCTTTAGCTCAAAGCACATCACATCTATAGATATTTTAACAAGGCTGCTGATCAGATGTCAAAGGAAGCTTTACAGTTAGAGGAGGAAGGTGTTTTTTTCTCTAAATTTTCAGATGGACACCCAGTCATATAAGAACGAGTCACTACCAGTTAAAGAATACTTTCTCAAAGGAGAATGACTGTCTTGGATATCGTTTTCTCACTGATAAAGTCTAGTTACTATAATTTTTGTTGTATTGACCATATGTGTAATTAAGGTATAAACCTTATGGGGAAATTTGTTGTATATGGTTGGTTAAATATGTATTAGTTTTGTTTTTGATGTTGGGAAACAACCATGAGCTGGACACAGGATTGTACAAGATGTAATGTCTTTTTGGAAACATACTCATTATATTTACTAATATAAGATATTTTCTTTTTTGAAAAAACCTCTCGAGTAGCCGACTTTATATTAGGGTTTGAAATTTGGTGTTTGAAATATGGCCAACTTCTTTGTATATAATATTTAATGAAATAAATCTTAAGTTGTCTTTTATAACTAAAGTCATAATAATCAAATTTACACACATTTTATGAATTTTAAGTGACAATATTGATGAAATTCCTAATAATGAGGAGGATTTCACAGTGGATCACATTATTGATATTTCTTCTGGTTTATCACCGTGTAGAGGATTTATTTTTGGTGGAATGGAATTTAATCAAAGGGTTAAGTGGAAATGGATGTTTCACATGCAATTGTTTTTTTAAATCTTTGTCGAAACCTATTGTCTTTAATTGAGTGAAAGGGCATTTAAAAGAAATGAAAACACAAATGTTATCATAACATGATTGTTATTGAGTGAACGAACTCGATGCACAATGTTTATTCTACAATTAAGTGAAATACATGGCCTGGTATTAGTATGACACTGTACATGCATTGACTTTCCCTGGCATTAGGGATTAATGGCGTTCTTGTATGATGCTTATGTGAAATATATGCACATTTCTTTACATCGATGGAACACCAATTGCAAAAAGGAGAATTCCCTATAATGATGTTCAAAATATAACAAAGAGAAAAGATGTCACCATGATTATATACATGACCTCAATTGTCACGTTTAAATAATAATATGTGAAATTTGGATTCATACCTAATGGTTTGAATAAACATAGATTTAGGACTTGGTCTAGGTATACAAGCCAAACGTGAAGAAAATGGAAAGCCTTTCTACTGGCTAAGAACATAAGTATTGGTTCTTGAATGTCTTTGATCTAAATATTTCCTTTCTACAAAAGGTGTTGTTGAGTATGGTATTAAGCCCAACACTGATATGCTCAAGCAGATTGATGTTTTCAATGTGGTGTAATAGTAGTTTTACCTAGAAAACATCAATTTAATTTTGAGAAATGTCATAGTTTTCACAAAGAAGAAGAATTGTTCCAAAGTTATATGCAAAGCACTATAATTGCATCCATAAATGAAATTTAGTGTGTTAGTTTAGGGTTTGGATAGTGTAGTTCATCTATAGGCAACCCTTGGTCTTTAGAACCTCTTCTTTCTTCAGTTTAGAATAACCCTCTTAGTTTTGGACTCCCATGTTCACTTTCTTAAAATACAATGATAATATCCAACACCCCAAGTCACACACTCTCTTTGACATTGTTGTGTGCACAACTCAAGCTCTAGGATAGTGTTGTTCCATTATACACATGCTTCAATTTGATGAAACTTTCCATGCTCAGTGTTTAGAACAATTTTCCACAATCGCCACAATTTCTTGGTGCCCTAGGATAATGTAGCTACATTGTATACAACCCTTGGTGTTGTAAGCTTGCTCATCCTTCAGTCTTTGGGACAATCCCTTTGTTTCATATTGTCATGTTCACCATTCATAGAATCCTTGTTCAAAATGGGCACCCCTTCCTTGAATTTTTTTGTCCCTTTTCAAGATAGACATTACAATGGTTACCAGGTCATCACTAGGTTGCCACATATTCCCTTGACAATTACCAAGGATCTGTTTCTTGGAATTCACTCTTTTTTTTTCAATGATTTGCTTGTCAGTGACTCTTTCATTAATGAGATGAAATCAACCAAGGAGGGATGCTACAAGACATATTCAATTTTTCACCATGGATAAAATCCAAGTAAATGTAAAATCTCTATGAGAGTTCATAAGACATTAGAAACCATAATAGTAAAGTGAAAGAAGTTTCCAAATTGGTGCATGCATCTCTTTTACCATCTTCAACCTGCCTAACTTGTCCATCTTTGTTAAGGACTATGAATAATTTATGGAGAGTCACTACAAGAAGTTTGCAAAATCTATAGGCCAATTGTTGAATCTATGGAGTCACAAATCCTCTATGCTTTTAAATTAGTAATTGCTAGGGACCATTTTAACCACAAACATTAAACGTATATTTCTATCAAAGGGAACTCTCATATATTCTTTGGATTGAACATTACAAGAGTAAGTAATTGGTTATGTATCATATGTTTGGTGTAATTCATCCAGTTTTGGAATCCTCAAGGGGGATGCAAATATGATACTTGTAATTATTATAGCACTCATGCAAGGAAGATACACCTAACCAAATAAAATACAAAAAAAAATCATTAACATAGTATTGACTTTGGAATTACTAGAGATTATAAAAAACATAAGTTGGCAACATTGATAGTTTATACCTTGTTGACAGATTTATAGCCCGTGGACAACAAAGATGGCATTCGACTTTATTCATTGAAAAATGATTAAATTGATTGTACCATTGAATATATTTTTTATTGCAATTTCTAATTGGTAAATGCATTTCCTTTGCTTCAAAAAGGGGTGAAGTTTATATTTTTTCCATGTTAACTACTACATTGTATAAACAGGTTGAAGGTACACTAACACTAGAAAATGCACACTCAACTTATTTTGAACATGTATGCACCATATTCAATTCTCCAACCAATGCATCTGCATTGAAAGAGGATGCAACACTTGATTGCGTAAAGTGCAACAAGAATATCCCTTTTCTCTGCAGACACTGCATACATGCTATTATCAGAACCAGTAACAACACTACTATACAATGCACGATTAGAGAGAATATATTGTAGAATATACTTCCCGACCTAACATTGATTTCATGTGAAATATATATTTAGAGAAAAGCAAGAACTATTTATATGCTACGTGACTTCCAAGTCCACAACAAATTCACACTAAATGAAGACAATATAGTACTGGAAATAGGGTGAATAAAAAGGTAAATCACAAAAAATTGTGTATGCTATAGAAAAGTTGAATTATTGATTTTATTTGCTGATCAATAATATGGAAAATTGTTCTGTTTTGACTTACTCCTCTTTCTTGTGGCAGGTTCTCTTGTTCTTCACTGTACAAAAGAAACCGACAAATGAAAGTTCAACCAAGTCAAGGAAAGTGATGCAAATTGATGAAGCTTTATGTTTTGTTGATTGCCTTTCATGGTTAAGGATCAACTTTAGAAACTACCAATTTGATCAAGAATATTCGTTTTCACTACTCCGAGTCTTGAACAATATTTTTCTCCACTTGAAAATAACAATTATACGGAATAAGTGTATGCCATATTGCATGAAAATTGAAGGAAAAAAATTGACTTTAATGAGAAAAGAGTTAGAAATTATTGTACATTAACAAATTCTACTAGTATGGATATGATTAGATTTTTAATTAGAATTATCTCATTTATATTTTTCTTATGTTTTACAGTGTGGAATTCAGTTTCCATTGATTTATGAATACACTATATGGTATATGAGAATAACTTTTCTCCAATTTGACAGGTTCAATAACTACCTTTATCGGTTTACAACAAGCATATCATTTTACTTTATAGTTCCTTTTCTATTCAAAAAAATGATTAATGGCATATAATTATATGTTAGTTTGAGTTTATATAATTTGGTGAAAAGTAGTTAACGTTTTTCACTATTATCCAAAAATTGATTAATTAGATATAATTATATGTTAGTATGAACTTATATATCTTGGTGAAAAATAGTTAATGTTTTTCGTTGTTATAAATATCTAGTTACAAAACAAATCTTTAAATAAATATTCCTGACATTGACATCGATCAATCCCTGGACAATCATTTTAAATAGCATCATAGTAGCTAAAAACCAAATTCAAGCATAGACTTTATATGTCCTCAATGTGAAAGCAAAACATGCTCATATGTACTACACAACTTAAGTAGAAAATCGGTGAATCGAGTTGACTTTGCAATTGAACTAGTATGCAATACCGCATACTATGCCATAAGCATATTTATGTCCATATTGAGAGCCCCAAACTAGGATGCTTATATATATTTTAAACTTGCTTGGCAAGCCACCATGCAACCCTTGTTTTAATAACATATTAATTCTAGCTTTAGTAGAGTTACTATCATTAATATTATTTTTAAGATTAATAATAAAATGTTTAATATTAGTATCAATATCATTATCAATATTAACCATCTCAAATTTAATAGTAATATTAATAATGTCTTTTTCATTTTTCACTATTTTAAATTTTGGTTCTTACCTTTATAAAGTTTATTATTATTTCCATTTTAGCGTTTTCTTTATTAATTTTCTAATCGTTTTAATTTTTTCTTTTTTCTTAGTAACATTTGTTGTCCTCTGCCCTACATTGCTCCTCCTGTCGGGTTCCCTTTACCTATTTATTACCTTCATCAACTACTTCCTCTTCGACTTCTTTTTGTTTTGATGATGAATCTAGCTTGAGGTTCGAAACATCAACTCTCAAATTTGTTGTGCAGTACCTCTAAAGTCTTAATGGATAAGAATAATTTGATTAATGTTAATTTGGATAAAAGTTTGTAGGCGACTCTTTGCAAAGCATAACCAGAGCACAAAGGTTAAGGATGAGGATGTTCAAAACTTTCAAGATTCAAAGATTATAATTGATAAATATGTTTTGCATTTAGATTTTCATATTATAGATATGGACGATGTGGATATTATTCTTGGATATCCTTGGATGGAATCAATGGGTGCAATTAGTATTAATATGCAAAAGAAGTTTTTGAATCTTTGGTAGAAGAAAAATAAAATCACATTGAATGATATTTCTCTCACTAAATAACAAGGGCCCAAAATGGCACATGAAGAAGTCCTTGCAAGGAAATTAACTATAGTAACATTAGATGTAGAGTAAAAGGTTGAATCAAAAGAAGAGTCTACAGAAGCACTTGAAGGACAACCCGAGGTAGGGAATGACAAGGATGAACAATGAATTGTGTTGCATGATTCAAAGGAGCCACATGTTGAAGAGTCAAACGAAGAGGAACCAATAACTAAGGTTGCTCATGTCGAAGGTTAAAAGATAGAAGAACAAATAGCTAAGGTTTTGTCATATTGAAGAGTCAGATACAAAATAACCAATAGTGAAGGTTCTCACACATTACCATCTGCACCACCCTGAGAAACAATGATCATCAAAGAAAGGTTGTGCACATTAACAAACTTAATATGGACCAACATGGTACCATAAAATCACCTAATATAGAGGTACATGGAGGACTAAAAGCAATGAATGGAGATATCAGAGTAGCACAACAACAACAACATAGCGACAAGAATCATGATAAAGGTAGTAATGTTGTCGTTGAACCCCATGTCCACATTTCACTAGGATGAATGGATGCTCATGCTTGGTACTAATTGACTACATTGCTCAGTAGATCATATTATATGCTTCCACTCATGTTTCAAGGATGAAACATGTGAAGGGGGATGGAATGTAATGTACCTAGGGAGAATAATATGGGGTACCGAGGGAGGTACCCAAGGGGGTAATGAATGTAACGTGGCCATAATAATGTAATAGACCCACTTGATAGTTTATGGGTAATAAATAGGACCACTTATATGTATTTAGAAATAATAATATAATAATAATGGATAATTGGAATGGACCCCAAGGAATACTCATGAAAAAGAACATATACACAAGTATCATTATGTTGGATTTTGAGTATTGTAACATACATGGCTTGTTGAGTGACTTCTTCCATAAGGAGTATTTGATGGTGTTAACTTACCTTAAAGGTCTCTCTATAATTTTGTGTTGTCTATTGCATGGATGCATTTTATTATTATGAAATGAAGGGTTTTTTCTTATTAATATCTACTAAGGTTCACTATAGTCCATTTCCAAGAACACTTTATGTTTGTGGGTGAATTATGTAAATTTGGTGTTATATTTAAAACAAAAATTGAATATATCACAAGGGATTCTCGTGCCTCATCAATTTTTACTCTATGAAGGAAAACACCTTCATGATCAAATTATTTATCTGTCTATTGCATTGGTGAAGATTCAATCCTCATTTTGTTGTTGTGATTGCATGTAAGGATGGTTGGTTTTGAGGTGCCTTCAACCTCCTATTGATCAAGAAGATTGTTTCACGGTCTTAAATTCAACCTCACGAGGATGAAATCCCCCTGCATTTTTTAAGAGGTGGTACTCCTTTGTTTCTAAATTGCATGCAGAAACATAAGCAAGGCACGAGAAGGACTAGGATTATTAAAAATCAATATTTACATGCAAAGAATACCTGAGATCTGGACCAAGTATCTTATAAAAATAAACTATATAAATATTTTACAAAATTCATAAACCAACTGAGTATGATAATGCAAATATTGACATTTCCATCACAATATTCATCAAGACAGAGAACAATATCCACAGAAAGGAGACAAGAAAATATGGACCGCATATGGAAGAATACTTTAAATTATCATTTCATTAGACACAAAAAAGATTATGATAGATACACATTTGAAATATCATGCTTGAATCAAAGTCTTTGAGATTACAATTATGTAATATCCCAAAATAGTTCTCTGGGAACCTCAAAAAATAATATAAGTCTTTAAATATACAGAGTAAATGTTTGAAAAGTAAATTTTTGTGTTTGTCCTTCAAAGAAGACTGGGATGGGTCTCTCGTGGACCATGAAATGAAAATTCCTGGAAGAAAGAGGGAAAAAAATCAAAGATCAACCTGAGTTTCATAGACTACTGAGAAATGGAAGGCAATATGACAAATGATTGTAGAATAAATAAAGTAAAATGGAGGAACAAAGTTGTTGCTTGACTCATTGTGATGGAAAGTTTCCATAACTTCTCACTTGATTAGAGGTGATTTTTTTGTAGATGCTTGTTGTGGCTGAGGTGGAATAACCACTACAATTGTTTCTTGTTGTTATAGTTTGGTGATTTTGATTAAAACTTTTCTTAACCATTCTTCAATATATTCCCTCAAGGGGGCCATCGTGATCTCACACCTTGTCTTAATCTCAAACAATTCATTTTTCAATTCTCTCAAGTCTATGCCTGATTGATGCAATGCTTCATACCTCTTGTGGAGTCTTATCATCCAATGTTGATGAGGGTGATTGATTGACCAGGTAACATGCAATACCCACTGCTTCTGCCTAGAATTCCCACTACAAGGATAACACCTTCTAGCAGAGGTTTTTAGTGTAACCAAATTTGGAAAAAATTTCAATAAAACCTCTGCTACATCCTCCTCTATTGGTTGTAAAGGTTTTAGAAGAGGTTTTAACGGATGTTCCATATAAATAAGAAAATTTGGGTGGATGGAGGTTGTAGCAGAGTTTTTTTTTTTCAAAATGCACGAGTGCAGTATTGAAAAACTCGCACCGTATGTTAATATAATTAAATGCATCGGTAAATTCATATAATAAAAATGCCCGAGATCTTGATATAATAAAAAATGCCCCGATGCATTTATAACTATTACGCACTGGTTCCTCCTTTTTCGTCGTATGCATTGCACCGATGCTTTTATAATTACTACACACCAGTTCTACGTTTTTTTAATGATGCACCGATGTGCTTTAGTATTTGTCCACCCCGGTGTGATTAAGTTATAGTTAGCACCACTGGTGCGCTTATGATTAGTCGTTCCTAGTGTGATTAATTTATAGTTATCCCGGGTGCAATCATGTTATCCTGAGACTCGACGCGTTTAATATATCATGTGCCCCAGTGATTCTATAATTAGTATGTCCTAGTGATTCTATAATTAGTATGCCTAGAGCTTCCTCCTTGGGAGAAGGTCCTAGGGGCCTTCCCCACAAATCCAGGTTTTTGTGGAATGGTTGATTTCACTCCTCCATTTAAACTCATATGCTCTTATGTGTAACTAGCACTTTCAACTGCTTCGACCACTGACAATGGTTTCCACTTTCGTGCCATGACCCTTATCTTAGGGTTTAACCCGTACACAAAATGTTTTGCTTGTCGATGATCGATATCCATGTATGAGACGTACCTTACTAACTCCATGAACCTAATTTTGTACTCTTCCAAAGTTTTGTTTCCCTAAATTAGAGCATGGAATGCTCCTACCTGTTGTTCCTCATAATAAGCCGGAAAATAATTTCTCTGAAACCTTTCCTCGAAAAGTTCCCAAAATACAGTGTTTGGAGTAAGGTGTAAATGCCTCTTCAGATTACCCCACTATTTTAAGGAACTATCCCTCAACTAAAATATTGTTATCTTCTCTTTTGATGTGGAAGCATAGTCTCTCAAGGAAAAACATCTCGTCATTCCTTCCAAACTTGCCTCGACATGTTCACCTGCTCGACCCTCGACAAACTCTAGGATTTTGATTTTTTGTAGCTCTCTAGTGATGTCCCATGGTGGAGGCCCTCCCTCTGAGTCCCTCGACGCTACTGGGTTACCCACCCCAAATGGTGGGAATTCCACTTCGATATCAGCTGACTGGTGCCCCTTTAATGTCTCATTAATATCCTCTAAGGAGCGCAAAATGAGAGCTAATTCAGGTGATGGCAGCAACGACGTCGATGTTGGTGGTCCTTGTGATGATGTCTCCTGACCTCGATTTCCCCGAGTTCCAACAATTTTGAATATAGAACTTGCATTGAAACGATTTTTTATTAGAGAGGAGTTAGGGCATTCCAGGTTTTATTCGAACTTAAACTTGCAAGGATGAGGTTAGGCATAAGCTTCTTTATACGTGTCTATAAAAGCTTCGTCCAATTAAACTACTAATTATTTTGCCTTGCTATCTAAGCTAGCACAGTGGGGTACTAATCAACAACCCTGTCTTACCTAATTAATCAAACATTTATCCCTTCCCTTAATCTCATTTAAGTCCTTAAAAAATTGGAAGTAATTAATATAATACTAACCTTAATCATTATGATTATAATCAACATTATAATAAAGCCCCCCTTTATAATCCTTTAAAACTAGTTAATGTGATCTTGAACATAATGTAGATTAATGATTATAAACCCAATAATCTAGATTAACCCAATAACCTAAGTTTGAAATTAATACCCTTTATAATATCAATCAATATAATTATTTAAATATAAAATCGTGTCAACAATATAGTATTATAATCAATATAGTATTAATGTTAACATTAGGTACTTTAAATATGTTGCTAATGTTAATATCACTGATTAAAATAATTAATTTATTTTAATATTATACTATCTCCACGTAATAATATAAAAAATTAAAATTTTAAAACTTATCCTCTTCCTTTATACACCTAAAAAACATGCTACACCATTATATAGAATTATGTACAAATTTCCCTCCTTTTTTTATACTCTTGTATAAACCGATATAATATATAAACATTACAATATAATTAAAATTATATTGTAGTTCATGGAAACACCAACATAAAGTACTATTCAGAGGCGGGAAATGGCGGGGAAGGATCCACGGGAAGGAGAAATGATCTCATCGGCCTCGCCCGTGGTGGGAAGCAAATCCAGCTCTACCGATCGACTTACATAAAATGTCATCAAGGTTCTGGTGGAGCTCGCCTTGTTATAGACCTCATTTCTAACACTCGACAAGGCCATCAAGGCCACAAATCGCAGGGTCAATGCACTCGAGAACATGGCCAAGCCCAGACTAGAGAATACCATCAGTTATATCAAAGGGGAGCTTGACGAGTTGAGAGGGAGGATTTCTTCAGGCTGAAGAAAATTTAAAGTTATAAGAAGAAGGATCTCGAGAGACAGATGTCTAGTGCCAAGGATTTTGCCGACGAGTAGGTTCTGGATAATTTTTCACTTCAGAAGGGGATTTCTATGGGCAACGCTCAAAATATGATGTCCATG